>CP139508.1:459832620-460279509 GCA_021014915.2 Artemisia tridentata subsp. tridentata | reverse complement strand
GTGTTATAGTGTAACAACCGTGATTTTAGCAGGTTAGTTTGACTAATAGTCTCAATTTATTTAACTTTTATGTGATGTGTATTATGTGCTTTTATGTGGTGAATATGCGGTATATGGGTAATAAGTACGTGTGTTAGCACTAAATCCCTTGGTGTGAGATTTTTATCATGTTGAGTAGTGTGAGTTTTGGGAGAAGTTCATTTTGATCGCCTTAGTGGTGTAGAAATGACTTGTGTAGTTTTGGTGTTTTGGTGGTTTTGCGTAACAAGTCTTCGTTCAAATATTTGAGCGTTAGTAAGTTACGTGGAGATTTTTTTATGGGTTATATTAATGTTAAGTGTGAAATTTTTATTTTTGGAAACTTTATTTTGAAAATGAGATTTTTCCGGATTGTCGTAAAAACGTAAGTTTATCGCGTAAGGTGTAAATTTTGGTATAGGGTTTTTATAAAATATAAAGAGTATAAGGTTTTAAGTGTAATAATTAAATGTAATAAAATATATATATATATATATATATATATATATATATATATATATATATATATATATATATATATATATATATATATATATATATATATATATATGTATATGATAATTGGGGCGGCAAATTGGGTATTTGGGTAGGATTAGGAAACTAAATTTGATACCAAATCTAATTACTAATTAAAAGGTTTTCTAGAATTCTCCATGGTACACTATAAATACAAAACCAAAACCCTCATTCTTCCCTATTGAAAAATTCGGCCAAGGCTAGGAAGAAGAGAAGAAGAATATTTTTTTTTAGGGTTTTCATCTTTCATTAATCAAGGTAAATTTATAATACTTATGTTTAATTAATTTTTATAATTCATGTAATACAAATAGTGATGGATCTAGGGTTTATGGGTTTCTGTAAATTAATGATATTAAACATGTTGGGATCATTAATTAATAATATTATGGTGATTGGTGAAAAGATTAGGGTTTAAAACATGTTAATTAATGAGTTAGGGTTTTGACAGATTTGTAAGTCTGTAAAGATCCGATGAGATCTAATAGATGAAGATGAGTTAGATCACGAATTTTATGTCTAAATTATAGTTCAGAGAAAGATCTTTCCAAAAAGTCCGACCACGATCAATTTTGAGGTCGGGAAGTCAGTCAAACGATTTTTCTAAATTAAGGTGTCAAATCTATTAAACTGGGACAGAATTAGGGTAAAAGTATTGAAGTCAATGGTGGCTTTCAAAGTGTAATTAGAGTTAGCCTTTCTATGGGAATTGAGTTCTATATTATCTTTGACTTCCACGCGAAAATTAGCCGAATATAAGTTGAGAAAGTATGTCCGTTAGGTCAAAACTTTTTGGTGTGCGTTCAGATCCGAATCTGGATAGTTGTCATGTTTTATTTTTCATTGGGTACTTGTGTGTGTGTTTAGTGTATGGCCTTCTGGGAGAAGCTTTTATGCTCATGAAGGATCATGGTGAATTTTTTGTGTGAGTTGTGGAGAGTTTTTGGTCGTGATTTTATGTGGGTGAAATACCCTAAAATTCTGCGTTTTCTGAAAAGGTTTATTCAAGGGATTTAGTGAGTGTTAGTGTTTGGTAGTGATTAGTATGGAGTCTAGGTAATCCATGGTGGGTTATATGAATCTTAGACATCCATCATATATGTGTTACATGGACTATAGCTTTTAGCTTGGTCGCGTGTAATGTGATATTATTGTGTTGTATAGATTTGTGAGTTGATTGTTTGGAAGCTGCGGAGTTGAGGTGAGTTCATAGTCCCATTTTTACTTTGTTTTAAACTTGGGATGGGAATGATGCTTATTTTTAAATTATTTTGAGTTACTGTGATTATGTGTTTAATAAAAAGCATGGACTTGTAATGGTTATTATATGTATACTGCATGTTATTGTGGTGTTTCTGTGTGGTGATTATTTGAGTGGGAAAGTCCTAGTGGCTCTACTCATTATTATTCTGTGTGGTCCGGCCGGAGGGTATTAGTTTACCCATTATATTGGATCGGTGGGCGCGTTCCGTCCCAATTGTGGTGGTATTTGGATCGGTGGGCACGTTCCGTCCCAATTTATATTTGGATCGGTGGGCACGTTCCGTCCCGTAAGCTGTGATTGCATGTTAGTTGTATGATAACTATATTTTTACTGTCCTGCTATGCCATGTTTTATAATCACAGAGAACTGATAATTGAGGTATATTGTGTGTCTTAAACCTATGAATCTCACCAACATTATGTTGACGTTTTTAAGCATCATTTTCAGGTGAGCATTCTAAGGCTAAGGTAGAAGGACGTGACTAGAAGAGACTAGTTTGCATTTGAGGATGACTTATCTTTAGGTTTTAAATTAAATAAGATAGATTTTGTTTGCGATACCTGAATGTCTTTCAATTTTACTTTATGTTTTAATGAAGATACCTTGGAGATTGGTTGTGGTTATTTTATTTTAGGGTATCGTTACGACACTTTGTGTCTGTACTTTCTCTATTTATTTGCATATAGTAATTCTCTATTTCGACACCATGTGTTGTGATGATATCCATGATGTTGCACTCGCATTTCCGCCATTGGCGAGGGGTGACAGATTAGTATCAGAGCCAGGTTATAGAGAAGTAGGTGGTTGAACCTGGACTATAACCTAGGAGTCCCTCATATAGTTGCATTTAGGGCATATGTGTGAGTATGGTATTTCATGTGTTTATTTTCTTGAGTTTATGAGTAGTTTCGTTGAGTTTCGGACGTCGATTTAGACCCTCATATTACATGTGTCGCTTTTAGCATGACACCTCTCGCGCGTAGCAAGCTTTGTTGGGCAATTTTTGTCGCTACTGGTTGCAAAAGAATCGGTAGTTTGAGGTAGGCTAACAAGAGGATTTTAGTTCTTACTAGCATGTGGCCATGTCTGATCGAGGAAAAGATGACCTTAGTGAACGTGGGTGGAATGGAGATAGAAATGTACGAGACGGAGGTAACCAATAAAGACGGCTCTACGACTAGGTACCCGGGAAAGTGTCCCAAATTCATAGAAGATGGAGGAGCGGTTCGGGCTGAGCTTCGTGACTTGTATGGGTGTGTGGATCGCATAGAGGTGGAAGGAAGGAATCCCGAGAGTGGCTTTGCTAGTCGTCTACTACCACAGCCCGAGGGAAACCAAAATGGATGGCTAAGTGAGGAAGACGAAGTGGATTCGAACCTAGAGTCAACGGCGAGTAGTTGAATTATTTCAAGATAGACGAATGTTAGGATGGAGCTCGAGCCACGTGCGACATTATTGTTTAGCGTTATGTTTTGAGTTGTTTTTGTGTTTTTTTGGAATATGGATTCCGTTGAATTTTGGGATTTTACCCAAGTAATTAATAATAAGGCGTGAGCGGTTTTTGAATATATTTATGGGTGTGATATGTGATTTTTTCTGATTTTGTGTATGTGTTATTGTGAGGTGTTATTATTGTTAGGTGTGGTATCGGAAGCGAGTACACATGTGAAAGGATACATCTATAATTATGGGTGGCCAACATAATTATACATGTATCACGACACATGTGGACTTATGGCCAATGCTACGTTGACCAATGATCACATGCTTACGTGTGATAGGATTGGATTTAATTGTGATATTTGAGTTAAGTGACCCATTCGATGGGAGTACTTGTGTTAAGAATGGATATGAATTCGCGAATGTCGTGAACGGCGCCTAACGGTATTAATAATTTGTGTGTCCAGGAAATGGCACCAAAGAGACCAAGACGCCTATTTAAGTCACCAATGAGTGGAGCTTATCGAACCCCAAAGAAGCGGACACCTAAGGGGCGAAAGTCGGCGCCCATTATTGGAGAAAGTAACCCCATCTTCCAGCAGATGATTAGTCAGCAACTGGAAGCTTTGCTGCCAGAAGTTGTTAACCGAGTGAGCACACAAGTGGGGGATGGTGCTCAACCAAGTGATGCTGGAAGTGGTGGAAGTGGCAGTAATGGGTGCTCCTACAAGGAATTTATGGCTTGTAAGCCGAAGGAGTATAATGGTAAGGGTGGTGCGCTAGTGCTCACCCGATGGATAGAAAAGATGGAATCTGTGATGGATATTAGCGGTTGTGCTGAGAATTAAAAGGTTAAGTATGCAGCAAGTTCGCTAAACAATAAGGCTTTGACTTGGTGGAACACGCAAGTTCAAGCTAGGGGTAGGGTTGCTGCAATGAGCATGACTTGGGATGATTTCAAAGCCCTGATGATGGAGGAATTTTGCCCAAGTAATGAAGTGCAAAAGTTGGAAGAGGAATTTTGGAATCATGCGATGGTTGGGGCTAATCACGCGGGATATACGGATAAGTTTCATGAGTTAGCTAAGTTGGTTCCTCACTTGGTAACTCCTGAATCGAAGCGCATTGAGAAATACATTCGTGGGTTGGTTCCGCAAATTCGAAGCATGGTTAGGGCTACGGAACCCACGACACTTCTGAGTGCTATTCAGAAGGCTAGGGCACTAACTGATGAAGCGGTTAGGAGTGGAGTACTTGCGAAGACGAGTGAAAAGAAAAAGGAGGAGACTGAAGCGGGTAAGCAGGTCAACTCTGGTGCTGAAAATAAGAGAACAAGGCATGGAAAAGGGTTCGTAGCGGCAAATCCTGTGGTAGCAGCGAGTCCTGCAATGGCAGCTACTCCGGTGGGGACAGGAAATGTCGACGAAAGAGGGTACAATAATTTTCCCAAATGTGCTAAGTGTAATGGTTATCACCATGAGCAAGCTGGGTGTCGTACGTGTTTCAGGTGTAACAAACCTGGACACTTTGCTAAGGAATGTCGTGTGGTGATCACTCAGGCGACTACAATGAATTCGGTTGGCGCAGGGTATGGCCGTAAGGCATGTTATGAGTGTGGAAGTGCGGACCATCTCCGAAATATGTGTCCCAAGATGAATAGGGCACCTGGGCAGGCAGGAAATAGGTTGGCTATTGAAGGAGGTCAAGGGCAAGGACATAACAAGGATGTAGCTAGAGGAAGGGTGTACACCATGACAGCAAACGAGGCGCGGCAAGATCCGAACGTCGTTACTGGTACATTTTCTCTTAACGGTCATTATGCTACTACTTTATTTGATACGGGTGCGGATTATTGCTTTGTGTCCACTGAATTTGCTAAGTTGCTGAATGTTGAACCTAGTGAGCTTAGGCCTAGTATTGTGATTGAAATAGCTAGCGGTAGGGAAGTAGAAGTTGATAAGGTTATTCGTGGGTGTACAATAGTATTAGAGGGTATCCCGTTCATGATTGATTTGATACCTTTTGGGCATGGGAGTTTTGATGTGGTAATAGGGATGAGCTGGTTGTCTAAGCATAGGGCCGAGGTCATATGCCACGAAAAGGTAGTTCGTATACCTTTGGAGAGTGGTGGTGTCCTTCGGATACAAGGAGAATGCTTAGGGAAGGACTTGAAAACCCTTAAGACTGCGAAGGCTAAAGAACTTAAGTTAGAAGAAATTCCTGTGGTATGTGAGTTTCCTGGCGTTTTTCCTGAGGACTTGTCCGGATTGCCTCCAATCCGTCAAGTTGAATTCCGTATTGAGTTGATTCCTGGAGCGGCACCTGTGGCGAAATCTCCATATCGGTTAGCACCCTCTGAGATGCAGGAGTTGTCCGCGCAGTTGCAGGAACTTCAGGAGAAGGAGTTTATTCGACCTAGTCATTCTCCGAGGGGAGCACCTATGTTGTTTGTTAAGAAGAAGGATGGTTCGTTCCGGATGTGTATAGACTATCGGGAATTGAACAAGTTAACGGTTAAGAATCGGTATCCTATTCCTAGAATTGATGATCTTTTTGACCAACTGCAAGGTGCTCGGTTTTTCTCGAAGATTGATCTACGTTCTGGGTATCATCAGCTGAGAGTGCATGAGGAGGATATTCCGAAGACTGCTTTTAGGACGCGTTATGGACACTTTGAGTTCACGGTTATGCCATTTGGGCTGACAAATGCACCCGCGGTATTCATGGATTTAATGAATCGCGTTTGCAAGCCTTACTTGGATAAATTCGTGATTGTGTTCATAGACGACATTCTAATTTACTCTAAGTCGAAGGAGGAGCATGGAGAACATTTGAAGTTGATCCTTGGATTACTGAAGAAGGAGGAATTGTACGCCAAGTTCTCGAAATGTGAGTTTTGGCTTGAGGAGGTACATTTTCTTGGACATGTGGTAAATAGTGAAGGAATTCATGTAGACCCTAGTAAGATAGAAGCGGTCAAAAACTGGAAGGCTCCTACGACGCCGTCCGAAATACGCTCATTCTTAGGATTGGCGGGTTATTACCGAAGGTTTATAGCAAATTTTTCGAAGATTGCTAAACCCCTTACCTTGTTGACTCAGAAAAACAAGAAGTATGTTTGGGGAGAAGAGCAGGAGGTGGCTTTTCAGTCACTAAAGGATAGTTTGTGCAATGCACCTATTCTGACATTACCTGACGGGCCAGATGATTTTGTTGTGTATTGTGATGCGTCGAATCAAGGATTTGGGTGTGTGCTAATGCAAAGGGGTAAGGTGATAGCTTATGCATCCCGACAACTCAAGATTCATGAGAAGAATTATACCACTCATGATCTAGAGCTTGGTGCGGTAGTATTTGCTCTCAAGAATTGGAGACATTATCTATATGGCACAAAGAGTGTTGTTTATACAGATCATAAGAGTCTTCAGCATATTTTCAGTCAGAAGGAGCTGAATATGCGACAAAGAAGGTGGATTGAGTTATTTAGTGATTATGATTGTGAGATTCGCTATCATCCTGGAAAGGCAAATGTGGTAGCTGATGCTTTAAGTAGAAAGGAGCGGATTAAGCCTAAGCGTGTGCGAGCAATGTGTATGACGTTACAGTCGGGGATTAAAAGTAAGATATTAGCAGCGCAAGAGGAAGCTCTTAAGGATGAGAATGCGACCGCTGAGATGTTGCGTGGCTTGGATCAACAAATGGAGAAAAAGGAGGATGGTGGACTATATTTCTTAGATAGAATATAGGTTCCATCGGTAGGAGGTGTAAGGAAGTTGATCATGGATGAGGCTCATAAGACGAGGTACTCGATTCATCCAGGATCGGATAAGATGTATTATGACCTTAGAGATGCTTACTGGTGGCCGGGAATGAAGAGGGAAATAGCTGAATATGTTAGCCAATGCTTGACTTGTTTGAAAGTTAAGGCTGAACATCAGAAACCCTCTGGATTACTTCAACAGCCACCGATTCCTGAGTGGAAATGGGAGAGAATAACAATGGATTTTATTACTAAGTGCCTCGAACAAGTAATGGACATGACACGATATGGGTTATAGTGGACAGGCTGACGAAGTCTGCACATTTTCTGGCCATTTGTGAGGATTATAAGATGGAGAAGCTGGCTAGAATTTATATTAATGAGATCGTGGCGAGACATGGTGTGCCTGTGTCGATTATCTCTGATCGCGATAGTAGATTTACCTCGCGGTTTTGGCAATCGTTGCAAAAGGTGTTGGATACACGATTGGATATGAGCACTGCTTATCATCCACAGACTGATGGGCAAAGTGAGCGAACGATTCAGACTTTGGAAGATTTACTTAGAGCGTGTGCTATTGATTTTGGAGGAAGCTGGGATACTCATTTGCCTTTAGCGGAGTTTTCCTATAATAACAACTATCATTCCAGTATTAGATGTGCACCATTTGAGATGTTATATGGAAGGAAGTGTAGATCGCCTGTTCTATGGGCAGAGGTTGGAACAAGCCAACTAATTGGTCCTGAAATAGTACAAGAGACTACGTATAAGGTGTTTCAGATTAAGGAAAGACTTAAGGCAGCAAGAGATCACCAAAAGAGTTATGCGGATAATCGTCATAAGCCCTTGGAGTTTAGTGTTGGTGATTTTGTGATGTTGAAAGTGTCTCCTTGGAAAGGTGTTGTGCATTTCGGTAAGAAAGGCAAGTTAGCACCAAGATATGTAGGACCGTTTGAAATTACGGAAAGGATTGGACTTGTGGCATATCGGTTGAGATTGCCTGAGGATTTAAGTAGTGTGCATGATGCGTTCCACGTATCTAATCTGAAGAAATGTTTGGCGGGTGCTAGTTTGCATGTGCCATTAGATGAGATTAAGATTGATAAGACTCTTCATTTTGTTGAGGAACCTGTTGAGATTATGGATCGAGAGGTCAAAAGTATGAAACGTGGTAAGATAGCATTGGTGAAGGTACGTTGGAATTCAAAGCGTGGTCCTGAGTTTACTTGGGAACGTGAAGATCAGATGAGGTCCAAGTACCCGAAGTTGTTTGCTGAGAAGGTTGATGAGACGAGCTGTTAAATCTCGGGACGCGATTTCCCTAAGTGGGGGATGATGTAACAACCGTGATTTTAGCAGGTTAGTTTGACTAATAGTCTCAATTTATTTAACTTTTATGTGATGTGTATTATGTGCTTTTATGTGGTGAATATGCGGTATATCCGTAATAAGTACGTGTGTTAGCACTAAATCCCTTGGTGTGAGATTTTTATCATGTTGAGTAGTGTGAGTTTTGGGAGAAGTTCATTTTGATCGCCTTAGTGGTGTAGAAATGACTTGTGTAGTTTTGGTGGTTTTGCGTAACAAGTCTTCGTTCAAATATTTGAGCGTTAGTAAGTTACGTGGAGATTTTTTTTATGGGTTATATTAATGTTAAGTGTGAAATTTCTATTTTTGGAAACTTTATTTTGAAAATGAGATTTTTTCGGATTGTCGTAAAAACGTAAGTTTATCGCGTAAGGTGTAAATTTTGGTATAGGGTTTTTATAAAATATAAAGAGTATAAGGTTTTAAGTGTAATAATTAAATGTAATAAAAAAAAATATATATATAATAATTGGGGCGGCAAATTGGGTATTTAGGTAGGATTAGGAAACTAAATTTGATACCAAATCTAATTACTAATTAAAAGGTTTTCTAGAATTCTCCATGGTACACTAGGGGTGTTCATGGATCGGGTAATATCCGCAGTAACCGAAAACCGAAACCGAACCGAACCGAAAATAACCGAACCGAATTCTTAACCGAACCGAATTGGTAAAAACCGAACCGAACCGAACATTTTAATCGGTTTATGGTTAGGTTATGGGTTTAGCATATTGACAACCGAACCGAACCGAAAATCGAATTATAATTAATATTTAATATTTTTTATATATTAATTAAAAAAATATAACTTGACTAACCCTAGGTCCTATGATGTTAGGGTATTTTGTGTTCAATAGATGTTAAAACTTGTCTAGGTATGTCGTTTTGCATATATTTTGGCATACCGTCATGGGGTCATGTGCTATGATTAGTTATTTCTTAGGAAAGTTTATGTATCTGGATGATGTATGTTCTATTCTCTAGGTTTAATCATTTGACATACATATCAATATGTGTATGCAAGACTGTTATGGTTCAATATTAGAGCAAATATAAATTTTGTTCAATATTCAAGTACAAAATTTCGGTTTTCAGTTTTGACCCATAACCGAACCGAACTTCGGTTCGGTTCTCGGTTCGGTTCTCGGTTCGGTTCGGTCACAAATATTTTCGGTTCGGTTCGGTTTTCGGTTATGACTCAAAAAAAAATTTAACCGAACAACCCGAACCGAATAAACCAATTAACCGAGAACCGAACCGATGAACACCCCTATGGTACACTATAAATACAAAACCAAAACCCTCATTCTTCCCTATTGAAAAATTCGGCCAAGGCTAGGAAGAAGAGAAGAAGAATATTTTTTTTAGGGTTTTCATCTTTCATTAATCAAGGTAAATTTATAATACTTATGTTTAATTAATTTTTATAATTTATGTAATACAAATAGTGATGGATCTAGGGTTTATGGGTTTCTGTAAATTAATGATATTAAACATGTTGGGATCATTAATTAATAATATTATGGTGATTGGTGAAAAGATTAGGGTTTAAAACATGTTAATTAATGAGTTAGGGTTTTGACAGATTTGTAAGTCTGTAAAGATCCGATGAGATCTAATAGATGAAGATGAGTTAGATCACGAATTTTATGTCTAAATTATAGTTCAGAGAAAGAGCTTTCCAAAAAGTCTGACCACGATCAATTTTGAGGTCAGGAAGTCAGTCAAACGATTTTTCTAAGTTAAGGTGTCAAATCTGTTAAACTAGGACATAATTAGGGTAAAAGTATTGAGGTCAATGGTGGATTTCAAAGTGTAATTAGGGTTAGCCTTTCTGTGGGAATTGAGTTCTATATTATCGTTGACTTCCACACGAAAATTAGCCAAATATAAGTTGAGAAAGTATATCCGTTAGGTCAAAATTTTTTGGTGTGCGTTCATATCCGAATCTGGATAGTTGTCATGTTTGATTTTTCATTGGGTATGTGTGTGTGTGTTTAGTGCATGGCCTTCGGTGAGAATCTTTTATGCTCATGAAGGATCATGGTGAATATTTGGTGTGAGTTGTGGAGAGTTTTTGGTCGTGATTTTATGTGGGTGAAAGTACCATAAAATTCTACGTTTTCTGAAAAGGTTTATTCAAGGGATTTAGTGAGTGTTAGTGTTTGGTAGTGATTAGTATGGAGTCTAGGTAATCCATGGTGGGTTATATGAATCTTAGACATCCATCATATATGTGTTACATGGACTATAGCTTTTAGCTTGGTGTAACAACCGTGATTTTAGCAGGTTAGTTTGACTAATAGTCTCAACCTGTTTAACTTTTGTCTGGTGTGTATTGTGTGTTTACGTGTGATATATGTGTGATAAGTACGTGTGTTAGCACTAAATCCCTTGGTGTGATGTTTTCTTAATGAGTTGGGTAGTGTAAATTTTGGGAAAAATTCATTTTGATCGCCTTTGTGGTGTAGAAATGACTTGTGTAATTTTTGTGTTTTGTGGTTTTGCGTAACGAGTCTCCGTTCAATTATTTGAGCGTTGGTAAGTTACGTGGAGGTTATTTTTATGGAGTATATTAGTGTTAAGTGTGAAAATTCTATTTTTGGAAACTTTATTTTGAAAATGATATTTTTCCGGATTGTCGTAAAAATGAAGGTTTATCGCGTAAGGTGTTAATTTGAGTATAGGGTTTTTATAAAATACAAAGAGTACAAGGTTTTTAGTGTAATAATTAAATTTAATAAAAAAAAAAATATATATATTATATAGGGGGCCGGTTAGGGATAAAAAAAGAAAAAAGAAAACCTAATTTGATTACAAATCCACTTACCTAATTAACCCTTATCTAGAATTTTCCATAGGAGCCTATAAATACAAAACCAAAAACCCTCATTCCCCTTGTTCATGAATTTCGACCAACCATAAGGAGAAGGAGAGGAAAAATTATTTTTAGGGTTTTTATTCTTCAAGTATTAAGGTAAATTTATAATCCTTATGTTTAATTAATTTTTATGATTCATGTAGCAATAATATGATGGATTCGGGTTTATATTTAGATCTGTAAATTATGATTATAAAACATGTGGGAATCATTAATTAGTGATATTATAATGATTGGTGAAGTAATTAGGGTTTAAAACATGTTAATTAATGGGTTACGAATCTGGCAGAAAAATGGGGCTGTAAAGATACGATTGTAATTAATAGATGAAAAAGAGTTAGATCACTAATTTTATGTCTAAATTATATTTCAGGGAAAGAGCTTTCCAAAAAGTCCGACCACAAGTGTTTTTGAGGTTGGGAAGTCAATCAAACGAATTTTATGAGTTAAGGTGTCAAAACTGTTAAACCGGGACAGAATTAGGGTAAAAGTATTGAGGTCAAAGGTGGCTTTGAAAGTGGAATTTGGATAAGGCCTTCTGTGGGAATCAATTTCTATATTATATTTGACTTCCACGCGAAAATTAGACGATAATAAGTTGTGTGAGTGGGTCTATGAGGTCAAAACTTTTTGATGTCCGATCAGATCCGAATCTGGATAGTTGTCATGTTTGATTTTTCATTGGGTACTTGTGTGTGTTTTTAGTGCATGATCTTCTGGGACAAGCTTGTATGCTTATGAAGGATCATGGTGAAAGTTTTAATAAAGGGATTTAGTGAGTGTAACGTATTGGGTGATGATTAGTATGGAGTCTAGGTAATCCCTAGTGGGTTATATGAACGTTAGACATCCATCATATATATGTGTTACATGGACTATAGCTTTTAGCTTGGTCGCGTGTAACGTGATTGTTATTTTGTGTGATATAGATTTGTGTGTTGATAACTTGGAAGCTGCGGATTTGAGGTGAGTTCATAGTCCCATATTTTTACTTTGTTTTAAACTTGGGATGGAGATGATGCTTGTTAAAATTATTTTTGAGTTACTGTGATTATGTGGTTATAAAATGCATGGACGTGTAATTGTTATTATACTTATACTACATGTTATTATGGTGTTTATTTGTGGTGATTATACGAGTGGGAAGATGCCCTAGTGGCTCTACTCGTTATTATTATGTCCGGCCGGAAGGGGAATTATATTGGATCGGTGGGCGCATTCCGTCCCAATTGATGTGGTGTTTGGATCGGTGGGCACGTTCCGTCCCAATTTATATTTGGATCGGTGGGCACGTTCCGTCCCGTAAGCTATGATTGCATGTTAGTGTATAATAACTATATATATCTTTTACTGTCCTGAAATGCTATACTATGTTTTATAATCACAGTAAATCGATAATCGAGGTGTTTTATGTGTCTTAAACCTATGAATCTCACCAACATTATGTTGACATTTTAAGCATCATTTTCAGGTGAGCATTCTAAGGCTAAGATAGAAGGGCGCGATTAGAAGAGACCTAGATTGCATTGGGGATGGCTTATCTTTGAGTTTAGTTTGATTAAAAATGGATTTTGTTTGAGATACTTGATTTTCTTTCATTTTAACTCTTTGTTTTAATGGAGATTCCTTGGAGATTTTATTTGGATTATTTATATTGGGGTATCGTTACGACACTTTGTGTTTGTACTTTGCTCTATTTATTTGCATATAGTATTTTCTCTATTTAGACACCAAGTGTTGTGATGATATCCATGATGTTGCACTCGCGTTTCCGCCATTGGCGAGGTGTGACAGATTGGTATCAGAGCCTTGGTTATAGAGAAGTAGGTGGTTGAACCTAGACTATAACCTAGGAGTCCCTCATATAGTTGCATTTAGGGCCTATGTGTTAGTATAGTACTTTACGTGTTTATTCTTCTTGAGGTTATGAGTAGTTTCGATTGAGTTTTAGATTTCTGTTTGATCCTCATACTTACTATTAGGCACCTCTCGCGCGTAGCAAATATTGTTGGGCAATTGTTGTCGCTACTGGTTGCAAGAGGATTGGTAGTTTGAGACGGGCTAACAAGAGGATTTTGATTCCTGCTATCATGTGGCCATGTCTGATTGAGGAAAATATGACATTGGTAAACGTGGGTGGAACGGAGGTACAAATGTACGAGACGGAGGTAACCGATAAAAACGGCTTCACGACTAGGTACCCTGGGAGGTGTCCCAAGTTCATAGAAGATGGAGGAGTAGTTCGAGCTGAGCCCCGTAATTTGTATGGATTGGTGGACCATATAGAGGAGGAAAGAAGGAATCCCGAGAGTGGCTTTGATAGTCATCCACTACCACAGCCCGAGGGAAACCGAAATGGATGGCTAAGTGAGGAAGACGAAGTGGATTCGGACCTGGAGTCTACGGCGAGTAGTTGAATTATTTCAAGATAGACGAATGTTAGGATGGAGCTCGAGCCACGTGCGACATTATTGTTTAGCGTTATGTTTTGATATGTCTTTTGTGTTTTTGATGTGGAAATTGTGTTGGAATATAGATTCCGTTGGATTTTGGGATTTTCCCTAAGTGATTTTGATTATAGAGTTAAAGTGGTCATAGGAATTGTTCCATGATCATTGGAATTGTTCCATGTGAGATGATTGCTTGCATGAAGTGTGGTCATAGGAGGAAGTACACTTGTGAAAGGGAGCATAGATAATTATGGTGGCCAACATAATTATACATGCTTCACAACACAGGTGGACTTGCAAGTATGATAGCATGGATTGTGTTGTATATTAGGTGCTATGTGATATAGGTGCGTTATCATTGAGATGTGTGGTTTTGGAAGCAAGTATATGTGTGGAATAGGCCTTATAACTATGGTCGCGAACATAATTATAAGGGTATCACACACGTGGACTTGTGACCATGATTACATTGATTGATGTTTGTTGTTATATGTTGTGGTAGGTGTTATGTGACATCATGTTGATGATGGTTGTATGGTTAGAGATGTATTCTCTTAACCGTTTGGGAAATCATTGTATGCAGCAAGGTGTGGGTGGTAAGATTCCATTCTACCTATCATATGCTGAAACCTCGATTATTTGTTGGTGCTAATGTTGTGGTATTTAAGTTGGTTCATTTACTAGACTATTGAATGATGAGCCTAGTAAACTTAGACCTGGTATTGTGATTGAAATAGCTAGTGGTAAGGAGGTGGAGGTTGACAAGATTATTCGTGGGTGTACCATAGTGTTAGAGGGTATACCGTTCATAATTGATTTGATACCTTTTGGGCATGGGAGTTTTGATGTGGTGATAGGGATGAGCTGGTTGTCTAAGCATAGGGCCGAGGTCATATGCCACGAAAAGGTAGTTCGTATACATTTGGAGAGTGGTGGTGTTCTTCGGATACAAGGAGAATGCTTAAGGAAGGATTTGAGAACCCTTAAGACTGCGAAAGCCAAAGAACATAAAATAGAAGAGATTCCGGTGGTGTGTGAGTTTCTGGGCGTTTTTCCTGAAGACTTGTCTGGATTGCCCTAATCCGTCAAGTTGAGTTCCGTATTGAGTTGATTCCTGGAGCGGCACCTGTGGCGAAACCCCATATCGTTTAGCACCCTCTGAGATGCAGGAGTTGTCTGCGCAGATGCAAGAACTTCAGGATAAGGGGTTTATCCGACTTAGTCACTTTCTGTGGGGAGCACCTGTGTTATTTGTTAAGAAGAAGGATGGTTCGTTCCGGATGTGTATTGACTATTGGGAATTGAACAAGTTAACGGTTAAGAATCGGTATCCTCTTCCTAGAATTGATGATCTTTTTGATCAGCTACAAGGTTCTCGATTCTTTTCGAAGATAGATCTACATTATGGTTATCATTAGTTAAGAGTGTATGAGGAGGATATTCTGAAGACTGCTTTTAGGACTCGTTATGGACACTTTGAGTTCACGATTATGCCATTTGGGTTGACAAATGCACCTGCGGTATTCATGGATTTGATGAACCGTGTTTGCAAGCCTTACTTGGATAAATTCGTGATTGTGTTCATAGACGACATCCTAATTTATTCTAAGTCGAAGGAGGAGCATAGAGAATATTTGAAGTTGATCCTTGGATTGCTGGAGAAGGAGAAACTGTACGCCAAGTTCTCAAAATGTGAGTTTTGGCTTGAGGAGGTACATTTTCTTGGACATGTGGTGAATAATGCAGGAATACATGTGGACCCTAGTAAGATAGAAGCAGTCAAGAACTGGAAGGTTCCTACGACGTCGTCCGAGATACGCTCATTCTTAGGATTGGCAGGGTATTACCGAAGGTTTATAGCCAATTTTTCGAAGATTGCTAAACCCCTCACTTTGTTGACTCAGAAGAACAAGAAGTATGTTTGGGGAGAAGAGCAGGAGGTGGCTTTTCAGTCACTAAAGGATAGTTTGTGTAATGCACCTATTCTGACGTTACCTGATGGGCCAGATGATTTTGTTGTGTATTGTGATGCATCGAATCAAGGATTTCGATGTGTGCTAATGCAAAGAGGTAAGGTGATAGCTTACGCATCTCGACAGCTAAAGATTCATGAGAAGAATTATACGACTCATGATTTGGAACTTGGTGCGGTGGTATTTGCTCTCAAGAATTGGAGACACTATTTGTATGGCACAAGGAGTGTTGTATATACGGATCATAAAAGTCTTCAGCATATCTTCAATCAGAAGGAGCTGAATATGCGGTAAAGGAGGTGGATTGAACTATTTAGTGATTATGATTGTGAGATTCGCTACCATCCTGGAAAGGCGAATGTGGTAGCTGATGCTTTAAGTAGGAAGGAGCGGATTAAACCTAAACGTGTGCGAGCGATGTGTATGACTCCACAGTCGGGAATTAAGCGTAAGATATTGGCAGCGCAAGAAGAAGCCCTCAAAGACGAGAATGCGACTGCTGAAATGCTGCGTGGATTAGGTCAGCAAATGGAGAAAAGGGAAGATGGTGGACTGTATTTCTTAGATAGAATATGGGTTCCATCGGTAGGCGGTATAAGAAAGTTGATCATGGATGAGGCTCATAAATCGAGATATTCGATTCATCCAGGATCAGATAAGATGTATTATGATCTTAGAGATGCTTACTGGTGGCCGGGAATGAAGAGGGAAATAGCTGAATATGTTAGTCAATGTTTGACTTGTTTGAAAGTTAAGGCTGAACATTAGAAACCCTCAGGATTGCTTCAACAGCTGCCGATTCCTGAGTGGAAATGGGAGAGAATAACAATGGATTTTATTACTAAGTTGCCTAGAACAAGTAATGGACTTGACACGATATGGGTCATAGTGGACAGGCTGACTGAGTCTGCACATTTTCTGGCCATTCGTGAAGATTATAAGATGGAGAAGCAGGCAAGAATTTTTATCAACGAGATTGTGGCGAGACATGGTGTGCCTGTGTCGATTATCTCTGATCGCGATAGTAGATTTACCTCACGGTTTTGGCAATCGTTGCAAAAGGCGTTGAATACACAGTTGGATATGAGCACTGCTTATCATCCACAAACTGATGGGCAAAGTGAGCGAACGATTCAGACTTTGGAGGATTTACTTAGAGCGTGTGCTATTGATTTTGGAGGAAGCTGGGATACTCATTTGCCTTTGGCTGAGTTTTCCTATAACAACAGCTATCATTCCAGTATTAGATGTGCACCATTTGAGATGTTGTATAGGAGGAAGTGTAGATCACCTATTCTATGGGCAGAGGTTGGGATTTCAAGCGTGGTCCTGAGTTTACTTGGGAACGTGAGACATGAAGTTTTGCGTCGATCATCTTAGATCATGATGAGATACTTACTTCGCGATTGTGGTATACGGTTTATAGAGCTTTGGGAACGCGGTTGTAGATGAGTACGGCTTATCATTCTTAAGAGTATGGATTAAGAGAGAGTACAAATTTGACGTTGGATGTTTCTTTTGTTCAAGATTGTGGTGCTGCTAATTGCACCCTAGCGTCGGTGAGCAGATCATTTGTAGTTGGATTTAGATCGTGGAAGTTCGGAGCTGGGTAATCGTGTTATTGATCGGAGTAATGTATATATTTCTGTGTATCGTTGGATTGTCGGTAATGTTTTCTATCGTGTGTATTCGAGTATTCAATTGGTTCGTATCTTGTGGTACTTTCTCTGTGACTGTATGGCATGGTAGAATTCCCCATAGTCATAAGAAGTGCTAGTGATTTATGGTTTTATGGTGTGGTATTATCCCGTTGGGTATCCACAAATTTTCTTTGGCTAATGTTACTGGTGGCTCGAGTAGTTAAATCTCGGGACGCGATTTCCCTAAGTGGGGGATAATGTAACAACCGTGATTTTAGCAGGTTAGTTTGACTAATAGTCTCAACCTGTTTAACTTTTGTCTGGTGTGTATTGTGTGTTTACGTGTGATATATGTGTGATAAGTACGTGTGTTAGCACTAAATCCCTTGGTGTGATGTTTTCTTAATGAGTTGGGTAGTGTAAATTTTGGGAAAAATTCATTTTGATCGCCTTTGTGGTGTAGAAATGACTTGTGTAATTTTTGTGTTTTGTGGTTTTGCGTAACGAGTCTCCGTTCAATTATTTGAGCGTTGGTAAGTTACGTGGAGGTTATTTTTATGGAGTATATTAGTGTTAAGTGTGAAAATTCTATTTTTGGAAACTTTATTTTGAAAATGATATTTTTCCGGATTGTCGTAAAAATGAAGGTTTATCGCGTAAGGTGTTAATTTGAGTATAGGGTTTTTATAAAATACAAAGAGTACAAGGTTTTTAGTGTAGTAATTAAATTTAATAAAAAAAATAGAAAAATATATATGTATTATATAGGGGGCCGGTTAGGGATAAAAAAAGAAAAAAGAAAACCTAATTTGATTACAAATCCACTTACCTAATTAACCCTTATCTAGAATTTTCCATAGGAGCCTATAAATACAAAACCAAAAACCCTCATTCCCCTTGTTCATGAATTTCGACCAACCATAAGGAGAAGGAGAGGATAAATTTATAATCCTTATGTTTAATTAATTTTTATAATTCATGTAGCAATAATATGATGGATTAGGGTTTATATTTAGATCTGTAAATTATGATTATAAAATATGTGGGAATCAATAATTAGTGATATTATAATGATTGGTGAAGTAATTAGGGTTTAAAACATGTTAATTAATGGGTTACGAATCTGGCAGAATAATGGGGCTGTAAAGATATGATTGTAATTAATAGATGAATATGAGTTAGATCACGAATTTTATGTCTAAATTATAGTTCAGGGAAAGATCTTTCCAAAAAGTCCAACCACAAGTGTTTTCGAGGTCGGGAAGTCAATCAAACGAATTTTATGAATTAAGGTGTCAAAACTGTTAAACCGGGACAGAATTAGGAAAAAAGTATTGAGGTCAAAGGTGGCATTGAAAGTGGAATTTGGATAAGGCCTTCTGTGGGAATTAAGTTCTATGTTATGTTTGACTTCCACGCGAAAATTTGACGATAATAAGATGTGTGAGTGGGTCTATGAGGTCAAAACTTTTTGATGTCCGATCAGATCCGAATCTGGATAGTTGTCATGTTTGATTTTTCATTGGGTACTTGTGTGTGTTTTTAGTGCATGATCTTATGGGACAAGCTTTTATGCTTATGAAGGATCTTGGTGAATTTTTGGTGTGAGTTATGAAGCTTTATTCGCTATGATTTTATTTGGGTGAAAGTACCCTACAAATCTGCGTTTTCTGAAAGTTTTAATAAAGGGATTTAGTGAGTGTAAGGTATTGGGTGATGATTAGTATGGAGTCTAGGTAATCCCTAGTGGGTTATATGAACGTTAGACATCCACCATATATATGTGTTACATGGACTATAGCTTTTGGCTTGGTCGCGTGTAACGTGATTTTTATTTTGTGTGATATAGATTTGTGTGTTGATAACTTGGAAGCTGCGGAGTTGAGGTGAGTTCAAAGTCTCATATTTTTACTTTGTTTTAAACTTGGGATGGAGATGATGCTTGTTTAAATTGTTTTGAGTTACTGTAATTATGTGTTACTAAAATGCATGGACTTGTAATTGTTATTATACTTATACTACATGTTATTTTGGTGTTTATTTGTGGTGATTATACAAGTGGGAAGATGCCCTAGTGGCTCTTCTCGTTATTATTATGTCCGGCCGGAAGGGGAATTATATTGGATCGGTGGGCGCGTTCCGTCCCAATTGTGGTGGTATTTGGATCGGTGGGCGCGTTCCGTCCCAATTGATGTGGTGTTTGGATCGGTGGGCACGTTCCGTCCCAATTTATATTTGGATCGGTGGGCACGTTCCGTCCCGTAAGCTATGATTGCATGTTAGTGTATAATAACTATATATATCTTTTACTGTCCTGAAATGCTATACTATGTTTTATAATCACAGTAAATCGATAATCGAGGTGTTTTATGTATCTTAAACCTACGAATCTCACCAACATTATGTTGACGTTTTAAGCATCATTTTTAGGTGAGCATTCTAAGGCTAAGATAGAAGGGCGCGATTAGAAGAGACCTAGATTGCATTGGGGATGGATTAACTTTGAGTTTAGTTTGATTAAAAATGGATTTTGTTTGAGATACTTGATTTTCTTTCATTTTAACTCTTTGTTTTAAGGGAGATTCCTTGGAGATTTTATTTGGATTATTTATATTTGGGTATCGTTACGACACTTTGTGTTTATACTTTGCTCTATTTGTTTGCATGTAGTATTTTCTCTATTTGGACACCAAGTGTTTTGATGATATCCATGATGTTGCACTCGCGTTTCCGCCATTGGCGAGGTGTGACACTTGGTCACGTGTAATGTGATATTATTGTGTTTTTAAGATTTGTGAGTTGATTGTTTGGAAGCTGCGGAGTTGAGGTGAGTTCATAGTCCCATTTTTACTTTGTTTTAAACTTGGGATGGGAATGATGCTTGTGTTTAAATTATTTTGAGTTACTGTGATTATGTATTTAATAAAAAGCATGGATTTGTAATGGTTATTATATGTATACTGCATGTTATTGTGGTGTTTCTGTGTGGTGATTATTTGAGTGGGAA
Organism: Artemisia tridentata subsp. tridentata; assembly: GCA_021014915.2. NCBI lineage: Eukaryota > Viridiplantae > Streptophyta > Magnoliopsida > Asterales > Asteraceae > Artemisia > Artemisia tridentata. Next base: position 460,259,171 of record CP139508.1, on the reverse strand, counting down.
AGTCCTAGTGGCTCTACTCATTAGTATTCTGTGTGGTCCGGCCGGAGGGTATTAGTTTACCCATTATATTGGATCGGTGGGCGCGTTCCGTCCCAATTGTGGTGGTATTTGGATCGGTGGGCACGTTCCATCCCAATTTATATTTGGATCGGTGGGCACGTTCCGTCCCGTAAGCTGTGATTGCATGTTAGTTGTATGATAACTATATTTTTACTGTCCTGCTATGCCATGTTTTATAATCACATAGAACTGATAATTGAGGTATATTGTGTGTCTTAAACTTATGAATCTCACCAACATTATGTTGACGTTTTTAAGCATCATTTTCAGGTGAGCATTCTAAGGCTAAAGTAGAAGGACGTGACTAGAAGAGACTAGTTTGCATTTGTGGATGACTTATCTTTAAGTTTTAAATTGAATAAGTTGGATTTTGTTTGCGATACCTGAATGTCTTTCATTTTTACTTTATGTTTTAATGAAGATACCTTGGAGATTGGTTGTGGTTATTTTATTTTGGGGTATCGTTACGACACTTTGTGTCTGTACTTTGCTCTATTTATTTGCATATAGTAATTCTCTATTTAGACACCATGTGTTGTGATAATATCCATGATATTGCACTCGCGTTTCCGCCATTGGCGAGGTGTGACATATAGCTTCAAGGTTGTAAAACCCTAATATTGTTGAGTATTTGTATTATAGTCAATAATATTAAAGCGTTTTGTTTGATATAATTGTGATATTTGTTTACTGTTACAATTGATACAAAGTTCTTCTTAAGATCAAATACTAGATTCCGCATAGTGTTTGATATTCTCAAAGACAATTTCTATACTTAGTTGTGTTGAATTTATTCAAGGTAACTAAACCTTTACAAGCTAAGGGATTCGGTCAAGTACATAACTGGGATTAACAGATTGCTTAGCAATCTCAGATTCCTTCACTTGCTCATTTGTACCAACATTAGAAGAACTAGAGGGAGAAGATGACGTACCAATATTAGGATCATCATTAACTTGGGACGTAGATGCACCATTAGTTGGTTTAGAAATAGGTCTATAATAGTATTGAACCTTTGGTTTTTGCAAACGCACACCATCGACTTGCCGAGCAGGTTGTTTACCTTTCCCTTTCTTCCTATAAACTTCAGTAAACCCATCCTTATTAACCGAAGGTTTCTCAACCGCTTTCATTCTATTAGGACATCCATCATCTTTATGATAATAAACTTTACATGTCTCACACCTAGGCGGCCTCCACTCATATTCAATATCTAATTTTTCCATTGAATGACCAGACCCATTAGGATACGGGATAGCAACAACAAGAGAATCAAGTAAAGTTTCTTAGACGACACTTACACTAGAGCACGAGCATATGAATTACGACCCCACAAATTAAGACACATTGAACTCGTGTAGGAATCCAACATAATAGGATGACCAATTTGCGTAGTAATCAAACTAAGACCAATATCAGAATAAGCAACAACCGGAACATTATGGATTTTCACCCAAATAGGAGTCCAAATATTCAAAAAGATAGGCACTAAATGAATCAAGCATGGAATTTCTTCCAAAACCCTCTCTATACCCTCTTTGGTTGCAAATTGAAACATGAAAAAGCCATTATTAAGCATAACCCTTTCCAAACCAAATTTAGCCCAAGTATTCCTAACATAATTTTCGACGATCGGGAACGCAAGTCTCTTACCAATGCAGTAACCAAAAAGAGTATTAGCGAACCGAGAACCTACTTCATCAAATAATTCCATTGGAATAGTGACATTAGCTCCAGCCATACAATTAGCGTTCCTCATCTCGGAAATCCTCACAATTTTCTTAGGAGTTTTATCTTTAAGCATATCTGCAAACGATAGAGGAGTAGAACCTGATTGAGTACTTGTTTTTGGCATATTCAAATTACTATCAACCTGATTCTTATCATTAGTACCTGTTTTATCCAATGACGTAGCCAATTTAGTCCCATCACATAAAGTGGAACCTGATTGAGTACTCTTATCATGCACATTCACATCACTAGTATTAGTACCCGAATTACCCACTAAAACTAGAATATTTACCTATTTCTCTATAATACAAGTTTTCAGTGCATAAGTTACATTTTAGAGTCTATTGTTCTAGAAATAAAAAAAGCATATTTATAATTAAAAAAAAGCTCCCACCCACTCTAGCGAAACTAGCAATACATGTGGAGTTTGTTAGACTCCTTGGATCGTTTTGAGCCTTAGGGTTCAACAATAACAATGATCATAACATGCAGCAGAATAAGAACAAATCAATTGTTATTGACACAAAGTTTTTCTCCACAATCACCTCCAATTATATTTGATCAGAATATAACATGTTACCTAACTGTAACAGGGATCTAAGACATCTCAGACCTTAGAGGAATACGAACACAAACTAGTTCTAGGCATTTACAATGAACTACGCCTTAGAACACACACATACACCTTTAATTGACTACATTATGGAAGACACATAATAAAACCTGTACCCTATGTCTCTTTATATAATAGAGACAATTAGGGTTTACAAAGAATATTGCTAAATAATTAAAAGATTCGTAGTAATCTTTTCTTCCATTGAAGTTTCATCCTTTGTCACTTTAAGTCCCTCTTGTTTCATTCTTCTATTTATTTTGTCTCATCAAATCAATAATCCCAACAATCTTCCCCTATTTGATGATGACAAAACAAACAAAGTCGTGTACGAACTTCCCTAGACGAAGTAGCAGAAGTTGAGATGTGATCATCTCCCTGAATGAAACAAATCTGTCTTCCCCTTAATCAATGCCATGCCATCACAATATTTCTTCCCCTTTTTGTTATCAACAAATAGAGAATGAATAAACAATATAAACTTCCCCTTGAGTGATGCATGTACATTAACTCTCTTGTGTGTGAACTTCCCCTGTGTGTGTGTAAACCAATAACCATACTTACTTCCCCTCACTGCTCGTAAATAATGCAACTATCAATCATGTAAACCCAGCAATAACGTAGCAGCAGAGAGTAAGTCCAGCAGCAGAGTCAATATGCGTAACAGCAGAGTGATATATGTCGAGCAGCAGAATGATCAAAGCTAGCAGCAGAGTATTATAACTAACAGCAGAGTGTAATTACCACTAGCAGCAGAGTTATATAAGCGTAGCAGCAGAATGAATCTCAACAAGCAGCACTTTAAAATAATTAATCCCATGAACTGATAACTCAATAAAAGTGATCCACTGACCCCACATAATTATCACACAAACCGATCAATGAAATCGCATCAGTACGAGGTTTTAAAACGAAACTCCATGAGTCACCAACCCACTACCAATAAAATATTCATAATCGACAAACAAATCCAACAATTTGAATTCAGTTTTGCATTCACTTCTTTTGAAAGACGACAAACAATTTGCAGCCCCACAAACAATATAAAATCTCACCGTCAATTTAATGTGTCAGTTCGATGTCATCCAATTAGTAAGCGACCCATAAGCGACCCATGTGCAATCAAATCAAATAACTGATTAAATAATATAGCAATAGATATACGGATTGATATACCGACCCCACAACTGACGGAATAAATGCACACACCATGTAATACGAGATAATTCATGTGCAGATCTGATCTTATCGATACCAAAAAAAAATAAACCGTACCTTCAGAACTGCTTCAAATCTGCTCTTCATTCGACAATAAAAACTTTGTGAATCCCTAGGTAACGAGCTCCCCAAGCTCTGATACCAATTGTGGAGTTTGTTAGACTCCTTGGATCGTTTTGAGCCTTAGGGTTCAACAATAACAATGATCATAACATGCAGCGGAATAAGAACAAATCAATTGTTATTGACACAAAGCTTTTCTCCACAATCACCTCCAATTATATTTGATCAGAATATAACATGTTACCTAACTGTAACAGGGATCTAAGACATCTCAGACCTTAGAGGAATACAAACACAAACTAGTTCTAGGCGTTTACAATGAACTACGCCCTAGAACACACACACACACCTTTAATTGACTACATTATGGAAGATACATAATAAAACCTGTACCCTATGTCTCTTTATATAATAGAGACAATTAGGGTTTACAAAGAATATTGCTAAATAATTAAAAGATTCGTAGTAATCTTTTCTTCCATTGAAGTTTCATCCTTTGTCACTTTAAGTCCCTCTTGTTTCATTCTTCTATTTATTTTGTCTCATCAAATCAATAATCCCAACAATACAAAACTGATTAAACCCTAACAAATTTTTTTTAGATTGGCTTCTCCTGCTCAATCTCAAAATCGTTGCCGCCTCTAACACATATTTTATCTTCATCTTGTCTGTGATTAATCCTAGGTCTAATCTTTGGTAGTCATGGTATCGTGTATGATTAGGGTTTCGTTTTCGTTTTTAGGGTTTGTTTTAAGAATTGATTTTATCACTTTGTGCATTAATTTGTTGTGATGTTGATTGATCGCACTACTGTGTAATCCTCTTGATTTTATCGTCTAATATGTTCTAGGGTTACAACGTATGGATTGTGTGTAGTTTGATTTTGGTTCTATTGTATTAAACATGGGTCTTTGATTGCATGATGCGTATATGGTGAGAGTATGAAGCAAGTGTTTCTGGGTTCGAGGGGCAACGGGGGTGGTCGTACGATTGATAAGTCTAAGGATAATAAGGCGTCGAGTTTGAATGTGGTGTATACTAAGGGAGTAGATGGTGAAGGTCTGTGATCGTTCCCAAGCTTGTCAAAGGCTTTTGGTAACACATCTCTTACTTCGTTAGTTGCTAAGATACATGATATGTCAATTACTTCAAGGTAAGCTTGTGTTAGTGGGAGAAGATGGGAAACCATTAAAACCTTCTAATGAAGCTTCAATCAACGCATGTACTGATGTGGTAAGAGAGCAAAATATTATGGCTGATGATGTTGGTGTTACTTCGAGTAATGCTAACCATGGAACGCAAAAGGATGATTCTAGGCAAAAAAAAAAAAAAAAACTAATGGTATTACCTTGAGTTCGTTTGTTGATGTACTTAATGTTGATAGAAACAAAACTCAGGGTAACTTTTGTGTTCTTACTATGTATGCTTCTAGTAAATACGAAGTAGTGATACCTAGATCATCTGTGGAGGAGGTAATGAAAGATTGGCTAATTCATTATATGGTTATTTCATTGGTAAACGTGTGGCATTTCCAGTTGTGCAAAATTATGTTTTTAACGCTTGGGGAAAATATGTCATGCAAAAGATTATGATGAACACCAATGGTTTTTTCTTTTTCAAATTTCAAAAAAATGGGTTAATGATGTACTTGAGAATGGTCCTTGGATGATCTGTACCATACCGATAATTCTTACAAAATGGACTACTTCTAATAGTTTGAAAAAAGAGAAGTGTTGGGAATTAAATGACTTAAATGACTTTACACTTAGTACTGCCAAGCCAAGTTAGTACTGTCAAGCCAAAGTTAGAACTGCTGAAGATTACAACTAACAGTACTAACCAGTTAGTACTGCTAGAGTAAAATACTGAAGAAAGAAGGTACTGCCAAAGAGATGAAGACGTGTGAAGAGATATGTATAGAAGATATTCAGTGTATATCTTATATAGTTAAAAAGATACGTATATTCTATATGTTTAAAAGATTTGTAGTTATCTTGTAAAGGAATCCTTGGTGTATAAAAGGAGGTCCTAGGTTAAGTTGTTAGACGTACGTTTTGATACAAGCTTCAAGGTTGTAAACCCTAGTACTATATAGAGTACTCGTATTATTGATTAATAATATTGAAGCGTTTTGGTTATATTGTTTGTTCATTCAAGTCCACTGTTACATTGCATTGTTAATATTCTTCTAAGTATTGAAGAGTAGATTCTACATACTCTTTGATATTCACAAAGTTTCAAAAAAAGTTGTTTTGGATTTATCCAAGGTAATTTAACCTTACAAGCTCAAGGAATCGATCTGTGTTTGAGATCCACAAGTGGTATCAGAGCTTTTGGTTCTGAAACTTTGATGTAGAAGAAACTTACTAAAGAACTCTTTACTAATCAGGAAGAGATGGATCTTGAAACTACTCAAACCCCTACTACTGCTAAATTGCCCATTCTCAAGCAAGGTGATTATGAGATGTAGAGGCTCATAATTGAACAATATTTTCAGATTTAAGACTATGGTCTATGGGATATCATAGAGAATGGTAATTCATTCAAACCTGTACCTAAAGCATCAACAGTGGAAGGTGTCACAACTGAAACAATACTAGGTCCTGTAACGGTAGAAGAAAAGGCCCAAAAGAATAATGATGTGAAGGCAAGAAGTATGCTACTGATGGCACTTCCCAATGAACATCTGATGACCTTCAATCAATACAAGGATGCTAAGACCTTGTTTACTGCTATAACAACAAGGTTTGGAGGTAATGAAGCAACTAAGAAGACATATAAAACTCTTCTGAAGCAGATGTATGAGACCTTTAGTGCTCCAAGCACAGAGTCTCTTGATTCTATTTTCAATAGAATTCAGAAGATTGTAAGTCAACTGGCTGTCTTAGGTGAAACTAAGACACAAGAAGATCTCAATTTGAAGTTTTTGAGAAGTCTGCCTGCTGAGTGGAATACTCATGTTGTGGTCTGGAGGAATAAACCTGATCTAGACACAATGAGTCTTGATGATCTTTATAACAATTTTAAGATTGTTGAATAAGAGGTTAAGAGAACTACAAGCTCAAGTTCAAGTTCAAGTTCTCAAAATATGGCCTTTGTGTCATCTCCCAGCCCTAGCAGTACTGGTGAAGTTAATACTGCTTGTGGAGTTAGTACTACTAACACTCCAGTTAGTACTGCTAGCACTCAAGATAGTACTACTACCTTAAGTGATGCTACTGTGTATGCATTTTTTGCGAATCAAGCTAATGGGTCTCAGCTTGTACATGAAGATATATAATAAATCCATGAAGATGACTTAGAAGAGATAGATTTGAAGTGGCAGTTAGCACTGTTGAGCATGAGGGCAAGGAGGTTTTTCCAGAGGACTGGTATGAAGATCATTATCAATGGTAGTGACACTGCTGGATATGACAAGTCAAAGGTTGAATGTTGCAACTGTCATAAGTTGGGACACTTTGCAAGGGTGTGCAAAGGGCCAAGGAACCAAGACAGCAGGAATAGGAGTCAAGATAGGAGTCAAGAAAGCAGAGGATCTAGAAACCAAGAGAGCACCAGAAAGACTGCGAACTTGGAGGAAACTTCTTCCAAATCTATGCTGGCTATTGATGGGGTTGGTTTTAACTGGAGCTTTATGGCAGAAGAGGAAACCCCTACTAGTATGGCTCTAATGGCTCTTTTAGATTCTGAGGTATACGCTAACAAAACTTGTTCAAAATCTGTTTAAAAAACTTTGAAACTCTCAAAACTCAGTATGATGATTTAAGAATGAAATTTAATCAATTTTAGTTTAATCTAGCTAATTATAAAAGAGGGTTAGCTGTTGAAGAAGAGCAACTAGTTTAAAAAGAATGAGACTATCTTTACTGAAGATATTGTTGTATTAAATAGAGATATCTCATACAAATATTCTGAAATTAGTGTGCTTAAACATAAGTTAGAAAAGCTTAAGAAAGAAAAAGACATTATTGAAGTTAATATAGAAAGATATGCAGGGTCTTCTAAAAGTATAGACAGGATTGTATAGTGTTAGCTTATTGACAAATTCAAGACAGGTATAGGATATAAGGCTGTTCCACCTCCCCATACAGGGCCATTTCCAAGCCCAAAGCTTGATTTATCCCATCTACAGGAGGTCAAAGAGTCTGAGATTGAAAGCTTAGGATCAACGACTTGTAAGAGTGATAGTGAAGATAGTTTTAAAGAGGTTAGGGAATCTTTTGATACCCTCTTAGTTGAGAAATTAGTGTCAGAAGAGAAGTTATAAAAGAAAACTGTTTTTCCTGCTGTTTTTAAGATATAATCTGTTGCACCTAAACAACAAGAGAATCCAGTTAGGAAATTAGCTAAGTATGATGAGATGTACAGGTCACATAGTCCTAGGGGAAACCAAAGGAATTGGAATAATCAAATGTCCCAACAACTAGGAAGTGAATTTGTGATGTACAATAAAGCCTGTTTTGTTTGTGGTAGTTTTGACAATGTGCAGGTTAACTACAATTACCATCAAAGGGAAAGGATGGTATATAGGAATACAAGGGTATCTGAGAATGCTAATACAAGGGTGAATTACAACTGTTTTGATAAAAAGGCTCACCCCAGTGTTCACAGAAACATGGCTTCAAGAGCAGTTTTGATGAAAACTGGCCTAAAACCACTTAATACTGCTAGGCTTGTTAATACTGCTTACCCCAAATCAACAGTTTTTAGTACTAAACCAACATCATGTTTTTCTAAATCAGCACAACAAACTGTTAAAAGGCCCTTTTATAAGAAAACAACATTTACCAACAGAAGTTTTGAGAAAATGGTTAATGCTGTTAATAAAAGAGTTCATACTGCTAGGCCAGTAGTTAATACTGCTAGGACAAATTCAGCAGTTGTAAATGATGTTAGGGTCAATCAGAGTAATGTTGTTAAGGCCTCAGTATGTTGGGTTTAGAGACCTACCAAACTTGATAGTGCATCAATTGTATTGAAGAAACATAATTATATTGATGCACGAGGCAGATCCAAGTCAGTAATGGCTTGGGTTTCCAAAGGAAACTAATTTCCTTTTTTTTATGTGTAGGATCATCTACAATAAGAAAAAGAAGATCCAGGTTATTTTGATAGTGGATGCTCAAGGCACATGACTGAGAACATGTCCTATCTCAAAGACTTCATTAAATTTGATGGTGGATATGTTGCCTTTGGGGGAGGAGCCAGAGGAGGAAGGACTACTGGTAAAGGTACTATCAGGACTGGTAAGTTTGATTTTGAAGATGTGTACTTTGTTCAAGAGTTTAAGTTTAATCTATTTAGTGTCTCACAGATGTGTGACAAAAAGAACAGTGTTCCTTTTACTGAAACTGAATGTTTTGTTCTGTTTCTTGACTTTAAGTTAGATGATGAAAGTTAGGTATTACTTAAAGTTCCTAGAAAGAACAACATGTACAGTGTTGATATGAAGAATATTGTTCCTAAAGAGAGTTTAACTTCTCTTGTTGCAAAGGCCACATTGGATGAATCAATGCTCTGGCATAGGAGGCTTGGTCATGTAAAGTTTAAAACCATTAATAAAATTGTTAAGGATAACCTTGTAAAAGGTTTACCCTAAAAACCTTTTGAAAATGACCAAACTTGTGTAGCTTGTCTTAAGGGAAAGCAACACAAAGCCACTTGTAAGTCGAAAATTCAAAACTCTATTACTCAGCCTTTATTCATGTTACATATGGACTTGTTTGGTCCAACTTTTGTGAGTAACCTGATAAAATAAGAAATATTGTCTTGTTGTCACTGATGATTATAGCAGGTTTATTTGGGGTTTCTTTTTAGCTACCAAGGACGAGACTAGTAGCATCCTTAAGAGCTTTATTACTGAGATAGAAAACAGGTGTGACAGTGGAACAGAGTTTAAGAATAGAGTTATGAATGAGTTTTGTGATCAAAAAGGTATTAAGAGGGAATTTAGTGTAGCTAGAACTCCTCAGCAGAATGGTGTTGTTGAAAGGAGAAACATGACACTGATTGAGGCTGCTTGAACCATGTTAGCTAACTCTAAGTTACCTACTACATTTTGGGCTGAAGCAGTTAATACTGCTTGCTATGTGCAGAACATGGTATTAGTAGTAAAGCCTCATAACAAGACTCCTTATGAACTATTTAGAGGTAGAAAACCTGCTCTAAGTTTCATGAGACCATTTGGATTTCATGTTACAATCCTAAATATCTTAGATCATTTGGGCAAGTTTGATGGAAAATCTGAGGAGGGATTCTTTCTTGGGTACTCTATGAATAGTAAGGCTTTTTGGGTATACAACATTAGAACTAGGAAGGTAGAAGAAAACTTGCATGTTGAGTTCTTGGAGAATAAGTCTAGTGTTGCCAGGGATGGACCTGAGTGGTTGTTTGATATTGATATGCTAACAGAATCAATGAATTATGTACCAATTATTGCAGGTACACACTCTAATGATTTTGCAGGTTCAAAAGATAGTTTTGATGCAGCTCAATCTAGCATAGAGACATGATCTAGCAAAGACTACCTTATGATGCCACTGTGGAAAGACGCTTCACTGTTTGATTCATCTTCAAAGGATGTTCGTAATGATGAACCACAACCTTCTAATGATGCTGAAAAGAAGGGTACTGAATATGGAAATCAAGAAAGTAGAGTTGATGATCAAGAGAATCCTGAAAATAGTACTAATGATTTTAGTACTGTTGGGCCAAATGTTAATACTGCTGGGCCAAATTTTAATACTGCTGGGCCAAATGATACTATTAGTCCAACAGTTTCTACTGATCTTTCTGATGATGACATAGGAGTGGATATGAACAACATTCCGATTACATATCAAGCTCCTTCAACTCCACATACAAGAATTCATAAAGATCATTCACTTGATCATGTGATTGGTGATGTGTAGTCTGGTGTAATGACAATGAGAATGACACATGCTACAATTGAACAAGGTTTTATCAGTGCTGTTTATGAAGGGAAAACTCATGAAGATCTTCATAATTGTTTGTTTTCTTGTTTCCTATCTCAGGAAGAACCCAAAAGAATTGCCAAAGCTCTTATTGACCCATCCTGGATAGAAGCAATGCAGGAAGAGCTTTTACAGTTTAAACTTCAAAAGGTTTGGGTTCGAGTAGATTTGCCTAAGGGTAAGTGGGCAATTGGTACAAAATGGGTGTTCAGGAACAAGAAAGATGAGAGAGGAATTGTGATTAGGAATAAAGCAAGGCTGGTTGCACAGGGTTATACTCAAGAAGAAGGAATAGACTATAATGAAGTTTTTGCCCCTGTAGCAAGAATTGAGGCAATAAGGCTATTTTTGTTGGATTTATTGATGCTGCTGCTCAAGTTTGATAATACTGCTCATGGTTCTTAATGGAAAATACACCAAGTATGATTCTGCTGCTCGGCTTAATTATTCCACTGCTAGTGTATTTATCCTACTGCTGGAGTAACCGAGAAGATCAAGGAAATAAGCTAAGTGGATTCTACTGCTAGGCGTCAAAGATACTACTGCTAGAAGAAGGATTCTGCTGCTTATTAGATAATTATGTATAGTATGTTTAGATAAATATGGAATAGATACGAATAGATTTTATCTTGTATAGAAAGTCATTGTAACCGACTAGGACTCCTTAGTCTATAAAAGTAGGTTCTAGGGTTAGGATTAGTATCGTATCATTGTGTGAGTTTATACACTTCAAGGTTTTGTAACCCTGTTACTTTTGAGTAACCGTATTAATATATTGAAGTGTTTGTTGAGAGAATTCGATTGTGTTCATTGTTCTTCTTAAGATTAATCATTAGATTTCGCATAGTGATTAATATTGTTTCAATTCGTGAACAGTTTCTAAACTTATTGTTTTAGAGTTATATCTAAGATAATAAAGATCATTGCTCAACTGGGATTCAACAAGTGGTATCAGAGCAAAGGTTTTTAGAAACTGATACCAAGAAGAACGTTTAATAACTCAGATTTGTTCATCATCTACTCTTGCAATGGAATCCGAATCAACTCATATGGTTACTGCTTCAAAGGTGCATATGCTGAAGCCAGGGGAGTATGAGCTATGGAAGCTAAGAATCCAACAGTATTTGAAGATGATTTATTACTCTATATGGGAGGTTATTCAGACTGGTGATACTTTGCCCGCCAAAACTGCAGATGGGACAATCGTACCCATTAAAACTAATGAGGAGAAGGCTCAAAGGAGACTGGAAATCAAGACTCACAATATTATTCTAATGGGAATACCTAATGAGTACCAATTAAGCTTTAGTCACTATGAATCTGCTAAGGCCTTGATGGAAGCCATTGGACTCAGGTTTGGTGGGAATGAAGCAACAAAGAAGTCAAGGAAGAACTTACTGAAGCATCAATTTGAGACCTTTGTGGCCTCAAGTACTGAAAACATTGATGCTACTTATGACAGACTCCAGAAGTTGGTAAGTCTGTTAGCACTCATAAAGGTTACAGTGTCTCAAGAAGACATTAATCTCAAGTTTCTCAGAAGCTTATCATCTGAATGGAGCATGCATACTGTGGTCTGGAGGAATAAAGAAGATTTTGATACAATGAGTCTGGATGATTTATACAACAATCTAAAGGTGTATGAATCAGAAGTCAAAGGATAATCCAGTTCATATTCTGGTGCAAACAACCTAGCCTTTATGTCCTCAAACAACAACTGCTCTGGCAACCCTCAAGAAGCTCATTCTACTGCTGCTTATGGAGTTTCTACTGCTAACACTAATGTATCTACTGTTGGCTTAACAAACAGTGATAGCATTAGTGATGCTACTATCTGATCTTACCACTAGCACTCCAGTTGGCTATCAGGATCTGGAGCAGATTGATCCTGATGATCTTGAGGAGATTGACCTAAAGTGGCAGATGGCTATGCTTACCATGAGGGCTAGGAGGTTCCTGAAGAAGACTGGTAGGGAACTCAAGTACAAAGGACAGAACAATGTTGGCTTTGACAAGTCAAAGATTGAGTGTTACAACTGCCAGAGAAAGGGTCATTTTGCAAGGGAGTGCAGAGCACCCAAGAAGAATAGAGAGAATACAAGGTAGGTTACGATTGAAGAAACAAAGCCTACTACTGCTATGGTGTCATGTGATGGCTTGGGAGAGTATGACTGGAGTGACCAAGCTGAGGATGGACCCAACTTTGCACTGATGGCTTATGCTTCTTCTTCATCAGGTTCAGACTCAGAGGTATCTAATGAGTCCAGTTGTTCTTTTAAATCTTGTTTAGATACTGTAGAAGAGCTCAAATCTAGGAATGAGAGTCTAAGAGCTGAAGTAGAAAAACTAAAATTGGATAACTTAGGTTACAAATTTGGTTTAAAATCAGTAGAAGATAGACTTGAATTTCTTAAGTCCAATGAGCTTGAATATGTTGATAAGATTAATATACTAGAAAGTGAGCTCATTAAGAAAAACTGTGAGATTAATGTTCTTAATAAGAGGGTAGAAAAGATTGAAAAAGCTAGAGGTGCAGCCTTATCTGAGAAAGAAAAACATGTTATTAGGATAGAAAAACAACAATTTGCATCTAATAGTGTCAATAAGACCATTGAAAGTCAATTAATGAGAAAAGGAAGTGGCTTAGGATACACTGAGGTAGCTCCACCAGTCAAAAGTGCCTTTGCACCTCCTATGAAGGAATTGTCTTTCATAACTGAAATAGATGCAAAACCTGTAGGTGAAACTGTCACACCCCCAAAATCTGTGTTTGCAGCGGAATGGAATTCCGGGGGCGTGATGTTCTCGGTCACAAAGTACAAGGCAATAAAGAACGACCTCTAAGTGAGTCATTTTAAAACAAGCGTTTGATTTAAAGTTAAGTTTTACAAAACATAGTTATCAGAGTTCACCATCAAAATGTAAGATTTAAATATATGATCAAACGCTAAATAATGTAGAAAAATCTCCATCATGATGTGCATCCAAAATGTGACTCGAAGTGCTTCCATACAAAAAGTGTATCAACATCACCTTGTTACCTGAGAATACACGCTAAAAGGGTCAACAAATAATGTTGGTGAGAGTCATAGGTTTAAGTAAATAAGTAAAATGCGGACCACAAAATTTCAATAGCATGACAATCACAACAAATATAACGTCTTAGCCAAAAATATATAAATACAATGCTCTAAGCTCATGACCCCGAAGCTCGACGAATTGGTATGCAATTAAGCACAATAATAAATGCCCCAAATAAGTGTTTCCCAGACACTCGGAAATAATCCAAATGATATGCATCCGTTTACCCAGTTGGCGCGACCAACCCGGACGGGGTGTCAACCCAAATAGATCTATTCATAACATCCGTGCTTACAAGTAATTAACGGTTCATGATTCAAAGGGGGACTTTAATGGCAATGTGGTAACTTAGGCAAAGTAACAGTTTTAGTACTTATGTCCGTATGTAAAAACAAGCAGTGTATTTCCACCCCGAGGGTTTAGAAATCATGTATAAACAATGTAAAAGTCGGGACTATGAAACTCACCTTAGCAAAGCAAATCTCGTTTGGTAAATTTGTAAACGGCAATATAGGTCCAATAACTCTAATCGCGACCTAAATATACATATGTCTTAGGTTCGAAAACAAGGTCAAGCATGCAAGTTCATACTCTACTTTATCACTTGTACATGTTGTTGTAACATTTGTTGTCAAAATATAATTGCGTCATTTTGATCCTTCATTAGAAATCACCACTTTTAGTAAACATAACTTATTTATTTCATAACCAAGTTTTAATCGTCGCATTAATATGTATTTCAAAGTTCTCTAACGCGTCTAATAAGTATATACATCGTTCTACCATTTCCGTTTACTTCATTTTAACCAACATGTACTCAAAAAGGTCCAAAATCTATTCCTAAAAATTCCATCAGCTTTCTATTAGAGAAATAATAGGCTGTCACAATTTATATGTTGCCGCAACATTCTTTTGGCCATAACTTTTGCGTCGTAGCTCGGTTTCTTAAGTTGGACCTATCCACGCGAAGGTATTTAAGTATACTCTAGGCTTTTCAAGGTCTCGGCTAGCCTAAACATCATTTAATCCTCAGTTTTCCTCTTCTAAAAATCTGGACAGAATGTAATTTTCTGAAAATAGTTGTTTTCGTCGTCTAAATTGAAAATAGTGTATCTTTTTCGTTATAAGCCCGTTTTAACTCATTCAAGCGACCACGTTTTCTTTATTAAGTTTATTTTATATATTTTTAGCCAAAAATTACTTACAACCTACTGATTTCTCCAGTTTTTACAAAACGGGACAGCAGCTCATGTAGATGTTTCAAAAGTGTGTTTTCTAGTTTCTATCCCATTCCAAATCACTACAAACCTTGTCCTAGTTCACCTATGATCTCCTCAACATAATAATGGTAATCTAAACATAAACTTAACAATATTCAAAGTCCATGTGAATGATCATCAAAATCTTTATCTCCACAAATTAACCATCATATATGTATATATAGGGTTTATTTGTAATAAAAACTTGTTAAGACATAAACTTTTGTTGAAGGATCATAGTAAATGTAAATTTCACCAACATGTACCAAGTGATAATAAGTATAGATTACTTGACAAACATGTAAAATATGAAAATCATGAAGTGTTAGTAAGATCACTTACAAGAGTGATTAGTGAAATGAAAGTTGTAAAACACTTGTTTAACCACAAGCCTAATGCTCCAAATCCTTGCTAATGTGCCCTAAGTATACTTGATCTTAACCAAAAATCAAGATTTTCCTTCTTGCTCCTTATAAGGTGTCGACTTGTATGTATATGAGATGAGAGGTGATTATTTTTCTTTGCCTTGAACTAGTTGTGGCAATTGATAACACTTATGGTCTATTTATACCAAGGGCTTTTCAAAAGATTAATAGTTAGTAAAAAAAAAATATCTTTGGCTATGTTTAGGGATGTGGTCGAATAGGAGGGGACAAGGGGGACAAAAGCTTGTTCAAGCCTCCCAAAATGGAAACTTTGGCAACTCCATGTTTAAAGCTTCAATTGTCTAGTAATCTTTTGGTAAAAAAAAAAAAAAAAAAAAAAAAAAAAAGAGGCTAGGCATTGCTCTAGTAAAAAGGGGCAGCCATATGTCTCAAATATGGAAGCATTATAGAAATTTTTGTACAAAATGTATATATTGAATGTATTGGGTATTAAAAGTAGGTATTGGTTGTTGTTTCGGTGATTAACGAAAATTATACGTATTTAAATGTAAGTTATAAATAAATTACTTTAGGTGTCAGGAAATATTTTTGGAACTTTTGTAATAATTTTGAAAGTATAAAAATACCTTGGAAATAATCGTTGAGAGAATTGGGTATGTTGGGTGTTAAATATTGAATAGCAATTAACTTTTGTTGAATTCAAAACCGTAAGTATTTAAAGAATAGAAAATTGTTTTATGGTTTAAATTGTGAAATGGAGCAGGAGCAAGATACTGGAGCGTTGTGGACTAAATATAACCTAATTCCTAGTGCATTTGGAATTTATTCTAGGTTTTCACGTCGGTTCAAGTAAAAAGTCTCACGTACATTGTTTTCAATTAAATGTCAAGAAAGTAAATTCGAGTTTGATGAATAGTATTGACCTGAAATTTTGCGGGTTGTGTTAGTCTACCACCCATAAGATGAATCTCGTCCTCGAGATTCAGCAAGTGTTGGTCATTGGAGTGTTGTCGGTGAAGAGATGCGGATACTTTTGACGGATCTGGTCTTCTCATTCCCAAGTGAACTCGGGACCTCGTTGAGAATTCCAGCGAACTTTGACGATAGGAATTCTACTGTGCTTTAATTGCTTGACATTACGGTCCATAATTTCTACTGGCCTTTCGATAAAGTTAAGTTTGTCATCGGGTTGAATTTCTCCTAAGAGTATGATACGGGATTCGTAGGATAAACACTTCTTAAGGTTGGGAACATGAAATGTATTGTGCACACTACTGAGCTCTGGTGGGAGTTCAAGTCTATAAACTACTCAGCCGATTCTAGTTAGAGTCTTAAATGGTCCAATATGCCTAGTGTTCAATTTCCCGCATTTCTAAAAGTGTATCATGCCTTTCCCAGGCAGGAATTTCAACATATTTCATTCTCCAACATTAAAATCCCAATGGTTCGCGACTTAAGGAGACCTTATTTCCAATGATTGGCGTCATGTACAGACATGACTTTTCTATCGTTATTCTGTCGCTTGTAACTGATTCTTGATCTGTACAATTTTCCTTTGTTGTTTCACGAATAAGTCCTAGACTAGTGAGTTGGTCTTTTCCGATTTCGGCCTGTCAATAGGTGGTTGGTACTTCAATCGTAGGGTGCCTTAAAGGGTGCAATCTTTTATACTCATGTGATGACTATTGTTGAAGGTGAAATCTGTCAATGTCAAAAGTTTACTCTAAACAATTCAAAGTTGGTCATACGGCGCTGAGCATGTCCTATAGTATTTGGATAGTTCTCTTACTAAGTTCATTGGTCTGAGGATGGTAGATCGTGCTTATATCTGATTGAGTAAACAAATATCTTAAAGGGATTGCCAAGAGTTCGAGGTGTATCGACTACCTTTTATTGGGAGTATTTGAAATTGGTACAACATGTTTCGTGACTAATTCTACAATGATAAGTTTGTCAGAGGAGCATTATCGGAAGGATGAGGTTATGGTAACCATTTTGATTCCTTCGTGTTTTACTCTAACTGATGCTACGGTTTGAGTCTCTCTTCGCCTAGGGTGCTTGGTCTTCATTACTAAGATTCTTACTGCTCAATAGTATCTCCCTAGAATTCCTTCATCGAATTTTCCATGCTACTATTTGTCGATCACAAGATCTTAACTGTATGGAGTGTTTTAGTATGGTAGTTGATATTTAAAAAAAATTGACTCAGTATAGAGTTTTTGTTTGAATTCCTTTTCTGAATTTACAAGTTTGAATAGATAAATTTTCAAGTTTGAACAAATGAAATCTTCTCTCGATATGGAGTGTTTTGTTTGAAACCTTTTTCTGAATAAATGAATTCGCAAGTTTGAACAAATGGATTTTCAAATTTGAATAAATGAAATTTTCAAGTTTGAGTAAATGAAGTTTCTCTCTTGATACGGAGTGTTTCGTTTGAGATCTTTCTTTGAGTAAATGAATTTTCAAGTTTGAATAAAAGAAATCTTTCTTTCGATACGGGGTGTTTTGTTTGAAATCTTTCTTTGAATAAATAATTTTTCAAGTTTGAAAGAAATCTTTCTTTCGATACGAAGTGTTTTGTTTGAAATCTTTCTTTGAATAAATAAATTTTCAAGTTTGAATAATTTCAGTGGTTATGCAAGATTGTACAGTTTTCAAATGTGACCCAAAGTTTTATAGGCGGGTTTTCGGCATGATGTGAATAGAACCGTTTAGTAAAGATTGATGTTATACCTTTCTTAACGTACGATAGCTTTGTTAAAGGCTGCCCGAAAGAAATTTACTAGTCAAAATAGGCACTTTAGAAAAGTATTTTCCTACAAGGTATGTGATTTGTATAAACGCACTTTTAAAGAAAATTCGTTTGAATTGAAAGCATTAAAAAGGATGAAATAGTCAGGTAGGTATGTTTGTATGAATACTTAGAGGTCTAACGTCCTATTTCTGGTGTCGGATGATGCCTATTGGTTAATATTAGGTAAGTCTTACCGATATGAGCATTCAACTTACTTGGTTATTTCTAAAATGGATCATGGCTTAGGTTTGTTGTCTTACTTGGTCTAACTAGTACTTCTGAAATGATAGGATTTGGTGACTATGCCAAAGATTGTGATTTGGATTGCCTCGTGGGGTCTTAAGATTTTCGTTGCGTTATGAATCAACTTACTGTATGTTTTTAGTCCTTGTTTGTGGTTTCGTAATCCTTTCTGTGGAAACCGTAGAGGGGGGTGAATACGTTTCCATTCAAAAACTTAAAACTTTTGTATCAAACACCCGATCAAGTGTGACGTAATATGAAGAGTGTCAACAATGAGTATATAGCATCTAGAGATGACTATAGTAAACTACAACATATGCAC
This sequence comes from Artemisia tridentata subsp. tridentata, assembly GCA_021014915.2. NCBI lineage: Eukaryota > Viridiplantae > Streptophyta > Magnoliopsida > Asterales > Asteraceae > Artemisia > Artemisia tridentata. The sequence goes on along the minus strand of CP139508.1, from coordinate 460,240,427 downwards.
AATCAAACCATGGAACATACATGATCAATCACTAAATGAGCAACAAGCCACATAAACACATATGCAATGCAAATATAAATATAAAGCGATAACTAATGAAATGAAAGTAAAGAGATAAGTTAGAAGGCGCAAACCGGACACGGTGATTTATAGTGGTTCGGTCACGAAGCTCCTCTTCGCCCTACTCCACTCCTCGAGTACCCAACTCGAGAGTTACTTCACTAATCAACAAACTCCCTTTAGGCGGAGAAAACCGTACACGTCGCTTAACTTGTTTTTCGACACTAAGCTAGATGTCGAGTGCTAATCTTAGCTAGCACCAATCTACCACGATCTACCCGATCTACACCATACACGTCGCTTATCCTATTTCCGACACTAAGCTAGATGTCGAGTGCTAATCTTAGCTAGAACCAATCTACCACGATCTACCCGATCTACCCTTGATCCACATGATCAATCACACAAGCCCAATGGCTTCAAGAGATCTTCACTATCTCTTAAGATCACAATGATCTTGACTCACTCTCTCACAAAAGAAAAGTAACATTGATTTATTCTATGATACAATCAAGAGTGTAACAAATGTTACAAGACCTAACAACTCCAACACTTCGTATCTACTTGGATACTTTGCGTTCTTCTCTTGCTAATCAAGAGGGATGACAACACTTTGTATCTACTTGGATACTTTGTGTTCTTCTCTTGCTAATCAAGAGGGATGACAACACTTTGTATCTAGGATACTTTGTGTTCTTCTCTTGCTAATCAAGAGGGATGACAACACTTTGTATCTAGGATACTTTGTGTTCTTCTCTTGCTAATCAAGAGGACTGAAGAGGATCACTTGAGTGGATGATTGGATCACTCTTAAACAACCTAAGACTCTCCAAATGATCAAAGAAAGTTATCTAAGTGAAGAGGGATAACAACAGAGAAAAAGGACTGGAAAAATCAAGTTGGAAGTGTGGAATGGTCCACTATTTATAGGCAAGGGAAAATCTGACCGTTACAGACCCACGGCTCCACTAAATACCCGACGGCTCCACTAAATTTAGTGGAGCCGTACCTATTTAATGGTGCCGTAGACGCTCCTTCATTTGTCTTTAGTGGGGAAGGTTTATTTGGGGAAGTTAGGAGCTGTTTTGGGGGGAAATTTGACTGTTGGGATTTTCAAACATATTTTTCAAAATAAAACTTTTCTTTTTAATCCAAAAATAATTTGTGAAATATATTTTTGAAAAAATGTTTTGTCACATTAAAAATGTGAAGTTTAGAAAAATAAAATCCTTTGATCATTTGTCAAGTAGTAGATTTTTTTGTCCATACCTTTAGTGATTTATGTCGGGATGGAAATCTACGACTTCGTTGAAGCATACTTGAGACGTTGGGAGGTGTTGATGTAAGTATGCATTGATGATTTGTGTTTACAAGTAACTTGCACATTTTACATTATGTATTACAAGTTACATGTTTGTCATTATTAAAACCGAAGAAATCGTTTAGTTTAAATATCGTAATATTTGCACTAACAATCTCCCCCTTTTTGATGATGACAAATATGTAAACCGTAACACACAGTAAAATGTAAAAGTTACCTGTTTACACTTCCTTCTCCCCCTTTTGTCGAATCAAAAAGGTAGTTGCCTCGAGCGCTCCCTTGGATTTACTCCCTACTCCCCCTTATTGCACTAATATCCTTTCTCCCCTGAAAGGCGAGCTTGCATCATCCTAGTGAAGCCTTCTATCAACACTTGTGAAGACGACTCCATGCTATGTATTCAAATACTCCCGAGCTCCCCCTAGCTCAATGCTCCCCTATGGTGACTTAATCCCCTTGTTTATTTACCTTAATATCTAGCGGATCCATGGATCAAATTCTTACAAAGGCTTTTCCTACATCAAGGGTTAGCTTCGTGCAGCATAATATATAACAGTATAGGAGCAACATTATAGGGATAGAATACACATAGCAAGACATGCATGGGTTAAACTATGTTCACACGTAAGTGTCACAACCCGACCGAAAACCTAAGGTGTAATTGTTCACTCAATCACACTAATCAAGAACGAGATTCGTTCATTGACTGACGCACTAAATGACTTATTCCAAGTTGTCATTGGGAAGGAAAGTTCTAACAAACCTTTTGAACAACATAATCATCTACCTAAGATGATTGATGTTAAGGATAGTTTGTTGATAAGACATACTCTAAATGATTACTATTATGACAAGTCGTGCCATAAAGTAGACTCGATAGAGGTTATACCTAAATGATTCCATAAGGTGGGAGAGTGTTGGTTGTGGTGACAACAAGGAAAACTTAGGTTATGTGGTTGTAGGGGATAAATAATGGGATGATCCATTAGTGGTTGTGGTGATGGTGATAGTGATAAGGATGATGTGTTGGTGCCAAGTCCAAAGAGGTTTGATGGTGATAGGGTTAGTGTGATAGCTAAAGGTTGTGGTGGACTTGGTGGAGGTAAGGGTGTAGGAATCCTAAAGGTGGAGGATGATGATGATGTGGTTGGAGATGTTGATTTTGCCCTTTGAGGAAAGGTGGGAAAGGATGGTTTAGGTTAATATATCATTTGCACTGACAATGAGATGCATGATATATTTCAAAAGGGAAAAAGAAAAGGTGCATGTGATCCTAACAGGATTCCTAACAGGATTGTTGGTGGATATCTCTAACAGGGTTAAGGTAATGAAGTTCTAGGTTTCTAGGTTGGATGATCCTAGTTGTGTGTTAGGGATAATTTGGTGCATGAAGGGTTTCGTGTGTTTGTGAGGATTGAAGGTTGTTGAACTAACTATCACTTATCCAAAGTGAGGAGTAGTTGTAAGGTTTGAGTGTGATGAGTTGAAGGTTATAAGGTTTGAGTGTGATGATCTATGGGTTGAAGGTTCTTAGACTAACTGTCACTGTTAAGAGTGAAGTGTAGCTAAAAGGTTTGAGTGTGATGATGATGTTAATGTGAGGTTTGAAGGTGAGATGCAAGATAAGCTTGCAATGGTGAGGCCTTATATAGGCAAGAGTTGTGGGATTCGAACTAAAGTTGGTGTTAGAGTCCTATGGTGTAGTGAGGGAATCCTAGGGTGTATGTGAGTTTGCAAGATTTTGCAGGTTTGAGGTTAGGAATGCAGGGATCTAAAGGAAACAGTGAAAATTCATCAAACATAGGCACGGTACCACTAAATACCACACGGTACCATTAAATTTAACGGTACCGTGGCCTATTTAACGGTACCGTGACTTGGAAGTCACGAATTTTCCTATACAGCCTAGTTCTGGGCAGCTAAAGGGAAGTTTCCTAGGGAATAAGAATCACATTTGTGTGTTCTTGAGAGTGTTTAGTGAAAGACTATATGAGTATGTTTTCGCTCCCCCTTAATCTATGACCAACCGGACAAGATGTAAAAGATAAAGAGGAAAACAAACGTTGACTGAAGCGATAAGCTTAGTAACGTCATGACAAGTAGTGGATAGCATACGATAAACTTCACCTTTGAAGTCACGTAGCTCTTCTCAATCATTGTGAATATTCATAGAATATTTATATGATGAGACATGTGATTACTTGGAGATATCCTAAGGGTTAAGAAGATAAAATCTTCAGGGTTGTGAGGTAGGTGATAAGGTTATAGGGTTATCTATGTTGATGAAGGAGGGTTATCTCAACGTATCCTAATGTCTTCGTTTGAAGTGTGTGTGAGATGAGTGGGATGCGGAAGCATTGGTAGTGTTTAGTACCATACGGAAGTGAAAGGGAAGAAGGCTTAGGAATCAGAAGATAGATACAATCTGTTCTGATAGGATACGGTTCTGGTTCAAGACTACATCGAGTGTGTTTCGATAGTGGTTTTGAAACAGTGAGAATAAACTGTCTCAGCAAATAACGGTCCGACAGTACCGTTAAAAATAACGATACTGTCCCCTATTAAAGAGTACCGTGACCTGCTGAGGTCAGTTTTGACCCAGAATTAGATTTCTGACAAAGAAATTTCACATATGTTGTGATTTTTCTGGACCTTAGATTAAAAGAATTTATACCAAATAAATTCCTTTATGAATGAATCCACCGGGATTCGATGAACGTTTGTCGAGAACGAGAAATGACATTTAATTGCATTTCGCAAATTAAATAAACTTTAAATACTTTGGATGAAATATTTAAGTTGTCATTGGAGTTTAAGAGGATTTTACGAATAAATCTTCGCTGATTAAGGGAGATTTTTCGACACGAGGAGAGAATTTATACCTAATAAATTCTTTGACCGGTACTGGACGAGAAGAAATGACTTATATTTCCGAGGAAATACATAGGTAGTCATTAGAGCGATGTGAAAGATGACTTAATATTTCCAGTGAAATATTTAAAAAGTCATCAGACGAGACACAAGATATGACTTGACATTTCCAGTGAAATATATAACAGTCATGGGACGAGATCGAGGGAATGACTTGATATTTCCAGTGAAATATCTAAAAGTCATGACACGAAATAGAATAGATGATCTCAATATTTCCAGTGAAATATTCAAGAGATCATGCAAGGAACGTGAGGGATGACTTAATATTTCCAGTGAAATATTTAGATAGTCATGAGAGGGATTTAAAGAATGACTCAATATTTCCAGTGAAATATTTAAAGAGTCATGAGACGAGACGCACAAGATGACTACAATATTTCCAGTGAAATATTCAAGTAATCATAAGAGGGGTATGAGAGATGACTTTAATATTTCTAGTGAAATATTTAAATAGTCATAAGTTTTATGGAAAATGTTCCATCATTCCTAGACCTAGACGGAGATGGTAAGGGGATTCTCGGTTGAGAGGTTTGGTTGATTTAAGGGTTTCTATGTGCTTCGCACGTGAGTGTTTCATGGGGTTTTGAAAGATGTAAAGCTAGGCCTATGGTGCTGATTTGCAGCAGGGTTTGGGATCTTAAGACGTGTATATTCACACGAGGATGAAAGGAACTACTAATTACTTATATAGTAACTCGTGAGTCCTTTGGATGAGTGTTTTAACATATGTTGTTAAAAGGCTTGAGTATGATGTTTCGGATATGACATTTAACAATTGCGATCGCAAGTTAAACTTACTTGAATATTTCGGATGAAATATTTAAGTTGTCAACCCTACTCCGAGTTCTACTAAGTTTGTTCCTAACCTTCCCATGACAAAAAGGTGTATTACTTGGAAGAAGGCGAAGTGATGACTGGGGAATTAGGGTAACTTCGCGACTACTTTGACTTATGGGTTTTGACACTAGTGTATGGCTCTATGACTTCTAAGGGTTCATAGTGATGGACATACCTAATTCCTTATGTGTCAAAAGAACATAGTGTGGGTGCAAACTTTACAAGTAAATCAAGTAAAATGCACATAAGGAATAAATGCAAACATCATGCAAAACATGATAATCATTTAGCATTTAAGAGCATGAAGACATTTAATCATGTCTTATGAGAACATGTTATCATTTTGAAACATGTATGTGGGATGCAAGTAATCTAGGTTTGCTAAGGCAGATCCTAATTACTACTTGTTCAAGATGACATCCTAATGGGAGATATAGTTCAACGATTCAAACTATCTCTAGTCAAATGTAGGAATGAAAAATTTTCAAGTTAGAGAATGAGTATGAGACAATCACTAGTGGTGCTCAATTAAGGTTGAACACGACCATTTTTACGGGTTATACCACAAACCCAACTTCTCTCCTGGAAGCAATTCAACCGTTAGGTCAGATTGAATTTCTAGTGCGATAGGTTCTCCAGTAGTCATTCTCATATTAGAAAATTTCAAATTCCTATATTTGCCTATTGAAGTGTAGCAAAGATGATATTAGCTTATTTCGCTAATACATGACCTAATATGACTCAACTAACCATACTTTGAAGGTCGATTAAGAGAATGACATGTCTTACACAACTCCTAACAAAGGCAAGCAAAATATTTTAATTTCGTGTTTGAGATTTAGAGGTTATTTGATGGAGATGGTGTATTTTATGATCTCTTGGACAACATCTTTGTTTGTTGAGTTGTTACATGTTATTTTAACATGATTTGGTTTCCTAGAACCAAGAGACACTCTAATGTGATACAATGTAGAATCTACTACATCGTGTGTGTTTCAAGAATGCTCCTTTGCATATCTTGAGTGAGAATCTAGTAAAGGTTACTTACCTCAATAGATCTTGTGAGCATTTTATTTAAAATGAGACATACTGTTTATTTCAACAAGTATGCTTTTCTAAGAGGAAACTTATCACTCTTATGAATACTTTGTGAAACAAGTATTTTAGTGTATGACTAATTTTACTTGTTTATGCAATGACACATGACGTATTAGGTTATTATTCAACTCTAATATCCTATATTTGTTAACAGGATGCAATGTATTCTCTTGTAACATAACCATTCATGTCACAAAGAAAATAAGATGCATGGGATATAAGTTATCCTTTGTCAATCTTTTGATAAGAGAAATACATGTGATATTCTCAAAGATTGATGACTTACATAATAGTTAATAACACATTATGTGTGACACTTTTACTAGACATGTGACATTGAGTGTTGAGTCGTTCATGAGCAAAGTTTACATATGTTGTTTGTTTGCTCTTGTTTGGTTTTTCGGAAATGACACATTTACTAATTGCATTGCAATGTAAATTACTTGTATATTTCGGATGAAACATCCAAGTTGTCACTCCTACTTAGTTGTGTATTTTATGCATCTTTTAAACATATTAGTTTAATGTTTGGAACACAACTATTGGACAACAAGACTCAATATGGCATCTTCAACACAAGTGTGAGTTATGATCCGATGCATATTATTTTAGTCTTGAGAGGACGTCATTATTTTCATAACAATCGAGTGTGATTGAGTATGTAGATTCAAGATAATATGTTTCATCATGTTTTGATGTTATCTTGAAGCTAAACAAATAATGACTCCAATTTCATGTCCACACTCGAAAACTTGTCAATTAGATTCGATGATGATATCAATCATAATTTGAATAATGAATTGATATGTACTCAAAATCTTTCTTGACCCTCACAATCACTCCCTTTTTAAAAAGAAAATAAAAATTTAAGGAGTGTGTTCCATTTATTTTAACACTAGTTGTATGTGTGAGGTTAATGACAAACTAGGTTACTACTTTGATATTGTCATTTATTTTTATTTGAGAAAAACTATTTATATTATTATGTATAATACTCTTAGTTTTTCGACACCTCATTAGTATAAAAATAATTAGCTTAAACATTTTTATACCACATACGTAAAACACTAAATGTTTAAAACATTTTGTATGTGTGTTAAATCAATGCAAGTTTAATACATTTTCTTTTACTTAAATACTAATGTATTAAAATGACCTTTTATCTTGTTTAGACAACCCATGGTCAAACAAGACAAAATGATGTGATGTTTTAAGGATCATGTTACGGATTTTATGAAAGTGTTAAGTGTTTTGGGGTGATATACTTTTTACACTTAAACCTTTGGAAAAATAATTGTGTAAGACAATATCTTTCGACACACATGATCTACCAACTTAGTTTCTATTCCTAAGAAAGTTACTAAACCATTTTAAGAACTTGCAACAAATGCAAGACAAATGGTTGATGCCTATATGCAGTGCAAAATAATTACTTAATATAGTGCAAGTGATTTAGCATGAGCCTTATAAATGCATAAACCGAAAAACTATAATAAGCAAATAGCAATTTAACACACAAAAATACTTATCGTCATTTTGTGTATTAGGTATAACAATGTATACTAAGCTTGATTTTATTTGACAATGAATTGGTTTCCTCCCCATTTCAAATATTTTTGCTGAGCACTTTGAAAACATGTCAAGGTTTAAAAGTTGAATCTCCCTTTTTCAGTTTGACCAAAAATTTACGCAAACTGCATGACCAGAAGACCTTTAGTTAAAAATCAAGGACTTTAACATACTTTCATTTAGAACTAATTCATAAAAATGTTTCTCAAATGAAAGTAGACTCAACATCATTCAAAATGATGGGCGACACGACTCGTACAGACTCATGGATGATTTTATATGGATTTTTGAAAATGAACCAAAAATGAAAAACAGACAATCAGATGCACGGCACCGTTAAATGACCCACGGTACCATTAAATATAACGGTACCGTACAATGTTTAGTGGTACCGTGGTCTATTTTCTGATTCAGAACTGCATGACTTAATGACTCGTTCTGAAAACATGACCGGACACTTAAAGACACTGTTCTTTTAGTGGTTTAAGAAAACCTTCAAGCTAGTATGACAAAGTATACTTAACAACAAAACTTGTAAGTATTAAGCAACTAAATACTTTTCATATTTTTATCACCTTCATGGGTAATTTGATACATGGATCGTACTCAATTTTGAAAACCATTTGTTTTAAAAATTTGAGCAACCTGTCTCTGGTACCAATTGTGGAAACCGTAGAGGGGGTGAATACGTTTCCATTTAAAAACTTAAAACTTTTGTATCAAACACCCGATCAAGTGTGACGTAATATGAAGAGTGTCAACAATGAGTATATAGCATCTAGAGATGACTATAGTAAACTACAACATATGCACAATCAAACCATGGAACATACATGATCAATCACTACATGAGCAACAAGCCATACAAACACATATGCAATGCAAATATAAATATAAAGCGATAACTAATGAAATGAAAGTAAAGAGATAAGTTAGAAGGCGCAAACTGGACACGGTGATTTATAGTGGTTCGGTCACGAAGCTCGTCTTCACCCTACTCCACTCCCCGAGTACCCAACTCGAGAGTTACTTCACTAATCAACAAACTCCCTTTAGGCGGAGAAAACCGTACATGTCGCTTAACTAGTTTTTCGACACTAAGCTAGATGTCGAGTGCTAATCTTAGCTAGCACCAATCTACCACGATCTACCCGATCTACACCATACACGTCGCTTATCCTATTTCCGACACTAAGCTAGATGTCGAGTGCTAATCTTAGCTAGCACCAATCTACCACGATCTACCCGATCTACCCTTGATCCACATGATCAATCACACAAGCCCAATGGATTCAAGAGATCTTCACTATCTCTTAAGATCAAAATGATCTTGACTCACTCTCTCACAAAAGAAAAGTAACCTTGATGTATTCTATGATACAATCAAGAGTGTAACAAATGTTACAAGACCTAACAACTCCAACACTTCGTATCTACTTGGATACTTTGTGTTCTTCTCTTGCTAATCAAGAGGGATGACAACACTTTGTATCTACTTGGATACTTTGTGTTTTTCTCTTGCTAATCAAGAGGGATGACAACACTTTGTATCTAGAATACTTTATGTTCTTCTCTTGCTAATCAAGAGGGATGACAACACTTTGTATCTAGGATACTTTGTGTTCTTCTCTTGCTAATCAAGAGGAATGAAGAGGATCACTTGAGTGGATGATTGGATCACTCTTAAACAACCTAAGACTCTCCAAATGATCAAAGAAAGTTATCTAAGTGAAGAGGGATAAGACCAGAGAAAAAGGACTGGAAAAATCAAGTTGGAAGTGTGGAATGGTCCACTATTTATAGGCAAGGGAAAATCTGACCGTTACAGACCCACGGCTCTACTAAATACTCGATGGCTCCACTAAATTTAGTGGATCCGTACCTATTTAATGGTGTCGTAGATGCTCCTTCGTTTGTCTTTAGTGGGGAAGGTTTATTTGGGGAAGTTAGGAGCTGTTTTGGGGGGAAATTTGACTGTTGGGATTTTCAAACATATTTTTAAAAATAAAACTTTTCTTTTTAATTCAAAAATAATTTGTGAAATATATTTTTGAAAAAATGTTTTGTCACATTAAAAATGTGAAGTTTAGAAAAATAAAATCCTTTGATCATTTGTCAAGTAGTAGATTTTTTTGTCCATACCTTTAGTGATTTATGTCGGGATGGAAATCTACGACTTCGTTGAAGCATACTTGAGACGTCGGGAGGTGTTGATGTAGGTGTGCATTGATGATTTGTGTTTACAAGTAACTTGCACATTTTACATTATGTATTACAAGTTACATGTTTGTCATTATTAAAACCGAAGAATTCGTTTAGTTTAAATATCGTAATATTTGCACTTTCGTAACACTTTCCTTGTTTTCTTATGTCATGGAATACTCCTCGTGGATGGAAAGTCTTTCCTAGAGGGGTCAATGGTAAAAATCCAACTTAACGGCTGAGTGAGTGACAAGTGGTGTAGGTATCTCGAGAGGGTTTGTCAAAGGGATGGTTACGAAAAATTTATTTGTTTACAAAGCTTTACTTTTTGGATGTTTTGAATGAAGATTGTTATTAAGAATTTTTGAAAAGATGATTGTTTCCTTCATGGCATAATCCTTCCTGAATTATACATAGGTGATCAGGCTATGTATGATTGAGGACTAATGATGCTATGCTCGGTTTAGTCAAAGTGGTATTATGTTTTTCAAAAGTTTTAGATAATGTTCAACGTGTTGTTTGGTAAAATGGTAGTCTAAATTTTGTTTTAACAAGTAAAATCAGTTCGTATGGGAGTAAATAGTTGGTAGAATGCTAGTAAATCAATTTATGAGGTGATGGTAATTCAACGTGTTTTAAAATCTTGCAAAATAGTTTCCTAAGATGGTAGTAAAATTGCTTTGAGTAAAATTATGTGAAACATTTTTATGAAGTGGTAGTAAAATAGTTTGGGATAAAATCCCGTTGAATGGGTTATAGGATGTGGGAGAATCTTATGGAATGGTAATAGTCTATAGTAAAAGACGAAATTTGCCTAACCCCTAATAGAGTAGCGGTGTTACAGTATGTTGTTGTCAAATGGTTAGGAATAAGATAAATGGAATAGAAAATGTAATAGACGAAGGTTGTGAGTATTGCGGATATAACGGAAGATAGAGATTACATTAGATAAAAAGGTTCTGGTTACAACTAGGTTACACTATGTAGGAAGTTCACAAACATATAACACACTTATGATTAAGATTATGGCCGAATAGGGTGAAGATTCTAGAGAGAGAAATAGAAAGTTGGGAGCCTTTGTATTGAGAGAAAGTAGAAGTAGTATGATTATAATGAAAGGTCTAACCCTCTCCCTTGTTGGGGTATTTATACATACATAATAGATGCCCCGTGTGGGCTGTGGAGTGAGCTGACAGAGGGTAAAGACCCGACCCACTCTACGAATACATTAACAACTAAACTATTACTAATATTACTAATAATCCTACGAGCTAGTTAATGCTAACATATACTCGGGATGACCGAGTCTTCACATGAATATTTATATTCATAACAATCTCCCCCTAAGGGAGGTCACCCTTGAAATAATGTTTTGAATTCTAGCATTATGTCATATGTGTTTGACTTCTTAGCTCGTAGTTCTTGATTCTTCAAAGTCATTGGTCTTTGTGCTTTTAGCAGCAGACTTTTGATGACTGATCTTTTGTCTTGGATGATCTTTGAGGATTCTTTGATAATATCATCCAACATGTATCTTCAAGTCATCATGCAGCCTTGTCTCCATATAAAGTTGTGATCTTTAAGCCTTCGTTGAGATCATCTGTCACTGTAAATCTCCAAGCTCATCCTGTTGTAGCAGCATTGCTTCCATGTGATTTTTTGTGGCATTTGGACTGCATGCTCACACTTTTCTGGATCATGATTTTCAGTCTCAGAGTTGCGGAAGCAGTGTTGAAGGTCTTTTAGGTATCATGATTTCTTTAATTGAGATGATGAAGTGTGAGCATGGGGTGATGGATTCGCATCATTTTGGCAATCAGCAACAACTGCCAGAGATTCCTACATATGACAGTTAGCAATAAAATGTCCGGCACTTATAGGTTTGGATTTTGAGATTGTGAACAACATTGTGTGAAAACTTTCTCTAATCCTTGCCAAGGCCGTTCCTGAATCGAATACCCTCGAGAGGGTATACAAGATCTACTGAAGTACATCAACGATTAGGTGAGTTGCTGGAGTTCACTCCACGACTGTAGACCGCTTTTGAACCGCCATGACCACTAAGCGTAATCCACGAGGAATTACCAAAGTGACCTACTTTCAGGGCTGTTTGATGTTGACCCTGGCAGGAATTTCCATTCAATCACTGAGAATTACATTTGTAAATTCTCTCATGAATGTTTTGGAAGATTGCTAAGATCTGCGTAGGACTCATAAGTTTACAACTGGCGTCCTTAATAGTGAACAACCAGTGTAGAAGTGACACGTGTTGCTATGAGATCTTATGATGCGTCTCTTGGCTCTAGACTCAATAAGTGCATTTTTGGTAGTCGGAGACTGGAGCAGTGTCTCCTATTTCAATATCAACATAGCTCGTAATGAGCAGTCGATAGATTATGCAGGGTTCCCCGTGAGAATGAAACAAGTTCTTTTAAGAGAACTTGAGTGGTTTAGAAGGTTTAGTGCAGTGCGTCACTGGGTTCATGACGTCTTGTCTTCAATACCGGTGTTACCTTCGTAACCACCAGTAGTATATGAATTGAACCCGGTTTCTGCCCTAAGGTTGAATGTATTGGAGGGCTATTTCTTTTCACCCTTTCTCATTTCATTTCTTTTTAATTCTTCAACCCCTTCTTTCTCCTTTCTCATATTACTCCTTTTTCCATAATCATACCTAAGGACTTTCTAATACTAACTATTTGGTATTGTCCCTGGGTAGATCCCTCCGGCTCTGGCGGATCATAGGATGGTTTTCCTAACCTTAGCCACCTTATAACTTCATGACTATCCTATGTTGCCATTAACCAAATCCTTGGAAAATCTCTCAAAGTATTCATGATTATGAAAAGCATTTTGCTAACACTTTGAGAGTTTTATAATTTTCAAAGGCTCCCCCTTAACATGTGCTCATATGTTTTAATTTAAAATTTGCACATGTTTGGTAGAGATTGCACTTTTTGAATTGATCCACTTTCAGTGAACATGACCGATTTGAGACACGCTTACATCACTAGTTAGACTAACTTGAAATTATTACCTGGCCTGGTCAAATCCATAGAAAGTTTCTCGAAACGGTACACTCTACTCAGATACGTCCTTTTCGAGACACGCTTACATCACAGGTTAGACCAGCTTGAAATTATTACCCGGTCAGGACGCATCCTTTCGATTAATGACAGTTTATGTTTTGTCAATTCATTGGTGAAGTCTGAGTTGTGCACTCGTGAGATGCTACATCCATTTTGCTATTACACACCATTTGCTCCCCCTCAATATGTGCATCGATATACGAAAGAGTTTAGCACATATGGGAGAGCTTAAACTTAAGTCCAAAGAATCACATTTTCATCAGGTTTCATATTTAAATCACATTCTCTCCCCCGATCAAAAATTTCAAACCTTTTGAGATTTGTGATACCAATTGATTTAAATAAGTTAGAAAATGTGGGAGAAAATGTGGTTAGATTTAATATATTCTGATGATGGAGCACACTATGCTCCCCCTCAAACCAAGAGAGAGTGTCACTACTGATGTTGCACAAAGTTTAAAAAGTTGTCGGAAATTTGAAAAAATACTCTCCCCCTCAATTAATGACCCGTTTTCTATTTAAAGAACTTTAGTCATTCAACTGAGCATCAAGCATTTGTGAAAATTTAAGTCCAGTTACCACCTTGTGAAACACCAAAACACTCCTGAAGAATCATAGATGGGAAGAGTTTTTTGTGTAAAGAAGATTTCTATTCTTATACGCGAAATGATGCACTGAATTGTACATCTAATCGGAGAAACATGGATATAAAGTAATCCATGCCCAGGTGAACTTCACCTAGTTGGAGGAACAACCGTCTTTTTTGGCGACATGCTTTCCCCATAGTAAAGCACGGGTTGCAGTATGAAGTAACTGCAAGCCATTGAGACATGTTTTAACTGATTAGTTTAACTTCTGCTCGAGCTTCATTTAAGGACCCGTTTCATTATTGAATGACATTTCTAGGACCATAAATGTTACCGATAAACAGAAGACATGCCTAGAAGAACTATTTTTGGTATTTTCGTGTTTTTATGATTTTTATGGTTTTTATAGGTTTTATATTTTTTTTTCTATTTTCTTTTTGGTTTAGAATATATACAAATATATACAAGGATATGTGGAGCAAATCCTTTACTCCTCGTTTTCTTCTTGAAGACCCTTGAGTGTTTCTGGAGTCAAACTCTTCATGCCAAGTCGCGGGAGAATAAAATGAAACCGTTCTCTCGGAAGTGCCTTAGTGAAGATATCTGCCAACTGAAACTCCGTCCTCACGAAGTAGAGTTCAACGATCCCTTTCTCAACCTGTTCCCTTATGAAGTGATGCCTGATGTCGATGTGCTTTGAACGGGAGTGTTGGACATCGTTGCAGCAAAGAGCGATAGCACTTTTGTTATCACAGTACAGAGGAATCTTGTTATATGCATAGCCATAGTCTGACAATTGTGATCGCATCCAAAGAATTTGAGCACAGCATGCGGACATGGCAATGTATTCAGCCTCTGTGGAAGATATTGAAGTACTCATTTGGCTTTTAGAAGACCAGCTAACCAACTTTTCCCCAAGATACTGAGCACCTCCCGAGGCACTTCGATGAGTATCTTGACACCCTGCATGATCAGCATCTGCATAAGCCGTGAGTTCCATTGCGGTGTCCTTAGGATACCAGAGACCCATGTGAACAGTGCCTTGAAGATATCTGAAGACCCTTTTTACTGCTTCCAGATGCTTCTTGGTAGGCTTGGACTGGTATCGAGCACACATGCATACAGCAAACAATAGATCTGGCCTACTAGCAGTGATATACATCAAGGATCCGATCATGCTTCGAAACTTTGTCTCATCAACCAGGATCCCAGAGAGATCTTCATCCAACTTCGATCTCTCGATCATAGGGGTGTCAACCGCATCACTTGAATCAAATCCAAATTTCTTCAATATTTCATTTGCATATTTGGATTGATTAATAAAGATGCCTCCGGGATTTTGAGAAATTTGTAGACCCAAGAAGAAAGACATTTGTCCCATCATATACATTTGAAATTTGGAACTCATCTCATTGGAAAACCGATCACACTCCATCGGAACAGAAGAAGCAAATATAATGTCATCTACGTAGATCTGAACAATAAGTAGATGATTACCCGTCTTCCTAGTGAATATAGTAGGATCAACAACACCTTTGGAAAAACCTTTAGCCAGAAGAAACTTTGATAGAGTATCATACCAAGCTCTAGGTGCTTGCTTTAGGCCATACAGAGCCTTCTTCAAGAGGTAGACATGAGTAGAACGCTCAGGATCAACAAACCCTTCTGGTTGACTAACATAGACTTCCTCTTTCATGTCACCATTTAGAAATGCTGTCTTGACATCCATTTGGTAGACAATCATGTTCTGACTGGCAGCATTACCTAGAAACATTCTGATGGCCTCAATTCTAGCAACTGGTGCGAATGATTCTTCAAAGTCTATGCCCTCTTCTTGACGGTATCCTTTTGCAATAAGTCAAGCCTTATTCTTCAGAATGTCACCATGTTCATCAAGTTTCACTTTAAAGATCCACTTGAGAGCGATAATCATTGCACAATCTGGAGCGGGCACTAATTCCCATACTTCAAGTCTATCAAACTCATGAATTTCTTCTTGCATTTCCTGAAACCAACAGTCTTTAGACATTGCATCTTTGAAATCTTTGGGTTCGATTTTTGAGAGTACAGAATTAAAGAAACACCACAGGGCATCGGTGGCGAGTTGCTTTCATGTGGATATTGGACGAGTGGGATTTCCAATAATGTTGTCAATGGGGTGATCGTTGGTCCACTTTCTGAGATGGTCATGTGGTTGAGGGTATTGAACAGATGTTGCCGAGTTAAGATCCCCTGAAGAAGATGTCTTAGTAGGGGACTCAGGAGCAAAGATATTCTCAAATGTGACATCATCAACAGGAGCAAAAGGATTAACTTCAAAAGAATTATCTACTGCAAAGCCTTGTTGTACCAAAGGAGATTGAATGTTTGATGATGATGGTGAGTGACTAGTGTATGGTGCATCTTGACTGATTGAAACGGATACAGATGGACCCTCTGAAATTTGTTGGACAGGAGCATCAGCAACTAGAGGTACCGGTGGAGCTTCTGTGGTGGTATCAACCGTTGGTGGCTCAAAATATTCATCGAACATCGTATCAAACAACTTCTTGAACTCTTCACTGGTGGGAGGTACATAAGGAACTGCAGGCGTGGGATTTTGTACAAGACCAGAACTGATTGGTCTAGGTGTCAAAAGATTAGGAACGGGTCCAGAACTAGTTTGTCCAGGAGCCGGTTGCTCAGTCAGCTCATCGAGCGTAACATTAATAGTTTCCATGATTTGTCGAGTTCTTTTGTTATAGATTCTGTATCCCTTGCGATCTGGTGCATACCCAACGAAGAAACCTATGTCTGCTTTAGCTTTCAACTTTCCCAGATCTTGACTGTCATTTGTCGGATAGCACAGTGCGCCGAACACACGAAGAAAAGAAAGGTCTGGCTTTTTGTCATGAATCAGCTCATAGGGTGTCTTGTTGTGAATAGTATGAATCAGGGATCGGTTTTGGATGTAACATGCTGTTGCAATTGCTTCTGCCCAAAGAAACATCGGTGCTTAGGAAAATATTAGCATGGTTCTGGTAGCTTCCACCAGAGTACGGTTCCTTCTTTCAACCACACCGTTCTGTTGAGGAGTGCGTGGAACACTTTTCTGGTGTGTTATGCCAATACTTTCATAGAAATGACTGAGTTGTTGGTTAACAAACTCAGTTCCATTGTCTGTACGGATGATTCTGACAGTTTTGTTGAGCCTCACTTGCAGCTGTTTGATTAGTTTGATGATAACCTCTGGAGTTTCATCCTTGTTTCTCAAAAACTTCACCTACGTAAACCGAGAGTAGTCATCGACTACCAAAAGAATGTATTTCTTCCAATTTACACTTTGCACTCTCATTGGTCCGCACAGATCCATGTGAAGGGTGTGAAGAACTTCCAAGATGGTGTCGACAGTTTTGGGTTTGTGGGTTTGTTTCTTGCTTTTGCCCAGTTGACAGGCGGAACAAAGATGATCTTTCTTAAATTTTAATCTGGGCCTGCCTCGTACAAGATCCTTGCGAGAAAGGTCGTTTATGGTACCGAAGTTTAAGTGATTTAAACGACGGTTCCAAAGCCAAGATTTAGTTTTTGAGGCCTTTGAAAGCAAGCAAATAGGATAGGACTTCATCATTTCTTCAATTGAGATGGTGTATAGATTGGTTCCACGACTGCCTTTAAGAAGATCAAAACCATCCAACTCTCTGACGAAACAGGTGTGTTTTCTGAAAGCAACTTCAAGATCAGAATCACAAAATTGACCAACAGTGTAAAACCCTGAATTCCAAATTCCAAATTTTACGTCTAATTTGAACTTTTAACTAAGTTTTGTAATAAAATAATTTGACACCGAAACTATATGATATGTAATATAATGCAAATAATTAAAACTAACCTAAGAAACATGCCTAAATGTAAATTTGTTGCACACATCAAAAGATTCCTAAACTACAACAAGACCATCACACGTTTTGGAAATTTGTACCATACGATTTGACTACAATTATGAGATTTGAATCCCTCAATTTTCGGTCCTAATCAATCACATAACGGAACCAATTAAAACCCAGTAAACGTACAATTAAAAACCTTCCTTAAACATTACAAACCTTCCCCATGTTTCTTTGATTCATGCCCATGCGACTTTCCCATTTAAATGAGATAAGATTTGCTCTATAATAACATACATATAACCGACCATTAAAAGCAAAATCAAGAAAATTGAAATTACATTATTCTTGTCAAAATTTGAGGGACACGCTCCATCATTTTTCCCATATATATCTTATACGTGTTCTTTTTTTCTTCCATTCATGCGAAACATAAAAACATAACCACACAAAGTTGCTGCTACGCTTCTGTCATTCCAGACCAAGATCGAAGAGTGATAAGTTTAGTCCTTTGGTTCGTGTGTCTTTGATCCGTTTCAATATCGTCCCTAAGGTAATCGACTTTTTTTTGTTTCATCCATATTCATGCGACGTATATATATAAATACACGTATCCGGTTTTAAAACTCATAAAATGAACGTGGTGATCTTAAGGTTGTGCTTTGGCTGTGATCGCGAGTAATGTGGGCGTATACATGGGGTATTGTAGGCTGGGAAATATGGTGGGCATGTATGGGAAATATTAGAGTCGTTTGAATCACCATTATTGTGTGTGTCTTGGGGTGTCGAATGCAAAAGCAAACGTGTGAGTGTATATGAGTGAACCAGTTTTGTGTAAGGTTAAAGGTGGGAACTGGTGGCTGTAAACAAGGGCCAAGCGACTATGGTTCTGGTCGAGTGGGAGAGTAAACAAGGGTGATTAGTGCGTGTGTTGGTGTGTCGAAATAGGGCAGATCTGGAGTCGGGTTTTATGTGAGCAAATGTGGACCATGTCGAGTGTTGGGTGTGTCGAAGGCGTGGAAAATACATGTGTTTTGGGTGTGATTCTGGAATGGTCATTGTGGTTGTGTCGAGTATAGGTTGTTATTTTATGTGTGTTGTTATGTGTCATGTGGTGGTAATAGGTTCATGTCGAATGTGTTCAAAGATGAGTGGTGTTAGGGTGGTTTTGGGTCATGTTAAAATGGGTCGTTGTGGTTGTTGAGCGTGTGGTTCATGGGTGTGATTTTGTGTCGAGATTAGTGGTGATAGAATGGGCGAGTCAAGATGGGTTCGAGTAGGTCGTATATGGGTTATTACGGCTTGTGTAGTGGCGTTAGAATTGTTCAGAAAAGGGGAATTTAGGTTGATGTGTTTAGCGTGAATTAAAGTTGCATGAGAACAGATATGAAGTGAATTGAATTAGTCACGTATGAAAATGTTATAAATAGGTAAATTACACTTTAGGCCCTCAACTTTATTAAAATGACAAGTATAGACCCTAATTATTAAAAATGTCATATATAGCCCTAAACTAAAATATTGATTATAGTAAGTCTTCAAGTTTATTTAATTAACATTTATAACCTTAAACTTTGGTAAATTACGTATTTAGCCTAAACTTTACTAAATGGACATAATTAATCCTAAACTATTATAAATGCCATTTTAACCCTTAAATATTATAAATTGTCAATAATAACCTTAAAGTATTAAATTACTAGATCGGGAAGATTCCTAAATACAACGGATTTCCAAAAATAGAAAGTTACTAAAAGAGGAAAATTTCTAAAAATAGTGAGAAACCTTGAATGAGGAACCTTAATAACTATGAGCGGTAAACCTCTAAAATCAGCTGCTAAGTAATGCGTTATCATTAAATTGTATAGGTGCGGCGAAGGAGGAGTGATTCCTTATTTTTCCGGAGTGCTTCTTATTTCATTATTGATTTGCTAAGGTACAGATATTCTGACCTTATCTCTTAAGGTTTCTCATGATTCGTTCACATCAGTTTGATATTAGTTTTGATGATGATGCCTTTGATCTGAGCCTTCTTATTATGGCTTTCTTATTTGATCTATGCCTTTGCTATGCTCCCTTAGATTTGTGAACCTTTGATTATGAACCTTTGCTTTGATCCTTTGCTATGAACCTTTGCTATGAACTTATGAACCTTTAATATGATACATTTGATATGAACCTTTGATATGAACTTTGATATGATATGACATTTGAACCCTTCAGTTTGATACCCGAGCCAAATTTGTTTCCTAGCCATGAAGGTAACATGGTCGTGTCATTGATGCACCAATGGCATGACTCTAGTGTGGTTGAGTGATGTTCCACACCGTCCCATTTTGATTATGATATGCGCGCTTTATATTTGTTATGGCCAATATGATTTGTTCGGGGGCGTATGGATGCATCCTAGGTTCGATGTGTATTTGATGGATATGACATGATATGATATGATTTGATTTGGTGACTGATGCTGTGTGCAATACACGTCTTTCACATGTTTGGGAGCTAGCTACTCCATGGTTACTATGATATTTGATTTAATTTGTTTGGGCTCGTGGTAGATTACTGACCCTTCTTTACTTTTGATATCCATTTGTGTATACCTTATGCTTTTCCCAATGCACCATACTTTATATGTTCGTTCCTTATCTTTTGTTTTCGTTTATATATATCTGTTCACTGGGCTTTTTAAGCTCAGCCGCATTTCTTTTCCTGCGGCAGGTTTTAGTAGGAAGCTGGGTTATGAGTGGAGAGTAATTTTGGACTTAGAAGACTACACTTTGATAGCTATTCTGGATTAGAGATGACTAGAAGTGTTTACATTTTTAGACTTAGAATTTATTGTTGTTCTCATTTGTAACCTTGTATTTCAGATTTTTCCCTTTGTAACCTTTGAAATTCATTTGTATTATTTAAGTCATATGCTTGTGTTTGCTTTGATATGTCACCATAACGTAATACTTCTACCCTTATCGGGTTAGGGTGTTACAATTATGGTATCAGAGCCCAGGCTGCGACTTGTAGTACATTAAACCTTGACCTATGAGGTTTGAGCCCTTAAGTTTCCGTTGTAGGCGCTCATAAGACAACCTTTGAGAATTTGCTTTAGGATTTCCCCATAGGAACTTAAGTTATTACCGGTGAGGAATGGGTAGACTAGGACATCTATGTAAGTAGCATTGCTTCCGCATCACTCTGATTCGTGCCTCTGCCTTTAGCTATGCCTTATAAGAACATTTGTTTCAGAAGCTAGAAAGTTTTGCAACCTAAGTTTAGTAACCAAGTAAGTTTGGAATACCTCGGAAACTACATGGATACCTTATACCATTTAAGTTTCATCTTCTAATTTTGATCTCCAATTCCGATCTGTTTGATAAACAGTTTGATACCTTTCCGACCATCCCAAAGGTCATTCAACCATAATGTGATTGACACATTATGTGAATTCATTACTTATGCTGGATATAAATGTATCATCTGATACTACTTAACTCTGCATAATCTATTACTACTCCTATTATCAACCACGAGTATAGGAAATCGTCCACTCCATTCTGATGATGAATCAACTCTGCTAATTGTTTCCTTTGGAAGGTTATGATTTTGATATTATTCTGATATGGGTTGTTGACTGAGCTTGTAGATGCTAACGACTGTCATACTATACGTCTCACTTTTGGTGACTCAAACGATTATCCTTATTAAACCTCTTACCATGAATTCCGACTGGTAAAAACCGTTATATTCATTGCTATTTCGAAAACAGTTCTACAAAACCTCATATGTATGAGACGATTTTTGCCTACCTTTGAAACTCCGTATCGAATTACATCATCTAGATTTGAAGGATTGAAGAAGCAACCACAAGAACCTCTGAGAAGTAGGTTAACTAACAGAAAGTAAACTCCGTGAAGTATTTCAGTTTTATTCACGAAGAAGAAGGAATGTGATATGCGGTGAATGTGAAGTATCCCTAGGAGTAATTTAAGGCTTGGTTATCATCTGTTACCTGTAAAGGAACAAGACGATTCTTGAAGCTGCTTTCGTATTCGTTTTGATCATTTTGAGTTTTAATGATGCCAATTGTATTGGCTAATATGTCAACTATTCTTACGCATCTGATAAAATCATGTTTTTCGCGAGTATTTGGACAAACTTGTTATAGTATGACATTGTAGTATGTTCAGAGGCGAAAGAGAAACATGAAGACCATGTTTGTATTAAGTTAGAATGACCCTCATTCAGGGAGAGGAACTTTTGATTGATGTTCATAAGTTGCAGCAGATAGTACTATTATGGATCCTGCTAAGACTGAGGTTTCCACTGAATGGGCCAAGATCGATGGCAGTTACCAAAGTTAGCAACCTTACAGAAGAGTAGTGGAAGATGTTCACGACTGGAGTTACCATCAATGAAGCATATGAGAAGAGGAGAGACGCTTAGAAGAGACTCGATTATACTTTATACAGCACTAGGAGATTACAGCTTGGGCATCAAGACAACCAGACCGTAGGAGACGAACTATTCAACAAATAACTCGCAGTTTACAGCAGCGGTGTTCACCTTGAAGATTGGAAGACATTTCTTGCAAGACGAAGGTGGTGGCGGACATAGAAGGAGAATGTAATCGAGTTTGCGAATTTTGAGCTATGCTAGAATACCTGTCGAAGACACGCAGTCTTGCTTCTCTATTCATTTTAGTTGTACTAAGATGAATTGAGAGCAAAAGCAGACTTGCGGATGGAAAGATGCACAGCGATCATGTCAGAGATTCGCGTTACTACACCACAATTCCGAGAAGAGTCGACGAAGGCTTGAGGAACCAGACTCAAGTTTATAATTCCTTTTTCACTCTATGATCAGATGGGCAAACGTAGACAGACTACTTGGACTTGGAAGAGATTTGAAATCATGTATTTGAATGGACGGATTTTGAAGCAAACATTCATGTTAGGATGAGTTGATTCTGTGAGGGATGAAGTTATTGATGACGTAATTCACTTCTGCTTAACCCACTTAAGTTACCGTTACCCGGTAATAAAATCCTTTGAATGATTTAGGTTCTCTAATAGTAATTCTGTTCTGTGTTCATTCTGCGTATGTTTGATGATGGTTTTGTTATGGGAAGGTTGACGAATTGTGGAAGATCTGATGCCTTTGATGACGTACCTTAAATTCCGATAGACATTCTAGGATTTTCGTTACTCTTACGAGTAGTTTCGTTCTCCTCTTGGTTATGTTGTTTGATTTTGATGACCTCTGAGACTGTAGAAGGACTAGGTGGATTAAGATAGGTTGTTTTGTTCATGACTCGAGATAAAGTATGACCATCATGAGGGCATATTTATATGATGCTAGTATTATGACGCCTGATCAATGTGATAATACTTACATCATATAACGTGCACTTATTGTGGGCATAGGATATCTGGAGGAGTGCCTAGGAAGCTTAGATATCTGGCATCTTATCAGAATTATCAGCGGTTAGTGAAACTATAGATTTACTCTACTGATGCGTTTATTCTACCATTATCGTCAGGCGACTGGATACGTTTGAACATTTGACCGCGGTTGCGAAATTCTGTTCATCGGTTAAGGACTCATTGTAGAGCTTTCTTCCGTTTGATGTTATCAACCAATCTGTTTTCTGTCAGTATGGATTCGATCTGTTACTATGAAGAAGTACACCTATGTTTTGATGCATGTACATTCCGCGTTCGTTGGACCTGTTTTGCTATGATCCGCCATGGGTAGGATCTAAGATTTTTGTTATATGAGGATCAATAACTGTCTGTTTATGAGAATGTCTTTGGAAGAATTATTCATGACATGTTAGCCCTTAGGCTCATTTTTATCCGTACGATTATCCTATCATTCTTTTTATGCCTTCTGATATGTTTTGATACTCCGATACGCGCCTAGTGATCGTTAGTACGAATAGGTTATCCACCTTTTCTTAGAAAACTCTTGATACGTTTGATGAATCGATTGGTGTTCCTTCTATTTTGGCAAATTCCTTTGTTCATTCAGAATCTGGTAGGAGTTGATTAAGTTCTATCGATCTCTTCGTAGGTTTATGTGTTTCGTATGTCTCTTTTTAGGATTCCAGCTATCATCTGTCATCTGTCATTTGTCATCTGCTACTCATTTGTCCCACATTCGTTGTATATTTGTTGTCAAGACCGAGTCATGAGAAAACACTTTATTTGTGGAGATTCTTTTGGAAGGACCTCCCCGAGCGTAAGGTTATTCGTGACGATCTTTTGTAATTTGCTACGACTCTGCCTAACTTGGCGACTTCTATTTCGAGGATGAAATTTTTATTTTAGGAGGGGAGAGTTGTAAAACCCGGAATTCCAACTTTCAAATTTTACGTCTAATTTAAACTTTTAACTAAGTTTTGTAATAAAATAATTTGACACCTAAACTATATGATATGTAATATAATGCAAATAATTAAAACTAACTTAAGTAACATGCCTAAATGTAAATTTGTTACACACATCATAAGATTCCTAAACCACAACAAGACCATCACACGTTTTGGAGATTTGTACCATACGATTTGACTACAATTATGAGATTTGAATCCCTCAATTTTCAGTCCTAATCAATCACATAACAGAACCAATTAAAACCCAATAAACATACAATTAAAAACCTTCCTTAAACATTACAAACCTTCCCCATGTTTCTTGAATTCATGCCCATGCGACTTTCCCATTTAAATGAGATAAGATTTGCTCTATAATAACATACATATAACCGACCATTAAAAGCACAATCAAGAAAATTGAATCACATTATTCTTGCCAAAATTTGAGGGACACGCTCCATCATTTTTCCCATATATATCTTATACGTGTTCTTTTTTTCTTCCATTCATGCGAAACACAAAAACATAACCTCACAAAGTTACTGCTACGCTTCTGTCATTCCAGACCAAGATCGAAGAGTGATAAGTTTAGTCCTTTGGTTCGTTTGTCTTTGATCCGTTTCAATATCGTCCCTAAGGTAATCGACTTTTTTTTGTTTCATCCATATTCATGCGACGTATATATACAAATACACGTATCCGGTTTTAAAACTCGTAAAATGAACGTGGTGATCTTAAGGTTGTGCTTTGGGTGTGAACGTGTATGATCGAGTGCTTCTAGCTTGATAGAGCTTGGTTAAACGAGAACCTCTAGGTGTAAGACTTGTGTTTATGCGGAAACTAAACAACAAGAATGTAAAGAAGAAAATAATAGAAGATAATGATCCTCTATAGATCAGAATATGAACTAAGAAATTATGTTATTGAATATTGTAATGTCGTGCATAACTCATAGACGGGTGTTTCTTTTATACTAACAATAAACCCTAACCCTAACCCGTCATACAAGAAAACGTGTGAAGAGATAAACATGATCTCTTCTAAAAATAGATCTAACAAACTTTCTAAACATGCGGGATAACAATTACTAAAACCCGCAGTAACAACTACTATTAGCAGAAACGAAAATTAAACTATCGGCAGGAACCAACTGCAGCAACAATGTATAACTATCAGCGTGTTTCTTTTATACTAACAATAAACCCTAACCCTAACCCGTCATACAAGAAAACGTGTGAAGAGATAAACATGATCTCTTCTAAAAATAAATCTAACAAACTTTCTAAACATATGGGATAACAATTACTAAAACCCACAGTAACAACTACTATCAGCAGAAACGAAAATTAAACTATCGGCAGGAACCAACTGCAGCAGCAATGTATAACTATCAGCAGGAACTAGCTTCACTATCAGCAGCAATGAGAAATCTTTATTTCCCAGAGATCCTAACAATCCTCCCCTAATCTTGAAGTTGACTAGGTTAACTTGCAAGATTCCCACGTGATAGAGCTTGAACTTCTCAGGCTTGAGGATTGCATTTGAGCAGCAGCAATAGTAAGTAACCAGCAGCAACATCTGTAACTTCTAGCAGCAACGTCCATAGTTCAGTAGCAATAGGAAATCATCTTAAAAATAATAAACTGGTCACCATGTCATTCACTTGAGCTTGACTGCTACTATGACAATATGTACATCAAATCATTTTAAGTTTCATACTATTCTCATCACTTCCAGGTGTGTTAACTCATGTGAGAGGTGAATCATTGAAAATTAATGGATTTGATGTCTCTTTACCAATAGCCATCACTACTGGAGTAGCCAATGTTTAGGTGTGTAAGACCATGGTACATTGATAACCATCTGATTTTTAGTAAATCAGCAACTTTAAACGGATTTGACTTGTCTTTACCTGTAGCCGTTTGCTCAGGACTAGCCAATTCTTAGGTGGAAGATAACCTTTGGTGAATTGAGTACCAAGTATGGTATTCCACTGCCTTTACCACAAGCCATACACTTGTGGGCTAGCCAATTCTTTGGAAACCCCAAAGGAGTAAAATCCATGGTGAATTGAAAACCATTCAACTCTTAGTAATGAAACATCGGTGAGTTGAGAACCCTATAGCTTTGAGCAAGCTATTACAGCTATCAACTGATTTGACAATCACACCAGAGCTGTACCCTCATGGTGAGTCAACTCTTTCTTGTCTGTGAGACATGTTGAGTTGAATACCATTTGCTGTGTAGGTGTAAACACCAACACTGTACCTGCAAAGGTGTTGCTCAAAACCAACTTATTAGCACACAAAATATACAATTTTTTTTTTTTTTTTTTTTTTTTTTTTTTTTTTTTTTTTTTAAGAAAAGAAAATAAAGAAAAGAACAAATTATACAACAGAAAGGTCAAACAAGAATACCATAATCAATTAGATGATCCTTTGGCTGCAGATAGCTGATTTCTAATGAACCTGACTAATTGTTCAGGTGTTGTCAAGTCATTTCCAATTACATACTTCCCCACTTGCAGCTTACACTTAAGCATCCTCTCCATAAGTTCTATGGATAAAGGATAGGGAACATCCACAAACATGCAGAGCACCTTCCCAGTAACAGTCTCCAAAACATGAACCTGGGAAGTAGAATACAATCGCCAACTGTGTACTCTCCAAGATTGTTGATCATCCCACACAGAATTAGCATTGCCCCCCTCCAAAGAATCCATTAATACTTTCAAATCCCCCCAAAGAATAAGACCAATCCCTGTAGCTTGATGAGTTTCATAGTGCTTAGTCACCACACCATAGAGATGTATCAAATCTTGTTTGTCCACCTTATTCAAAATCTCCCTAAGGAATGTGAAATGTTTCTTTTTCCCATCAAGGGTGTACAAGGCATGGATTTCTCCTTGAGGTATAGGAAGAACCTCCCAACCAGCAATATGTGACCAAGGGTGAGGAGAATCACCTTCAGAATCACTTTCAGAATCAAATTGAATCAATTCCAGATCACTCATGTCGGCAAGAGTCTTGGATGAAGACTTCATAGCATGACTCTTCTTTCTGGTCCTTGGAGTTGTAGAGGAGAAGTGAACTGTTGAAGGTGTCACAGTAGGAATATGAACCTCTTGTGGTGCACCAGATGCACCAACAGAAGGATTTGGAGAAATAGATGTGGTATCCTGAGAACCTTCAGTAGGAATAGAGGAAGATGCACCAGTCAATGTCTCTCCAGGCTTCAATTTCTTTGTAACATCAGACTCTAAAGATGCAGACTCTCTTTTCTTTCTTTGTTGAATGTCTGTTCTGACTGGAGTATTCATCCTTGCATAAGTATCAAAGAACAGCTTTTGAATTGCAGCATCAGTCCAACCTTTGAAGTCACTGAGCTTGTAATTAGCTTGATTCTTCAAATAGTGCTTCATGAAATTGACATTATCTTTGTTTGTAGGCATCTTATAACCTGACTTTTGCCTTTCTCTGATCCTATGCATCAAGTCATTCCAAGTGGATGCTCTATGAGTCTTTAAGATAAATGCCTTGAGCTTATCTGACTTTTCTTCCACACCCAACTCTGAATCTTGAAGAATCATAAACCCATGAGCTCTAATAATCATGTCAGAAGCCAATAAGTATTGAATTTGCTCATTGAACTCGTCTGAATTAAGATCTTCTGATCTTGTGCTATTCATAAAGCCAGCTATGTTGCTTTCATCAGCAGACATTTGCTTTGCAAACTCCTCATCTTGAGCAACCTGAGCCTGTCTAGCTTGTTCAGTAGTGAGTTTTGTGTTGCAGCAGGGGGAATGGTGTCACTACCAGCAGCAATGGATGAGCTACCAGCAGAATTACCAGGAACCTTAGGATCAGTGGAAACACTACCAACCCCAGCAGGAACATCAGAGGCAACACCAGAGACATCAGCAGCAATGGTAGATTGAAACTTCTCAAAAGCTGACACTCTTGAGGGCTGCTTGGTCCTTGTTCTTGTGAAAGCCTGAGGTTTAGTAGTTGTAGTGGGCTCAGAAGAGGTAGGTACTTCAGTGTGTGCACTATCAAGAGAAACAGAAGCCAACACATTTAGCCCATCAAATGACATATCAGCCTGATCATCCTCAGACTCAGAAAGCACAACCCTTCTTTTCTTTTGTGGATGTTGAGCTTCTAAAGAGCTAATTCTTTCATTGAGCTGTTGGATAGTACCACTGAAAGTTTCTTTGGTAACCTTGAGCTCCTTTTCCAAAGACTCCACCTTCTCACTAAAATTCCTTTTGGTCTCCTTAAGCTCAGACTCCAATTCTTAAATTTTCTTTATATACCTATCAAGTAACTTGGACATAGGAGTGAGATCAGCAGCATCCTCAGCTCCACCAGCAGGAATGCCTGAGGTGTTAGGAGCTTCATTGGATCTAGGTGGAGATACATGAAATTCTCCACCAGTATGGGTGTCATCATTAAAAGGCTGCCTAGTAGGACTAGGAGTTGAAAGCCTTGAAGAAGAAGGTATATCCATAGAAGGTGTTGGTTGGCCAATGGGCTCATCAGGGACAACAGTTTGAGGTGTGGAAGACCTAGGAGATGGTGGCAATGGGACATCAGCAGCAACCGATGCATCTGCATCAGCAGTAACTGAAGTCCCTTCACTAGCAGCATTGGATGCACTGGCATCAGCTGCATTGGGAGCTGGTGGAATATTTTCCTGACCAGCAGGATCTGGATTTCCAGCAGGATTGGCATTGGGCAACATTGCAGGTAATAATGGCAAATGTGGGCCTGCAAAATTCATCTTCATTGTGGCAAACATTTTAGCAGTCAACCTAGCCACAATCTTATGGGTTGGGTCAATGGTCTGTACACCTAAAATGATTTGAAGAAACCTAGGGTACATAAGAAATTTGGTTTTCTCAGCAGTAACATTGTCAACCATCCCATCAAAAATGTATTTTGCCCAATTGTATACCCTTCCCTGTGACAGACAAATAAGGCCAGATGCAATAGGACTAGAACATTGGTCCCAACCACCTGTCTTAATGCTAATACACTGAAGTAAAGTGTGAACAAGAAATCTCCTTTGAGGAGAGAGCTTACTTTTATAAAAAGTAAAATTACCAGTGACTGGGTGGCCAATGGCTGCCATACCATCCAAGATTTCTTGCTTGGCAAGATCATACACTCCATTTTCAGCAGGAAGTTAAAGTTGTGAACGGACCAATCCCTCAGTGATGATGTGTTCATGACCATCAATGGTTGCTACAATTTCCCGCTCTCTTCCCACAATATTTCGCACTTCAGCAGTTGCCCAAAATTGCTTAACGAGAGAGTCATACACTGTAGCTGGGCAGTGAGTAAGGGCAAATTGAATAGAGGACCCACGCAGAAAAGCCAGCATTTCGTCATAACCTTCACTTCTATCAGAGGACTCTAAATGTGCAACCTTGTTGTGATCATCTTTGTATCGAAGTGTTGCCATTGAATTTGATGAGTGAACTAGGGTTTGAAACGAGAAAAGATGAGCTAGGGTTTGAGAGGATATTGATTATTTAAGATGTGAGAAGTACAATTTTAGGTCAGTAATGTTGTTGTTATATGGTTGCCAAATTCAGCAATGTAAATTGCAACAATTTCGCGCACGTATCTTTGACCGATTTGACTTAACTAACTTTCCCAAATACAAAGAAGTCAGTAGAACCCATGAGTCAATCAGCAGGAACACTTGGTCAAACAGCAGCAATGGAGAGGTTTGACCAAAGTCAACATTGTAAATCCGGTCATTAATAATAAATTGCTCAAATTAACTTCCAACATCAACCAACAATTAATTCCCGCTAATTATCTTCTCACTATAAAAGGTCTTTATCTCCAAATCGAATTACTTCATCTCCAAAACCTAACCAAAATCGACATAACAAACAAAACCATGAGTTCTTCAAAAGCACCCATCATTGAAATATCATCCGACTCCTCCTCCTCCTCTGAATCATCATCAGGGTGGGGAAAATACTTTCCCCCAACTACATCATCTTCACAAACCAAGGGCAAAGCTAAGGTCGAAGAAGATTCATCCGACCCTCTTCCATCTACTCCTTCTTCTTTTGAATACTCCAGCTCTGATGATGAAGGATCATCATGGCCAAAGTCCTTGACTTATTATCAAGGTGAATGGGAAACATATCCTCCCAATTTTCCCATCTCTGATAAGCTAAGGGAAGAGATGAAGAAGACTGTGGCCTCCTTCTACCAAATGCCAGTACCTAAAAGGAATCAAGCAACCCCAATGCCAACCCATCCAACTCCTGGGCCAAGCCAGCCAACTCCTCAGCCAAGCCAGCCAACTCCTCAGGCAAGCCAACCAACTCCTCAGCCAAGCCAGCCACCTTCTAGGTTACGCCCTAGATCAAGTCAGTCACTTCCTGAATCAAGACTGCCACTCCCAGTGGTGTTGGCACTTCCAGTCCCAAATGTGTATGAAGAAATTAGTCATCAGAGGGGTAGAAGGTTCATGCCCAAAAGCAAGGGCAAAGGGAAATGGAAGATTGAGTAGATGGTTAGGTTTGGTTGGAGTGGTGGTGAGGGATGTGTGACTGAGTAGGTTGGTAGGTTGTTTAAAAGATCTTGATGATAAAAAGCTTTTGAGGTTTGTATCTGAATGAAATCACCTTTATTAATATTAATGGAAATGACTCTCTTTTGTTTTAATTCCAAGCATTGAGAATTTGAGAACTGCAAAACAAAGTTAGCTAACAAAACACACTAAAACCTGCAAAACAAAGTTAGAACACACAAAACATAAAACATAAAAGAATGAGAAACATGACAAAATAACAAGCATTAGCCTCCCCTTAGGATAATGCCTCCCCTCAAAACTAGCAAAGAAATGTACAACAACATGATTAGACAATCAAGACCATTACCAAGGAAACCATGGAGAGTAAGCCATTCCCCCATATACATTGGATCATAATAGGCAGGCATATATCCATTTTGAAAATATGGATGTGAGGGTCTGTAAGGTAGTTGAGCACCATTCCTTTTCCAACCAGCAGAATTGGTTTGATCAGCTGGAACCGGCTTAGCAGCAGGAATGGTTGTTGGTTTGCCATGCCTATCAGCAGGAACATTTTTAGCAGGAAATCCTGCTGCCTGAGGCACATAAGGTGGGATTCTATCCACATTATTCCACAGAGGTCCTGTCACTTGTTGCCTAGCATTCTCACCCATTCTCTTCTCATGATAATCACAATCTTTGATGAGATGAACTTTACTACCACATACAAAACATGACTTCCTCTTAACAGACTTGTTCTTAACATACTTTCTCTTATTACAAACACTGTTGTCACTACTGGAACTAGAGACACATTTGTTTTTAATAGAATTACTTGAGCTGTTGTCTGAGAAAGTTGTTTTAGAAGCAGATTTATCATCAGTTACTCTTGAGGAATCATAGGACTTAGGTGTGGGTGACTCTTCACTTGAATCACATGAAACAAAGTCTTTGGACTCTGCTTCTGAGGACTTGACACTTGTGGAACAAGAGATAAAATCATCAGTTTTACACTCAGAATCAGATAAGTCTTTTGACTTTTTGCCATATGTCATGTGTGACTCATCTAAGTCAATATCAAGGGCTGAGTGGATAGGGACAGGCTTAAACACTCCTCTTATAGGTGGAGGAACAACATGCATTTCTCCTTCTTTGACATACTTTACAGGGATTTGGTAATTAGGCTCCTTAGATGTAGGGTCAAACCATTTTGGCTCATTAGTTTCATTATTATACCCTAAACCTTTCTTTGACCTTCCTGACCTAGTGTTTCTATATTCATTAGCCTCTTCTACATCATTAGATGATTTTTCCCACCTCTTGAACCAAGCCATTTCTTTATCTAACTTAGCTTGCATATCCTGTTTTTCTAATATAATCTTAGCATTTTGAGACTCAGAATATTTAAGCTCATTAGTGGTGTTCTTTAAGTCTCTCTGTAAAACCTTAATCTTTTCCTCATAAGCTAACTGATTCTTTTGGTACCAAACCTTTTTTTTTCTAAGGTTTTAACAGCTTTATCATAAGCTTGAACCTTAATAAAGTATTCATTATACTTAGATTTCATGTCATCATATTCTTTATTAAGAGTTGAGTATAATTCATGACAGGCAGGATTACATTTTTGTACCTGAGATGGGAATCCCATTAGTGCATATTCTTCCAAGTTTTCCTTTGCCTCATAGGATTCATCATTTTCAGTCAGCATCGCATTAGAATCATTATGAAACAAGGTTCTAATCTTCCTCCCCCAAATTTCAAATTTATCTCCTGATAACGACATTGTGAAAATGGTTCAAGAGAGAAGATTTAGAAATGTTTTTCTTCTTTATCAGAGATCCTCACCAGGCTCTGATACCACTTGTAGGATCGAGTGCTTCTAGCTTGATAGAGCTTGGTTAAACCGAGAATCTCTAGGTGTAAGACTTGTGTTTATGCGGAAACTAAACAACAAGAATGTAAAGAAGAAAATAATAGAAGACAATGATCCTCTATGGATCAGAATATGAACTAAGAAATTATGTTATTGAATATTGTAATGTCGTGCATAACTCATAAACGGGTGTTTCTTTTATACTAACAATAAACCCTAACCCTAACCCGTCATACAAGAAAACGTGTAAAGAGATAAACATGATCTCTTCTAAAAATAAATCTAACAAACTTTCTAAACATACGGTATAACAATTACTAAAACCCGCAGTAACAACTACTATCAGCAGAAACGCAAATTAAACTATCGGCAGGAACCAACTGCAGCAGCAATGTATAACTATCAGCGTGTTTCTTTTATACTAACAATAAACCCTAACCCTAACCCGTCATACAAGAAAATGTGTGAAGAGATAAACATGATCTCTTCTAAAAATAAATCTAACAAACTTTCTAAACATACGGGATAACAATTACTAAAACCCGCAGTAACAACTACTATCAGCATAAACAAAAATTAAACTATCGACAGGAACCAATTGCAGCAGCAATGTATAACTATCAGCAAGAACCAGCTTCACTATCAGCAGCAATGAGAAATCTTTATTTCCCAGAGATCCTAACAGAACGCGAGTAGTGGTAAAGCAAGGTGGTTTCAAGAAGCATTCAAGGGTGATAGGCATCATGAATCTGCTTGTCGTATAAAATTCTGAATAGAGTCCATTTATTCTCCTCTTGTTTTCCTCTTGCTCTCGTTTCATTCGACAAAAGGTATCTCTCTTTTATTCTCATTCTCCTCTCGTCATGATCACATGCAATATAAAATGTTATAATCTAAAAACAAGCCTAAATACGTGTACTAAATGAAGGCGTAATTTGTCGCATAAAATGACAGAAAGAACCTATTAAGATGTCACTAAGTATGCGAGCCTACGGTCTGATTTGATAACTAGATATATGACTTATAATCTGGGAAAGAACTACTGGAAAATAATGAATAAATACGTGTATATTGAGGGCTAAACTTGGGTTTGTATGGGGTTGCTTGCGTGTTGCTATTTCAAGTGGTTTATTGTGTGCGTAGGGGCTGTAATGTGGGCGTATACATGGGGTATTGTAGGCTGGGAAATATGGTGGGCATGTATGGGAAATATTAGAGTCGTTTGAATCACCATTATTGTGTGTGTCTTGGGGTGTCGATTGCAAAAGCAAACATGTGAGTGTATATGAGTTTAACCAGTTTTGTGTAAGGTTAAAGGTGGGAACTGGTGGCTATAAACAAGGGCCAAGCGACTATGGTTCTGGTCGAGTAGGAGAGTAAACAAGGGTGATTAGTGCATGTGTTGGTGTGTCGAAATAGGGCAGATCTGGAGTCGGGTTTTATGTGAGCAAATGTGGACCATGTCGAGTGTTGGGTGTGTCGAAGGCGTGGAAAATACATGTGTTATGGGTGTGATTCTGGAATGATCATTGTGGTTGTGTCGAGTACAGGTTGTTATTTTATGTGTGTTGTAATGTGTCATTTGGTGGTAATAGGTTCATGTCGAATGTGTTCAAAGATGAGTGGTGTTAGGGTGGTTTTGGGTCACGTTAAAATGGGTCGTTGTGGCTGTTGAGCGTGTGGTTCATGGGTGTGATTTTTTGTCAAGATTAGTGGTGATAGAATGGGCGAGTCAAGATAGGTTCGAGTAGGTCGTATATAGGTTATTACGGCTTGTGTAGTGGCGTTAGAATGGTTCAGAAAAGGGGATTTTGGGTTGATTTGTTTAGCGTGAATTAAAGTTGCATGAGAACAGATATGAAGTGAATTGAATTAGTCACGTATGAAAATGTTATAAATAGGTAAATTACACTTTAGGCCCTCAACTTTATTAAAATGACAAGTATAGACCCTAATTATTAAAAATGTCATATATAGCCCTAAACTAAAATATTGATTATAGTAAGTCTTCAAGTTTATTTAATTAACATTTATAACCTTAAACTTTGGTAAATTACGTATTTAGCCTAAACTTTACTAAATGGACATAATTAATCCTAAACTATTATAAATGCCATTTTAACCCTTAAATATTATAAATTTTCAATAATAACCTTAAAGTATTAAATTACTAGATCGGGAAGATTCCTAAATACGACGGATTTCCAAAAATAGAAAGTTACTAAAAGAGGAAAATTTCTAAAAATAGTGAGAAACCTTGAATGAGGAACCTTAATAACTATGAGCGGTAAACCTCTAAAATCAGCTGCTAAGTAATGCGTTATCATTAAATTATATAGGTGCGGCGAAGGAGGAGTGATTCCTTATTTTTCCGGAGTGCTTCTTATTTCATTATTGATTTGCTAAGGTACAGATATTCTGACCTTATCTCTTAAGGTTTCTCATGATTCGTTCACATCAGTTTGATATTAGCTTTGATGATGATGCCTTTGATCTGAGCCTTCTTATTATGGCTTTCTTATTTGATCTATGCCTTTGCTATGCTCCCTTAGATTTGTGAACCTTTGATTATGAACCTTTCTTTGATCCTTTGCTATGAACCTTTGCTATGAACTTATGAACCTTTAATATGATACATTTGATATGAACCTTTGATATGAACTTTGATATGATATGACATTTGAACCCTTCAGTTTGATACCCGAGCCAAATTTGTTTCCTAGCCATGAAGGTAACATGGCCATGTCATTGATGCACCAATGGCATGACTCTAGTGTGGTTGAGTGATGTTCCACACCGTCCCATTTTGATTATGATATGCGCGCTTTATATTTGTTATGGCCAATATGATTTGTTCGGGGGCGTATGGATGCATCCTAGGTTCGATTTGTATTTGATGGATATGACATGATATGATATGATTTGATTTGGTGACTGATGCTGTGTGCAATACACGTCTTTCACATGTTTGGGAGCTAGCTACTCCATGGTTACTATGATATTTGATTTGATTTGTTTGGGCTCGTGGTAGATTTCTTTACTTTGGTATCCATTTGTGTATACCTTATGCTTTTCCCAATGCACCATACTTTATATGTTCGTTCCTTATCTTTTGATTTTGTTTATATATATCTGTTCACTGGGCTTTTTAAGCTCAGCCGCATTTCTTTTCCTGTGGCAGGTTTTAGTAGGAAGTTGGGTTATGAGTGGAGAGTACTTTTGGACTTAGAAGACTAAACTTTGATAGCTATTCTGGATTAGAGATGACTAGAAGTGTTTACATTTTTAGACTTAGAATTTATTGTTGTTCTCATTTGTAACCTTGTATTTCAGATTTTTCCCTTTGTAACCTTTGAAATTCATTTGTATTATTTAAGTCATATGCTTGTGTTTGCTTTGATATGTCACCATAATGTAATACTTCTACCCTTATCGGGTTGGGGTGTTACAAACAGAAAACAAGTTATGCCCCAGTCCTTCCACATAGTATACTCGGGAGATTACACTGTCACCAAAAACGTAATCTCCATAACCCATAATTGCCCCAAAGTGGTCATTCTCGAATCTAACTATCCTGATAAACTTTTGCACGAAGTTCTTGAGCCGTGAGCGATCCCCAGTCATATGTTTTGAACAGCCTGTGTCCAAATACCAAATGACGATTTGTACAACCTGCATTTAAAAATAGACAACGATGGATAACTGAAAAATGTGGATCCCCACATGTAGATGGGGTCCGTTTGGTTAGCACACACAAATTCTGGAACTACAGGATTCATAGATGCTAATTTATTTACAGTGGAAACATCACTAGAGTCAGCAAATGATCTAGTTGTAGAGCATTGTGTCACTAAAGGCAAAGTTCGACCAGTTGGCTTCCATTCCTTAACAGTTACTACTTTATGACTAGTCAATCTAGTTAAGGGGCTCTGATCTCCTAAAGTGAATTTCCTTCCAATGGGTTTCCAGTGATAACCAACATGAGCAAATACTTTTCCTGTTGCTTTCCAAATTTGCCTATTCTATTTAGTCATCCTAACATTCTTAACTTGGGATCGTTTATGAGACATCAAAAATGACACAACACAATCATCATGATTAAGGGAAATTAAACATTTGTTACATGTTTTGCAGACAGCATTAGAATTCGAATTAATTACAGTACGCTTATAGCTAATACTAGAATCAACACGATTCATTCTATTCAAAGCAAACTTATTGTTTCCTAGGTTGAGCTTCTACTTTCTTCTCCTGAACACACTTACCCGGCACAGTTCTATCATTCCTTTTATTGCGTCTAGGCTTTGACCCACTGGCTTTGGTGTCACCTTTTACTCCTGTAGAAGTAATGATGGGAACATTAGTTTGTTTTACTGTCATTTGTTTTCCTGATTTTGACGTGCTGGGTTCAGATGCCTTTAATGGTACATCAAAGGTTACATGCTTAGTCCTAGTCGTAGAGGATGATGCAACAAATCTATCTCTTTTGTTTTCAGTCTTAGGACCTGTGCCAATGACATATTCTAATAGTTCCTGAGACCGTTTAGTGAGGAAACATGCATCTACAATTGCACTATCATGTGGTTTAACAATCCTATCCTCTTCAACGATCTCACGAAGGGTATCAAGGCTTTCCTTAAGGTGATTGAGACACACTTGATGGGCAGACCTATTGTTCCTAAGGGGAGGCGAAATAGGTACAACATCCACAACATACTTACAAAACGCAGAAACCTTTGAAACAACATTATCACTAGTGATGAATGGCATTTTCCCTTTCACCCGATTCTTTAGATTCTCGATTTCATTTAACAAAGAAGTTATCTTTTCATTATGACAGTTACATGTGACTTTAATTGAGTCATATAGCTCTTTGAAATGCTGTTTGACTTTTGAATCTTCAGCTCGAAAACAATCATTTTCATGATGTAGCTTATTGATGGTGTCTTGATAGTGAAAATTTTGAGAATCTAAAGACGAAGGTTTATTGGTGCCATACACATCACTCTTGTTTGATTTTAATTGGGCAATTTGAGCCCTCAATTGTCGAATCGTGTTAGTGTGAGCTTGACTTTTTTCATCGCATTTACTTAATTCAAAATATGTATCAAATTCAGGAGCATCCGAAGATGTCTTGGCATTTGAGATTTTACATCTTTCTTCTAAGTGTTGATATTTTAATTGCAAGTTAAGATAATCAACCGCTAGTTTTGAAAAACATTTTACCTTGTTATCATGGCCATCCCTTCGAATTTTCTCATGCAAATTCCAATTCTCCCCCTCAAGCTCAACAACACGATTCTGGGAAGCATTCAGTGCAATAGACAGTTCATGAAGTTGACAAGCAATTAGTGTAGCATCAGTAGCTGTATAAAACACATCCTGGGCAACACATTTAGCAATCAAATTCTCATTGGTGATGAGAATGTTTTTTCTCTCAATCTCACGACTCTTAAGTTCTATCGCATTTTGAGCCACCTCATTTTCCATATCTTTAAACACTACTTTCATTTCATTTACTTCAGTTTTAAGGGTTTTTTGCATGCCCTCAAAATGTTCCTTGAGAAGTTTAAAGAATGGTTTGACCTCAGTTAAGTAGCACTCTTTTGTTAATTCAAAACCTCTTTCCCCTTCGGTAATTCCCGTTGGTGTTATTCTCTTCTTACATGTTTTATCAAAATCAGCAAATAGTTGACATAGAACATAGATGCTAATTAGAGTATTGCATTCTGTGGGAAGAGTTAAGGGAACTAAGTGCCTAGGTGTATTGGGAGGATACACCGTTGCAGCCGCAATTTTCCTAAGGGGTGGAGTTTTATCCTTAAGTGCATCAGCCTTTCTCTTTTCTATGTCCAAAGACCAAAATATTTGTTCAGGCGTTAACTTAGTTTGAGGTGCAAAGATAGTCAAATGATTTTGCTCTTCATAATTGTGGGGTTTGACTATTACTCGTTTGGCTATACATTTGGGGTCCTTTATTTTTTCAGCTAATCTCTCTCTGTTACTGTCTTCTATCTCATTACTCTCTTCTAAGGAAGACACATTAGGTGGGGCATGAATAGTCTTAAGCATTTCATTTCCATCATATAACGCAGGTTGGGCTACTTTAGCATTCCTAAGAAGAGCTAATTTAGGTTCACCTACATTATATTCACTATGTTTATCACACAACTTTTTGTGCTTTTGCATCATTTGAGCAGTTTGTCTGGTCTGGTCTTGTGTGTACAACTTGTTTTCTATCTTATTCTTCAACGTTTTAAGTCTAGAAAAATCATTTAAAAGTTTGATTCTTTTTCTTTGAAATCTTGTTTTAGTGTGATTACACTTTCTTGGATCTCCTGTTTTTGCTTAACAGTTGATTAAGTTGTTTTCTTAAAGAATCTAACTCATTTTTCAATGTTTCTTCCCTTAAATTACGTTCAGTTACAAGAGTACGCATCTGACTGTCCATTTTCTGTTCGCGTGTAGTTAGCTCAAACTTTGCACGGTGTTCATAAATTGCTACCTGATCTTTATATATATTAAGCCTAGTGGTCAAGGTGTTATCTGGGACAAACACAGTGTTTTCATGCTACTCACAAGCATTATCTACTACACAATCATTATCAACAACACAAGCATTATTTATAACAGAAGATGCACCACTTGGTACAACAGACACATCGTTGTGATTCACATATTGTTCATATGGAATAATATTACAATTTCCCATGTCAACAGTATCTGATTCAGCAACATCTGTCTGTTGTACTTCGGTGGGAATCTTCTGTTCATCAACCAGGTTATATGTTTCATAAATCTTTAGTACCTCAGATATGACAGATGCATTGGAAGGACCAGCTTGTTAAGGTGATGAGACAACTGAAGATATATTGGCCATGAAGATAGTTTGATCATTGGGCTCATCATCAACATCCGAGTCAAATGCATCACAGTCTTCAGCTTGGAAGATGTTTGGGTCATTGAGGGCCAAGTCTTGAACTGGTTGATCATCCACATCAGCATCAAATGTATTTCCACCATCACCAGCAAGGAACAGAAGCTCTTCTTCATCCAGAACTGCCCCGTTCTCTTGAGCTTGCATCAGCAACATCTTGTCCTTGAAGTAATTAGCATTCTGTGGATGCTTGGGTTGATTACAATTCCTTGCAATGTGTCCCAACCCTCCACAGTTGTAACACTTGGTTTGCCTTCCTTGTCCCTGGTTGTCATTCCCAATTATGTTTTGAAGATTACCCCTACCAACATTCCTTTGATTCACATTTTGTCTTCCCTGAACATTCTGAACTATAATCCTTCCATCTTCCACAGTTGCTTGATTGCGTGGATTTGAAGTAGTTCGAAGTTGGTTGTTGGTTTGAGGCAGTGTTGCTCTGAACTGTTGAACAAGCAAGGAGACTTGATTGGAGAGATCATCAATCCTTTGATCATTGAGAGAGTACCCTGAATCCAGCTGGGGGTTCATAGCAGTTGGTGGATGCACTGATGATTGGGGAAATGAATATTGATTCTTTGATGAAAACGGTTGAAAATAAGCTTGATCAAGTTGTGGTTGATTGTATGGATGAACATTTGAGACCAATGCAAGTGGATCATTTGCAGTTGTTGTTGTAGGATTAAGTTTCTCTCTGAGTAGACGATCATAAACAACGTGCTTCTCATGCTGTTGAAGGTAAGCATATAGCTGTTCATAATTCGTCTGCCTCAAACCTTTGTTGAGCTTGACTGCAGTGACAAATCTGTCCCATTCAGGTGACATGTTGTTCACGAACTTGGAGTTGAGTTGGATGTTTGATTTCGCATAATTCCTAACAGCATAGTCATTTTGATGATTCTCATGTCGTTTACTAGCTTGTGAAATCTCACATAGTAATCAGTGATGTTCTCACCAGGGTACATTTTGAAATGCTCAAACTCATCGTACAGTTGTGACTCACGATCTTCTTTTGTTAATTTTGATCCAGCCAGAAGCATTTTGACATTATCCCAAACGGATTTGGCTTCAGTGTTGAAGTTGATGAGTTTGTAAACATCTTTGGGTAAGCCTTGAATGACAATATTGGAAGCTCGGATATCAGCATCATACCGCTTCCTTTCCTCTTCAGTCAGATCGTTGTACTCTCGTGGCCTGTCAATCCCAAAGGTGATAGTTCCATCCTCAGCAGTACCAACAACATCACGAGTGGTGCCCATCTGAAATGGTCCTTCATTAATTGATTTGAGAATATTGAACCCATTCTCTTTACCCAAGTAGTAGAGTCGAATTCTTTGAGCCCATAACTCGTAATCAGTCCTATCTAGCATAGGAGGGCGGGTATCGGACCCGGCAGCTTGGATGTCATCAGACGCAGTGCTTGTCATTATGTAGACGGGATTTTGCAACTCTTGGGATTTAAACCGAGAAATAGAATCTTTCGCGGGATTTTCTTAAATCAACAAGAGAAACCGTAATCCAAGAGTAAGTTGCAATACTGATTTTTACAAGAGATTTAAGTAACAGAAGTCAAATCCCAACTGATCAAATCGCAACAAGTCAAATCACAGTTTGTCAAATCGCAACAAGTTAGCTCGCAATCAACCAAATCGCAATGAGTCAAATCGCAAGAGTCAACTCGCAACGTCAAATCGCAGCTGGTCAAATCGCAATTAGTCAAATCGCAACTTGTCAAATCGCAATTAATCAAATCGTAATTTAATCAACAGTAACTCAAATCGCAAAAATCAAATCGCAGTCTCAGTCAAATCGCAGGCACCAAAACACAATTCTTCAAATCGCAACAATTGACCAAATCACAACAGAGTCAAACCGCAACCGTCAAACCGCAGCAAGACCAAATCGTAACTCACTACCAGACAAAACTGTCGCTATCTCGTCAAATCGTAACCAGAAAAATACCCAAATCGCAACCCGATCAAATCGCAACCACTACTGGACAAAACGTCCTTTTCTTGCGATTTTGTCTTTTTGCCTTTTTAAAGTAAACTTCCAAATCGCAATACCGAGGCACACCAAATCGCAACAATACTTTTCCAACTAATGCACAAATCGCAACTAAGAAGCTTTTGACGAGAGTCAAATCGCAACCAAGAACACCTTGAGTATATCACTCGAATTCACTCAAACTTCCTCTAGACGAATGAAACCGGCAATCCAAATTCAAAACTAAGCTTATACAACAATCTTAAACTAGAAAGTACGAGCTTTTAACAGATCTAACCACAAACAAAGCCGAAACAAAGATTTTTCTTACTATGCTATTCGAACCAAAAAATAAAAACCATAAACCTAGGAAATCCGTGAACCTATGCACTCAAATGAACCTAACCATGGCTCTTGATACCAATTGTAAGAATTTCAAAAACATATAACACACTTATGATTAAGATTATGGCCTAATAGGGTGAAGATTCTAGAGAGAGAAATAGAAACTTGGGAGCCTTTGTAGTAAGAGAAAGTAGAAGTAGTATGATTATAATGAAAGGTCCAACCCTCTCCCTTGGTGGGAGAGGGGTATTTATACATACATAATAGATGCCCTGTGTGGGCTGTGGAGTGAGCTGACAGAGGGTAAAGACCCGACCCACTCCACGAATACATTAACAACTAAACTATTACTAATATTACTAATAATCCTACGAGCTAGTTAATGCTAACATATACTCGGGGTGACCGAGTCTTCACATGAATATTTATATTCCTAACACGCTAACTTCCTAAGGTGAAGTACAACAGGAAAATACAACTTTAGAGGACTTAGATTTCAGTTTTCTTGTTCTTCGGCTTCGGGCAGTCCTTCCTGTAGTGTCCTATGTTTCCACATTCAAAGCAGCTCCCCGGGATCCTCCGAGTTGTGGGATACCTACAATCCTTGGCTTGGTGACCATGCTTCTTACAGTTACCACATGGAGTAGGGCAATGACTAGGGTTATGATGCTTTTTACATTTGTTACATTTTGGTAGCGTACCAAGGTACCCTTTCTTCTTAGTTGAGCCTGCAACATGGGCTTTAGCAAACTTTGTTCTCTTAGGTGGTTGTTGTGCCACACTTTCACCTTGATTGTTGTTGTTGTTGTTGTTGTTCCATTTTTGTTTGTTGTGATTGTTGTTTCCTACGGCCTTGGTGTGAGCTATGTTTTCTCTTGCCTGGAGCGCCATACGGATAGCTTTAGGCATGTTATCGGGTTCTAATGGGGTGACCAACATACGAATTTCA
This sequence comes from Artemisia tridentata subsp. tridentata, assembly GCA_021014915.2. Classification (NCBI taxonomy): domain Eukaryota; kingdom Viridiplantae; phylum Streptophyta; class Magnoliopsida; order Asterales; family Asteraceae; genus Artemisia; species Artemisia tridentata. The sequence goes on along the minus strand of CP139508.1, from coordinate 460,197,864 downwards.
GGAGAGAGTCCCCCGATATACCTCTCAAGTTTCTTGTATTCCAGTTCATCCATTGCGGGGCATAGCCGTGCTAATTCGTAAAAACGATCAGTGAATTTGGCAACATCATCTCCTACCATGGTAAAGTCCAGGATTTCCTGTTCCATTGCTTGAAATTCGCTCCTTGAACAATATTCTAAAATCATCATCCTTCTTAGTTCCTCCCAAGAGATTGAGTATGCAGCATTGACCCTTATTAACTGAACATATTTGGTCCACCATTCCTGGGCACGATCCCGAAAAGTGCAAGTGGCGAACTTAACTTTATCTCCCTTGTGACAGTTGCCACTTAGAAATATTGTTTCTACTTCTTTGAACCATTTTCAAAATCCTTTCGCGCCTTCATTTCCGCTGAAGGGGAGGCGATTGCAATTCATAAATTCTTCGTGAGTAAGATTTTTAGTGAGGGTTGTGGCTATGCTCTTGGCAATGATTTGTTCAACAGTGGCTTGTGTCATGGCTGGAGCGGCTTGCTTCGACATAACTGTAGGATCGAGAACTTCGAGCTTGATAGAGCTTGGTTAAACGAGAACCTCTGTATGGTATACAAGTGTTTATGCAGAAACTAAACAACAAGTATAATAAAGAAGAAAAGACAATGACAATGATCCTCTATGGATCAAACTATAAACTAAGAATTATGTTATTGAATATTGTAATCGTCAAAGGTACATTAAACTCATGGACGGGATGTTTCTTTTATAACCATAAGAAACCCTATCCCTAACCCGTCTTACAAGAAAACGTGTGAAGAGATAAACGAGATCTCTTCTAAAAATAAATCTAACAAACTTTCTAAACATACGGATAACAAACAATAACTATCCGCAGCAATAAACACTATCGGCAGAAACAAAACAATACTATCGGCAGGAACCAACCGCAGCAGCAATGCAACACTATCGGCAGGAACCAGTCTTCACTATCGGCAGCAATGAGAAATTCCTTATTTCTCAGAGATCCCAACAATCCTCCCCTAATCTTGAGGTTGACTAGGTTAACCTGCAAGATTCCAATGTGATAGAGCTTTAACTTCTCAGGCTTGAGGATTGCGACTTAGCAGCAGCAATAAGGAGTAACCAGCAGCAACAATTATAACCAACAAGATTCCAATATCTATAGCATGCAGCAGCAACTTCGATAGTTCAGCAGCAATAGGAAATCTTCTTCAAAATATGTAAACTGGTCACCATAACATTCACTTGAGCTTGACTGCTACTAATGACAATATGTACATCAAATCACTTAAGTTTCATACTATTCTCATCACATCCAGGTGTGTTAACTCCTGTGAGAGGTGAATCATTGAAAATTAATAGATTTGATGTCTCTTTACCAATAGCCATCACTACTGGAGTAGCCAATGTTTAGGTGTGTTAGACCATGGTACATTGATAACCATCTGATTTATTAGCAAATCAGCAACTATAAATGGATTTGACTTGTCTTTACCTGTAGCCGTTTGCTCAGGACTAGTCAATTCTTAGGTTACAACAAACCTTGGTGAATTGAATACCAAATATGGATACCAATTGTCTTTACCACAAACCATACTTTTGTGGACTAGCCAATTCTTTGAATCCCATAAAGGGTTACATTCATGGTGAATTGAGAACCATTTTCAACTCTCAGAACTGAATCATGGGTGAGTTGAAGTACCCTATAGCTTTGAGCAAGCTATTACAGCTATCAACGGATTTGATTATCACACCAGAGCCGTACCCTCATGGTGAGCCAACTCTTTCTTGTCTATGAGACATGGTGAGTTGAGCACCATTTATTGTATAGGTGTAAACACCAACACTGTACCTGCAAGGTGTTGCTCAAAACCAACTTATTAGCACACAAAATATACAAAGATTTTTTTTTTTTTTTTTTTTTTTTTTTTTTTTTTTTGTAAACTAAGAAAAAAAAATCAGAAACAAACCAAAAGAAAAGAAAAAAAATAAGAAAATAAGTGAAAAGAAAGAAAGATAGAAAAATATACAACAACAACAAGAAGCAGCCTCCCCTTAAGCTTCAACCTCCCCTCAAACTCAGTATCTAGGGATTTACCATCCCAATATGGACCACCAAATGTTTAAACCTTGGTCCATCAAAAGCCTTGGTCAGCAGATCAGCCACATTATCATCAGTATGAATCTTAACCACCTGAATAAGATGCTTCTCATAAGCATCTCTTATGAAATGGTGTCGAATCTCAATATGCTTTGTCCTTTGATGATAAACAGGATTCTTAACAATACACATAGTACTTTGATTATCAATAAAGATCTTAGTGTTCATGAAGTTGAACCCATAATCCAACAGCTGATTTTGCATCCAAAGAACCTGTCCACAGCAACTAGCAGCAGCAACATACTCTGCCTCAGTAGAAGAAACCAACCTCCTACCCAGAAACTGACAACCTCCAGTAGTAGACTTCCTATCAAAGTTAGCCCCAGCATAATCACTGTCACTATAGGCTTCCAACACAAAAGGAGAGTCTTTGGGATACCAAAGTCCCATCTTTGGCTGTCCTTTCAAATACTTGAAGATTCTCTTAACTGCATTTAGGTTAGAAGTCAATGGTGTAACCTGATGTCTAGCACATGCACCAACAGCAAACATGATATCAGGTCTTGAAGCTGTCAAATACATGAGTGAACCAATCATGGACCTATATAGATGAACATTAACAGCAGCATCAGGTTCATTATTGGATTTAGGCTTTGGAGGTTCAAAAGGAGTTGTGGCAATTTTAACATTTTCCATATCAAACTTCTTAAGTATGTCAGACACATACTTCTCCTGGCAGATAAAGATCCCATCTGGTTTCTGCATAACCTGAAGACCCAAGAAGAAAGTCATTTCACCCATAGCACTCATCTCAAATTCACTCTTCATCAATTCTTCAAACTCTCTGCACCAGGCTTCATTAGTGGAACCAAAGATGATATCATCTACATAAACTTGTACCAGAATGATATCTTTGAAGTTCTTTCTGATAAAAAGAGTTTTATCAATAGCCCCTCTTCTGTAACCATGTTTCAGCAAAAAGGCTGAAAGCCTTGCATACCAAGCCCTTGGTGCTTGATGAAGACCATAAAGTGCTTTAACCACTTTGTAAACCAAATCATGATTCTGAGGATCCATAAATCCCTGTGGTTGAGTAACATAAACCTCTTCCTCAATCCTTCCATACAAAAATGCACTCTTCACATCCATCTGATAAACTACAAACCCCATAAAGGAAGCAAAAGCCAAGAACAATCGGATAGCTTCAACTCTTGCCACTGGTGCAAACACCTCATCATAATCAATCCCCTCTTCCTGTCTATGACCTTGAGCCACCAACCTAGCTTTATTCCGAACCACAATTCCCCTAGCATCCCTTTTATTCTTCAGAATCCATTTAGTTCCAATAGCATGCTTTCCTGCAGGCAAAGGTACCAACTTCCATACTTTCTGATTCTGAAACTGCTGCATTTCCTCTTGCATAGCCTCAACCCAATCATCATTAGCAAGAGCTTGAGCTATACTACTTGGTTCAACTTGAGATAAGAAACAAGCATAGAGACAATGTAAGTAATCAGTATGATTGCTCCTTAACTGATCCTGTATGTAACTGAGAAAAGCAGATTCTCCAAATTTGGGTTGATTTAGTTTACTTCTTGTCTGAACAGGGGAATTAAGATCTCCAAGAATCAAAGACTGAGGATGAACTGTATTGATACTCTTGGTAACAATGGGATTGACATCAATGGAGGATGCCTGATTAGTAATTGAGGGGTTCAAGTCATCATCATATGAGGAAGAAGTGAAAATGCCTGTTCTAGATTGATGATGAGGATCTTCCAGCTTATCTCTTGAAGAGACTGAATTTCCAAGATCAGAAGGGATTGGAAATCTTTCAGGGGAGTTATCAATACCCAAAGTGTCAACAGATGGAGAAGACACAGGAACATCAGTAGGAATGGAGACATCAGCAGAAACATTAGAAGGATCGGCAGGAACAGATCCACTACCAGCAGGAATGGTAGCAGCAGGAACAGGAATACCACCAGGTGAATTCAGTTGCCTTCTAACTTCAGCTTCAGCATTTCTCAAAATCTCCTCTGTCTCCTTAGAAAACCCAGAACCAAACATCTCAACAGCACTCTTGGCATTATACTCTTGTCTTTGAAGCCTAGCAAGATCTTCTGCAAAACTAGAATCACCTCCAGCCATATCAGAAGAATCTTTGAGCTTTAAACCTGAAATGTTGTTAGAAGGAAAAGAAGGAACAAGTATAGGTCGATCATCACTCTCTGCATCAGAATCATCATCTGAGGTACCTGCACTGTTAGATTGAAAAACATGTATACCAGCAGATAGATTTGCTTTGAATCTATTATAACCTAAAGAGTCAGTCAGATAGTCCAAATCAAAGTACCACTCTGGACCAGCACCCTGCAAATTAGGTTTATCCTCAAGATATCTTAAGTTGAGAGTCTCTTCTATTTTCTTAGAAGACAGATTATAAACCCTATAGGCTTTACTATGAGCAGAATATCCAATAATAAATCCTTTATCAGCCTTCCCATCAAACTTGCCTAGGTAATCACTAGTGTTCAAAATAGTGACATGACATCCAAAAGGCTTAAGGTAACTAATGTTTGGAACTTTCCCAGAAAAAAGCTCATAAGGTGTTTTATTATGAGGACTAGTAATAGATACCCTATTCAACACATAACAAGCAGTGCATACTGCTTCAGTCCAAAACATAGTGGGCATCTTAGATTCAGCTAACATAGTCCTAGCTGCTTCTATCAGGGTCCTGTTTTTCCTTTCTGCAACCCCATTTTGTTGTGGAGTTCTAGCATTACTATTGTCCCTTTTTATCCCCTTACCCCCACAGAGTTCTATAAGATTAGAATTCTTAAACTCTGTGCCATTATCACACCTTATAGACTTAACCTTTTTGCTTAGCTGATTTTCTATTAAGGCAATAAAATCCCTAAGAACTGGATAAGTTTCATCTTTAGTACCCAAAAAGAAAGTCCAAGAAAACCTGCTAAAATCATCTGTAATCACCAGGCAGTAGTTCTTATGATCAATACTTCTGATAGAAGTAGGACCAAAGAGATCCATATGAAGAAGCTGCAAAGGCTCAGAAATGTTGCTCACAGCAGTTATGGCCTTGTATGAAGCTTTGTGTTGCTTTCCTTTGTTGCAGGCAACACAATTGTGTTCATTTGAGAAGATCTTGAGGGGAAGCCCTTTAACCAAACCATTCTTAGCCAGCTTGTTAATGGTCTTGAAATTCACATGAGCCATTCTTCTGTGCCATCTAAGATTGAAGCTATAAAGATTGTAAGTCCTTGGAACTTTAAGTTCAACCTGACTTTCATCAGGCAACTTGAAGTCTTTGGACAGCACAAAGCAATCATTCTCAGTGAAGAGAACACTGTTCTTCTTGTCACAAATTTGAGAGACAGAGAACAAATTGAAGTTTTGGAGTTCCTTCACATAAAGCACATCTTCAAAGTCCAGCTTGGCAGTTTTGATAGTTCCCTTCCCAGAAATTATGCCATCTCCTCCTCCAAATGTCACAGTACCTCCATTCAAAGGCACAAAATCATGCAATCTTTCCAAATTTCCTGTCATACTCCTGGAACATCCACTGTCAACAATGCCAACATCTTTACTTCTAAAAGGAAAATCCTGAGAAAAAGAATATATTTACAACATTAGATACAAGAGAGACCCAAGCCATTGCTGACTTGAGCCTGCCTAGTGGATCAATAAGAATTAAACCCTGGAGATTGATGAGATCCACCATTGATCTTGGACCCCATTTTCATATGTTGGTTATTGATTTTCCAAGAACAACCTGCTGAGGACTTAACAACAGTTTTCCATCTTGCCCCTCCCTTGTGTATGGTGTCAAAACAAACAGGTCTCAAATCATTTTGAAAGTAAGTACTAGTAGGTCTGATGATAGATTTAGCAATATTGCTTCTCCAACCAGCAGGATTGATCCTACCGGCAGGAACTGAATAAGCAGCAGCAACAGGCTTATCAGCAGGAATGAACTTATCAGCAGCAACAGGCTTACCAGCAGAAACTGGCTTGCCAGCAACAACTGAAGTTCTCCTTGCTGCTTGAGGAATATAAGGGGGAATATCATTAACATTTTTCCATACAGACCTATTTTGAAAAGCATATATACCCATCTATTTTTCATAATAGTCACAATCTTTAATAAGATGATCATAACTACGACACACAAAGCAAGATTTCTTTCTTGGGGACTTTTTCTTAACAATAACTTTCTCATTGCAAACAGAATTATTCAAACCATCACATGAAACAAAATTATCCTTAACAAAATTAAAACCACAACCAAAATTATTTGAAACAGAACCACAACTAGAAACGTTATTGTTTTTAACACTATCAAAAGAAATATCTTCAAATGCAGCTGTCTTTGAGTAAGATTCATCAGTAGCTACTTCTGAGGAGAGATCTTCTGACTTTATTGAAGCAGACTTGTCACTTGATCCACATGTGGCATAGTCATTAGTCTTGATTTCTGAAGATTTGTCACTGTAAAAACAAGAGACAAATTCATTAGAGTCACAATCAAGATTAGGCAAGTCCTTTGCCTGTTTGCCATAGATCATTTGTGAATCATCAAAGTCATCAAAAGGATTAGCAGGTTTAAATGTTCCAGTTATGGGTGGAGGAACAACATTCATTCCTCCTTCCTTCACATACTTTATAGGTTTTCTATAATCTACAGGTTCCGGATTAAAAACACTATACTCATTAGGGTCATAATACTGATTTGGCCCTATCAGGTCACCGAACCCTAAACCTCTTTTAGTTTTAGTAGACATAGAACTATCAATAAGCATGTGAAGATTTTTGGATGAGTCTTTCCACTTATCGAATCTAGCCAAGGAATTATCTAGCTTAGACTGTAACTCTTGATTTTCTAACACTACCTTAGCTTTTTCCCTTTCAGAATGTTTAAACTCATTAGTGGCATTTTTTAAATCTCTTTCCAAAACCTTTATTTTCACTTCATAAGCAGACTGTTGTTGTTGATACCAGACCTTTTGTTGTTCTAATGTTTTAACAGCCTTTTTATGAGCCTTAAGTTGTATAAAATTATCCTTATATTCACATTCTTTATCATCAAATTCCTGTTTTAGTTTAGCATATAAAGATTCACAACCAAATGGGCAGTTTTGTACCTGAGATGGATGACCCATCATTCCAAACTGACCAGCCACTTGTTTCTTCTCACCATATCCAGCTATCATCCCATAGACCTTCTCTGCTCCACTTGCAACAGCTTTCTCATGATGTTCCCAGTCCACCATCGAATCCACAGATACCAAGGCCTTGGGGTCCTCTGATTCCAACTCTTGAATTTTGAAAGCAGAATACTGAGCTTTATCATCCACCTTCTTATCTGTACATTCCCTAGCAAAATGTCCTGTTTGAGAACATTTATAGCACCTCACCTTCCTTCTGTCAAACCTGGCAGGCTCCTGTCCATCAAAGTTGACCCTTCTTCCTGCCTTCTTTTCAAACCTATCCATCTTCAAAGATATCATAGCCACCTGCCATCTAATGTCCATCTCTTCCATATCCAATTCATCAATCTGATTGAAATCTTCATACACAATCTTCTGCTGTGGTGTACTCTCCGCAACAAATGAATGAAGCACTTCTTCCAGAATGTTATCAGATCTTGTCTGAGCTTTTGGTGTGGCAGGTGAGTAGGAAAGTGATGAAGATGATGGTGTCAGACTGTTTCCATATGATGCTTTATTAGCACCAGAAGTACTAACAAAAGCAGTATGGGTTGGAGTATGAGGTGAATAGGTGGAATACCCTTTGATATCAATTTCAAGGGTTTTCAGCTTGTTGTACAGATCATCAAAACTCATATAATCCAGTCCACCTTTGGCCTTAAGTGTTATGGAAACCTGAGACCAGGATGGTGGCAAGGCCCTTAGAAACTTGGTGTTGCAGTCCTCATCGTCTGGCCTAGCTTTCAACTGGTTGAGTTGACTCAGGATCTTGTGAAACCTGTCATACCCTTTGTGAATCCCCTCAGCCTCAGAAATCTTAAATTCCTGGAACTCTTGCTTGAGCATAGACTTTCTCATTTTTCTGGATTCATCATTCCCACCAAATCTGGCTTTTACAGCATGCCAGATCTTTCTAGCATCATCAAGGTGATGGAAATCACTCATATGATCCTCTGGAATAGCTTGAAGTAAAAGGGTTCTTGCCTTGGTTTCCCTTTGTACAGCAAGGTGTTCTTCTGCTGTAATAGGTGGCTCTATATAGATATTGCCATCATTATCCCTTCCAGTATTCTTCTTGCTATTTCCCTTAAGAATCACATTCCACAGATTGTAATCGCTGTTTGTGATCCAATATTCCATTCTCATGGCCCAGACTTCATACTCATCTTTCTTTAGGTATGGGAATTTAGCATTGTTATTGGACATAGTGGTGACGATTTGTGTTTGGACTTGTGAGGTTTCAGGTTTGGGTTGGTGATCTTCCTGGTTAATGACATTGTTTTGAGGGATTTCGTCTTCCATTGAAAAAGGGTTAAGTGATATGAAATCGAACTTTTTCTTCTTAATCAGAGATCCTCACCAGGCTCTGATACCACTTGTAGGATCGAGAACTTCGAGCTTGATTGAGCTTGGTTAAACGAGAACCTCTGTATGGTATACAAGTGTTTATGCGGAAACTAAACAACAAGTATAATAAAGAAGAAAAGACAATGACAATGATCCTCTATGGATCAAACTATAAACTAAGAATTATGTTATTGAATATTGTAATCGTCAAAGGTACATTAAACTCATGGACGGGATGTTTCTTTTATAACCATAAGAAACCCTATCCCTAACCCGTCTTACAAGAAAACGTGTGAAGAGATAAACGAAATCTCTTCTAAAAATAAATCTAACAAACTGTCTAAACATACGGATAACAAACAATAACTATCCGCAGCAATAAACACTATCGGAAGAAACAAAACAATACTATCAGCAGGAACCAACCGCAGCAGCAACGCAACACTATCGGCAGGAACCAGTCTTCACTATCGGCAGCAATGAGAAATTCCTTATTTCTCAGAGATCCCAACAATAACTCTTCAAAATCATAAGAGACCATGAGAATTTATAAGTAGTAAGGATCATAACACTCACATATACGCAACCATGACATGTACAAATGGAGTGAAATCACAACAAGATGCAACCACGAAAATATCATAAATATAATCATAACACACATGAATATATAAAATGAAAATTTCGGCCTACATAGACCGATATCAAGCATAGCACAACCATATCCATATAGTAGAGTCAACACTTGGTAAGTTCGTTGTACAACAACCAAAATACTACAAGTTTCTTTGAACTATGCCACACATCCCGTGGCTAGGATAATAGTAAAAGCTTGTAAAGATATAAGACTACTCTAGACGCTTCCTGGTGCTCCTCTGATTGGATCCTAGGTTGTGGCATCATAGTGTTGTGATGAGTTCTGATGTGGGGCCTGGGGTTGTGCATCAATCATATCCGAGATAGTATAGATCCCAAACCATTCTTGAGGAATCTGCTGATGTTCTTGTTGAGTCGGTGAACTTGGTACTATCTACAAAGTGTCATCTAATTCTTGATATGTGGGAATGGAAACAGGGAATGAGGGTGATAGTGGGAAGGTAGGGGCAGTCTCCTGAATCTCAAAAGTCTCAGTTTCATATCTGGTAGTCTCTTCTAAGTCTGGCTCAGGTGGTGCTAATACCTCAAGTGGGTGGGAGTTATCATCTAACAATGGTGAGCGATATGAGAATGTTGAGGTATAGGAAGGTGAGAGTAGTGATGTAGGTGTATTAGTGGATGAGAAAGCATCCTCGATGTTTGAGTCTGCTGGGATGATAATAGGGTGGTTGGGTGAAGACATATCGCTGTAACCAGGTCAACAAAAATATGTATAAGTATAAATGACTTATATGAAATAAGTGAATAAAAGCACATATTATAATCCTAAGCACATCATGATATTGTGAAGTGTCGTGACCTAGTGGTTATAGTCTAGGGTCAATGATGCATCCTATTTCTCTATAACCTTAGCTCTGGTACCAATCTGTTCAAGCCTCCCAAAATGGCAACTTTGGCAACTCCATGTTTAAAGCTTCAATTGTCTAGTAATCTTTTGGTAAAAGAAAAAAGGCTAGGCATTGCTCTAGTAAAAAGGGGCGGCCATATGTCTCAAATATGGAAGCATTATAGAAATTTTTGTACAAAATGTATACATTGAATGTATTGGGTATTAAAAATAGGTATTGGTTGTTGTTTCGGTGATTAACGAAAATTATACGTATTTAAACGTAAGTTATAAAGAAATTACTTTAGGTGTCAGGAAATATTTTTGAAACTTTTGTAATAATTTTGAAAGTATAAAAATACCTTGGAAATAATCGTTGAGAGAATCGGGTATGTCGGGTGTTAAATATTGAATAGCAATTAACGTTTGTTGAATTCAAAACCGTAAGTATTTAAAGAATAGAAAATTGTTTTATGGTTTAAAATTGTGAAATGGAGCAGGAGCAAGATACTGGAGCGTTGTGGACTAAATATAACCTAAGTCCTAGTGCACTTGGAATTTATTCTAAGTTTTCACGTTGGTTCAAGTAAAAAGTCTCACGTACATTGTTTTCAATTAAATGTCAAGAAAGTAAATTCGAGTTTGATGAATAGTATTGACCTGAAATTTTGCGGGTTGTGATAGAAACCAGTGAATCAAATAATAAAACACCTGATAGAACTTATGCACCTAAGGTAGAGATGAAGTTGTCTGATGCACCAATCATTGAAAATTGGGTGTCAGATAGTGAAGATGAACAGACTGAGTCACCACCTAAGGCTAAAAAGGAAGAAATCCTTAAATCTGTTGCATCAAAAGTCACTCAGGTTAACACAGTTGAATCAAAAGCTAAACATGTCGAGTTTATAAAACCTGTGTTAGGTAGCAGTATCTCTAGGAAAATGGCTGAATTTGATGAGAAACCTAGAGGAGACCAAAGAAATTGGAACAGCCTAATTTCACAAAAATTAGGAAGTGATTTTCAGTTACTTAAGAAGGCTTGTTATAGTTGTGGTAGTTTTGAGCACTTACAGGAAGATTGCTACTACTACCAAACTCCTGTTTGGAACCAACACACTAGGGTGAACCATAAGAATTTTGCTAGAAAGACTCACCCTCATCCCAATAGAAACATGGTTCCTAGACAAGTTTTAATGAGATCTGGTGCTTCTAGAATGATTACTACTGCTGCACCAAAAAGGCCCAATCAAATGAAAACAGATGTTTCTACTACTAAGGCAAAAGTAGTTTCTACTGCTGAGCCCAAAGTAATAACAGACACTGTTGTGGGCAATCACTTTTATGCTGTTAAGGCCTCAGCTTGCTGGGTCTGGAAACCTAAAATAAAGGTTTTAGATCATGTTCTCAGACACAGCAGTGCATCAATGGACTTGAAGAAATTTGACTATGTTGATGCACAAGGCAGATCCAAGTCAGTGATGGCTTGGGTCCCCAAGAGAAACTAATTCTCTTACTTTATGTGCAGGGCAATCTACAATAGGAGCTAAAGGACAAATTCATTTTTCATAGTGGATGCTCAGGACATATGATTGGAGACCAAAGCAACCTTGAAGATTTTGAAGCTTTTGATGGTGGCTATGTTGCTTTTGGTAATGACCCTAAGAGTGGAATGAGTTCAGCACAACTCAAGCATCTGCTTTGATTTGTCTGGCCACAGGACAACCCTTTAATTTTTCGGCTATGATCCTGGATGGGTTGAAAAAGAATATTTCTGGAAAAATTTATGTTTACCCAAGGTTTTTGCAATTAATCATAAATAATCAATTATCACATAAAAGGACACATGATAGCCCTGAGTTTAAAAGGAAATTGTTTTCTTATTTATAAAAGAATGGAACTGGTTTTTCTGGGATTGTAACACCTTTGTCCCCATGCAAATTGCAATTGGCTTCTACTCAGGGTGAAGGTGCTGAAATCACAACAGCTACCCATCACGCACCCACCACTTCTGAACAATCATCTGAACAACCTCAAAAGTCCCAATCCCCTAGGAATTCACCAAATAAGAGCACTGAGTTACCCTAGACCAGTGTTAGGATGGATCCAGATGAGGCTGTCACAGGTGATGTAGGTGACATGATGGAAGAGGCTAACACTACTGTTCCTGGCTTAGTAGCTGGACAGGACAGTGTTAACATAAGTAAGACCTCAACCATGGCAACATCTAATGAAGAGGGTTCTCTTGAACCTGAAGCAGGTGATGGTAACCCCAACCAAATGGCTAAAAAGGGGGGCTCAGATGATCAACCCAGGGTTGATACTGAGTTTGAGCCCATTGATTCACCTCTCAGACCAGGTTACACAGATAGAAGTGATGAGGGCAGAAATGAGACAATTGAATTGATGGAAACACATGTACAACATGACAATGTCTATGATTCACCTCTCAGGCCACGTAACACAGGCCGAAGTGATGAGACTAGAAAAGATACTGAGGAATTGATGGCATCATTCAATGTACAAAATGACAATTCCTGTGATCCACCTCTCGGGTCAGGTAACACAGACCGAAGTGGTGAGGATAGTATGAAACTAATAAAGGAATTGATGACTAAATGTACCAATTTTGAATCTCAAGTTCTTGACCTCATAAACACAGTCAAACATTTGAAGATGAGGATCAGACTTTTGGAAGGACAGAAAAGGTCAAGAACAAAGATGCACAGAAGGTTAAATAAGGTTGGCAAAGCACAGAGAATCTCCTCTTCAAATGGCATGAGTTTGGGGGAGGATGCTCCTAAACAGGGGAGGAGTGAGATGAGAACTTCAGGGGAGGCTGGTGCTAAGGCTGAGACTAAGGTGGATATGGATGTTGAATTGGATATGGACGTGGATATGGGTGATCAGCAAGAAACAGAGGAATGTGATCAAAATGCTGATACAGAGGTGCTGGTTTTGGAAGAGCAAGAAGATACTGCTATAAGTAAGATGGTTCAAGGTGATTCTGCTGTTGTTGGTGTTGAGAAATTGGCCAAGGGAGATTCTGCTGCTGGATCAGAGCATTCTGCTGCTTGAGTTAATCATCCTGCTGCTGAGCCAGAGTTAGATGATGAGGTTGTTTTGGCTAAGGTAATGTTACAACTTAAAGCTAAATCATAATCTCAATCTTAACAACAACCTAAAACACAAGTAACACCTGAACCTCAACCTGAACGAAAATCACAATCTCAACCCATCCCATCAAAACAAACAACTTCACCTGTAACTCAACAACCAACTCCACCACCTGCAACAAAACAAGTAACTTGAACACCTACAGTTCCAAGAGCTCCTGTCAAAGGAGTGAGCATAAGAGAACCCATTCCAAACAAAAAGCCTGTACAAACTCATGCATACACTGGAAAGGGTAAAGGTAAGATGGTTGATGAGCCTGAACCTTATCCATTTCATGTTCCTTTTGAATTTTGGCCTCCTAAGCTTCAAAAAATACATGAAAAATAAGAAGCAAAGAAACTTCAAGCTGAATTTGTGGCAGAGAATCAAGTAGAGCTTGAAAAACAAAGGAAACAAGATGAGACTGAAGCTAAATTGGATGCTTGGGATGAGGAAAGACTTAGGTGTGAAGCTTATATGGCATTGAAAAAGCAGGTTAAATAGGAGATTCAAGAGACTTTTACTGATATGGGATGGTTAGATAAGTTCAAAGAAAAGCAAAGAAAGAAGTTTCAGACTGAAAGAAAGAAGAAAAAGGTGCTCAGACCACCAACTACAAAATAAGTAAGAAATTATCAAGAACATTATTTGAAAAATATGAAGGGCTAGAAGCTTGTGCAGTTGAAGCCATATACAGATGCTGAAGTTTAAAAGAAGTATGAACAAGCTAAAAGAGAAAGTGAGCACTTTATACCTTTGGGGTCTGAGTGGTTAGAAGAAATTATTAGAAAGAGCTTTAAGAAGAAGGAAAATGAAAAGGAAAAAGAAGTAGAAAAAGTGGTGGAGAAGGAGAAAGAAATAGAAATGGTGGAAGAAAAGAAAAGTGAAGAAAAAGTTGTGAAGGATAATGTGAAAGAAAGCTCTACCATTGGTGTGAAGAGGCCTGGGAGAAGGTTAAAAATGAAAGCCAGGAAGAAGAAAAGGACTAAACCAGTGGCGATGAGTGATTCAGAGGGCAGTTCTGAATCAGGGTGTAAAACTAAAGAAAAGTCTAAGAGTGAAGGAACAAAGCAAAAGGAGCAATCAGAGCAATTCTACAAGGAAACAATTGAGTTACAACTAATGACTCAAATTGTGGATGATGATGATGATGATGATACATTTGTAGATACTGCTCCTTTACAAGCTAAAACTCCAGTTGTTGGATGGAAGACTGGATATGATGGGAAAATTCCTTGGTTTGAGATACACAGAGCTGGTGAGAGAATTCAAAGATTTAAGACATTTCCTCAAATGCTTAAAAACATTGACAGACAAGACTTGGTAAACTTGTGAGGATTAATGAAGAAAAAGTATGGAGAAACAAGACCACAAGATGAAATAGATAGAGTGCTCTGGGGAGATCTAATGATCATGTTTGAAGTTTTTGCTGAAAATAGAGTGTGGCTAGAACAGGGTAGAAGTACTAAAATTCTTCTTTGTAGATTCTATGAGTCATGTGGAGTTAATGATTTAGTACTGTAGGGAGGACTTCAAATGTACATGCTGGTAGAAAAGGATTACCTTCTAGCTGTGTCTACACTCAAGATGATGGTTGAAGGAGATATAAAACTTATGGTTGATCGTTGGAATCAAACTGTTATTAATCTTATCAGGAAGGTACAAAGAAAACTCTATGGGCAGGATTTTGCTAGAAGGAAGTAGTGAGTGTTTGGAAGCACCCTCCTGGTGTTTGTCTATGCTTAAAGGAAACTTGATGATTTTGGAGTAAAATATCAAGTTTAGGGGAGGATTGTTGGGTTTATTGATGCTGCTGCTCATTCTTAATGGAAAATACACCAAGTATGATTCTGCTGCTCGGCTTAATTATTCTACTGCTAGTTCTACTGCTGGAGTAACTGAGATGGAAATAAGCTAAGTGGATTCTATTGCTAGGCGTCAAAGATACTACTGCTAGAAGAAGGATTCTGCTGCTTATTAGATAATTATGTATAGTATGTTTAGATAAATATGGAATAGATACGAATAGATTTTATCTTGTATAGAAAGTCATTGTAACCGACTAGGACTCCTTAGTCTATAAAAGGAGGTTCTAGGGTTAGGATTAGTATCGTATCATTATGTGAGTTTATACACTTCAAGGTTTTGTAACCCTGTTACTTTTGAGTAACCGTATTAATATATTGAAGTGTTTGTTGAGAGAATTCAATTGTGTTCATTGTTCTTCTTAAGATTAATCATTAGATTCTGCATAGTGATTAATATTGTTTTAATTCATGAATAGTTTCTAAACTTATTGTTTTAGAGTTATATCTATGATAATAAAGATCATTGCTCAACTAGGATTCAACAATTTTTAGCTTATGCTTCTTTTATGGGATTCATAGTGTATCAGATGGATGTGAAGAGTGCCTTCCTTTATGGTACAATTGATGAAGAGGTTTATGTTACTTAACCACCAGGGTGTGAAGATCCTGACTATCCTGACAAAGTCTACAAGGTGGTGAAAGCACTTTATGGTTTGCCTCAAGTTCCAAGAGCCTGGTATGAAACCTTGGCCAAGTATTTATTGGACACTGGGTATCACAGAGGTAAGATAGATCAGACATTGTTTATCAAGAGGCAAAAAGGAGATATTTTGCTTGTCTAGGTCTATGTTGATGACATTATTTTTGGCTCTACAAAGAAGGAGATGTGTACCGAGTTTGAGAAACTGATGCATGACAAGTTTCAAATGAGTTCTATGGGAGAACTCAATTTCTTCTTAGGGTTGCAAGTCAAGCAGAAGGAAGATGGTATATTTATCAGTTAGGATAAATATGTAGCTGATATTTTGAAGAAATTTGCGTACACAGATGTCAAGACAGCTAGCACCCCAATGGATCCAGAAAAGCCTTTGCTTAAAGACTTAGATGGCGATGATGTTGATGTTCATCTCTAAAGGTTAATGATTGGATCATTGATGTATCTTACATCATCTAGACCAGGCATTATGTTTGATGCATGTGCATGTGCCAGATTTCAAGTCACACCTAAGGCTTCACACTTACATTATGTGATAAGGATTTTTAGGTACCTAGAAGGCCAACCTAAATTAGGCCTTTCGTATCCTAGAGATTCTCCCTTTGATCTGGTGGCATATAGTGATAGTGACTATGCTGGTGCAAGTTTAGATAGGAAGTCAATAATAGGAGGTTGTCAGTTCCTGAGATGCAGGTTGATATGATGGCAGTGTAAAAAGCAAATTGTGGTTGCCAATTCTAAAACTGAGGCTGAATATGTGGCTGCTGCTAGTTGCTGTAGACAAGTATTCTGGTTTCAGAATCAAATGTTGGACTATGGGTATAATTTTATGCACACCATGATTTTTATTGATAATAACATTACTATATTTATTATTAAGAATCATGTTTTACACTAAAACAAAACACATTGAGATTAGACATCATTTTATAAGAGAATGCAATGATAAAAAGTTAATTCAAGTTGTTAAAATTCACACAGATAACAATTTTGCAGATTTAATTACAAAAGGTCTTGACGTTGGAAGGTTTCAGTACTTGGTGGAAAGTATTGGAATGCTAAATCCTTAAAGTTTTAATATCTTTGTGACTTTGTAAAGTTTTGTAAAGGATTAGTACTGTTATATGTTAATACTACTAGTGTAAAATTAGTACTGCTAAGTTGAAACTGTTAGTCAAAATTGATACTGTTATGAAGAAAATGCTCTGGATTGTGTTTTCTTGGTTTTAGACTAACATTTGCAGAATCAGTAAGTAGTATGATTGGAATTGGTGTTGTGTGAGAAGCAAAAGTGGTGGATTGTTTGAAAATGATGGATTCATGATATATAGGATTTGGGGATCACTTGACAAAGGTTTTACACCTGAGTTGGGAGGTTCTTTAAAATCTTTTTCTTGAAATCAACATATGTTTATCAGGTGGTATTTTGAACATGAATTGATGGTCTTTAGTTAGTCAGATAGTAACTGAGATAACCTACTCTAGTCTATTCTAATTCATAACACAAACACAAAATTGGTACAAGATCTAATAATAGAGAAAGAGATGAAGAAGAATGCGAGCTTGATGTTAGAGAGAGAGTGTAGAGAAAAACAAAGAGAGATTAGATTAGAAAAATGGGAAGCTCCAACCCTTCCCAAGTGTGGGAAGGGCTTTATATAGTTACTAATATTGTGCCCCTAGTGGGCTGTGGAGTGAGCTGACAGTGGGGAAAGCCCCGACCCACTCCACAAATATAAATACGACTAAACTATATAAAACTAATAATAATAATATTACTAAGCTAATATTAATAAGCCTACGAGCTATGTAAATGCTAAATAGATACTTGGGGTGACCGAGCCTTCATATGAATATTTATATTCCTAACAATCTCCCCCTAAGGGAGGTCACCCCGGAAATAATATTTCGAATTCTAGCATTTGATCTTTTGATCTTGACTTCATAGCTTGTAGTCTTCGATTCTTCAACGTCTTGTATCTTTGTGCCTTTAGCAGTGATCTTTTGATGACTATTCTTTGTCTTGGATGATCTTTGAGAATTCTTTGAGTTCATCATCCAACGTTTGTCTTCAAGTCATCTTTCAGCAGTATGTCACCACATGATGTGTTATTCTTTGAGCCGACATGCTCACTCTAGTCAGGGTCATGACTTTCAGCATCAGAGTTGGCAGAAGCTGTGTTGAAGGTCTTTTAGGTTGTCATGACATCTTTGAATATGATGATGGAGTAGAGTGAACATGTGGTAATGGATTGTGTATGTTGTGTCGACATGCTCACACTTTTCTGGATCATGATCTTTAGCTTCAGAGTTGCGGAAGCAGTGTTGAAGGTCTTTTTAGATTGATCATGACTTCTTTGTTTAAGTTGATGACAAAGTGTGAACATGTGATGATGGATTGGCATCTTTTCTGCAACCAGCTACAACAGCAACCAGCTACAGCATTCCACAGCTACAATCGCCAGAAGTTCCTGCATACGACAGTTAGCAATAAAACGTCCGGTACTTACAGGTTCGGACTTCGAGATTGTTAACAGCATAGTGTGAAAACTCTCTCTAATCCTTACCAAGACCGTTCCTAATCGAAAACCCACAGAGGGCCTTTTAAGATCGTACCGTAGTATATCAACGATTAGGTGAGTCGCTGGAGATCACTCCACGACTGTAGACCGTTTGAAACCGCCGCGATCACTAAGCGTAATCCATAGAGAATTACCGAAGTGACCTGCTTTCAGGGCTGTTTGATGTTGACCCTGGCAGGAATTTCCATTCAATCATTGAGAATTACATTTGTAAATTCCCTCATAAATGTTCTGGCAGATTGCTAAGATCTGCGTAGGACTCATAAGTTTACAACTGGTGTCCTTAATGTTGAACAACCAGTGTAGAAATAGCATGTGTTCCTATGAGATCTTATTATGCATCTCGTGGCTCTAGACTCAATAGTGCGTTTTGATTTAGTGAGCGGAGGCTGGAGAGAACTGCCACCTTTTCAATATCATCTAACTCGGAGTGAGAGAGACGATAGGAATGTATTGAACTCCGTGACAATTGAAACAAGAATCCTTTGAGGGACCTTGAGTGGCTAGGGAGGGTTGTGCAGCGTATCACTGGGTCCATGATACTTTGTCTTCAATGTCAGCAATCAACTAAGTGATTCTGACAGCATATGTATTGACCCGGTTTCTGCCTAAAGTGTAAGGAGGGATTCTTTCTTTTCACCCTTTACCTTTACATTTCTTTTTCATTCTTCAACCCCTTCAGTGCTTACCGAGACTTCCTTACTAGTACCTTGTTGGGTTTGTTCCAGTACTAGCTCCATCTCAGTCAGCACTCTTCCCTTATTCACTTTTCTCCTTTTTTAATCATACCTAAGGACTTCTACACTAACTAGTGGATTGTCCCTGGGTAGATCCCTCTGGCTCTGGCGGGATCGTGGGAACTTGAGCCTAACCTAACCATCCTTATAACTCCATGCATTAATTAAAATGGTCGGTCTCTGGTATTCATCCACGATTGCCAAACCAAATCTTTGAAAAATCTCTCAAAGTGTTCATGATTCTGAAACACATTTTTGCAAACACTTGAGAGTTTTATATTTTTCAAATGGTCCCCCTCAACATGTGCTCGGTTGATTGTTTTATAAATTTGCACATGTTAGGTAGAGCTCGCACTTTTTGAATTGATTGATTTTCCAAGAACATGATCATCGCGAGACACGCTTACATCACTAGTAAACTAGCTTGAAATTATTACCCGTCCAGATCACATTCAAGGAAAGTCGCTCGAAATCGGTACATTCTACTCAGACACGTCCTTTGCGAGACACACTTACATCACCAGATAAACTGGCTTGAAATTATTACCCGTCCAGGACATGTCCTTTCGACTACTGACTTTAGCTATCGTCAATTCATTGGTGAAGTCTGAGCCTTGCTCACATAAGATGCATGCCAAATCCTTTGCTCCCCCTCAATAAGTGCATTGGTATACAAAAGAGTTTAGCACTTACTGGAGAGCTTACTTTCACATCCAAAACATTTTGCTCCCCCTCAATATGTGCATTGATATATAAAATGGTTTAACACATACGGGAGAGCTTGCATATATGTTCAAATCATCACATTTTATCAGATTTCATATTTAAATCACATTCTCTCCCCCGATCAAAAATTTCAAACCATTTGAGATTTGTGATCCCAAATGATTTAAATAAGTTAGAAAAATGTGGGAGAAAATGTGTCCAATTTTAATGTATTCTGATAATGGAACATACTATGCTCCCCCTTAATCTAAGAGGGAGATTCACTGCTTCTAATTTTGCACAAAGTGATTGTTAATGACACGAATGATATTGACCTTTTGCACAGATGATGTGATCATCCGCTTCTCTGAAGGAGTCATTGGTCAACATCGATTATCCATCCACCAACAAGAACGTCCAAGAATTGTAGATCCCCACTTGGCGAGATCGGAACAAATATTGCTTTGTTTCACTGAAGGTGGTGGTGGTGATGACGGTGTTGTTGTTGTTGCTGCCGATGTTGTTGTCGTGGTGAATTCCGAGCCAATCAATAGAGTTTGAACGTCTGATCAAATGGTTAGAATGGGAACTGGTACATTCATTTTGGCTATGGAATCTGCATAAGAATATCAACACGGATATACATACATACAGATACACTATTCCTAAATAGCTACCCTTCAGCAGCTTGCCACATTATAATACCAAGTTCATCGCATAATCAAACCACAATCAGGAACTACGTCAAACCACTATCTAGCAAAAAAAGCAAATACCAATCATGCACATGGCAATTCACACAGATATCAATATTCAACTCAGGAACTTAGGAACATGATTCTAACATGATAGCAATATACCTAAGCGATTCCTGAGAACATATGCACAATATCAACAACAATTAAGCAACAGAGACAAGAAACATTTGAGACTCATTCACTTAGATCATATAGATGTCAGTGGAGCATTCAAGAACATCAAACGCATCGGGTTTTCTAACTTCTTTCAGATTTTGAGTTTTAATGTATCTAGGGGATTAAACGAGGATTCCAAAGAGATACAAATGAACCTTCTAGTTATATGAAGCTAGGATACTATAAGCAAGTTGCACATAATGTCCTAAACTTTCTAGCAACTAACACACTTGGTCATTTGATATATTTAAGCAATTTCCTCTTCAACTAATACCCCATTAACTGCAAAACCTTTTCTAAGAATCATGAATTAATCAAGAAACCCGTTTGATGATATAAAATTTGAATTCACTCTCCCCCTCAATCAATGACCTAGTTAAATATTTGTAGTCGTTGATTGAGTGACAAATTTTATGCATAATCCAAGAATAAACAAATTTCATACAACACAAAATCACCAAGTGTCTTACAAATAATTTTCAGAAGAATCACAGAATGAAAACTATTTGTATGCAAAGAAGATTTCTCTTCTTTTTCAAGAAATGATGCACTGAAACGTACATCAGATCGAAGAAACATGGATATAAAGTAATCCATGCCCAGGTGAACATCACCCAGTTGGAGGAACAACCGTCTTTTTGGCGACGTGCTTTCCCTATTTTGAAGCGCGGGTTGCTATCTGAAGTAATAGCAATCCATTTAGACATGTTTTAACAATCCATTTTAACTTCTGCTCGAGCTTCATTTAAAGACCCGTGCCATTATTGAATGACATTTCTAAGTCCGTAAATGTTATCGATAAACAGAAGACATGCCTAGGTGAAACTATTTTTGGTATTTTCTATTTTTTAATTTTTAAGGTTTTTCTGGTTTTACGTTTCTCTATTTACAATTAGCATGATTTTTTATATTTTTCTATTTACAGTTTGGTATAAGATATGTACAAAATATGTTACTCAGTTTAAGACGATGATGACATGAATACCGAAATGAGGATACATTCAGCATGTGGTAGAAATCTGAAGTCAACATCTCTTAAACTTTCACCACCAAAGCTTTCAAGGCTCCAAAATAATCGTCTGAGCTCGAGCCTTCTCAATGTGAAGCTTTGATAGCTTCCCCCCAGACCAACAATCTTCCTTTTGAGCAGTTTCAAAGCTCTCTTTCAAGCTTACGAAAGGTATGTGTACAGCGAAAACCGTAGCAAACCCCATTAAATATTGCTGCTCCTTTTAAGAATAACCGTCGAGATTCTTCGATCGGGGGATCCTCAAATAAATCAGCCACGAATCATCTCACGCTTGAATGATACTTCTCACATTTCTTCCCGCTGAAGTCTGAAGCAATGCATACCAACAGTATCCAGAGACCACTTCCCCCAAGTGATTGAAGAGATGCAGACAGTCTCGATATATGAAGCCTAAAAACCCGAAGTACACACTCAATCCCATTAATGAAGTCGACAAAGCATCATCAAGATCAATTAAGACCCGAATATCCCCTTATCTCCTTTCAGGAAATTGCAGATGAGAATTGTTACACCAAATTCAGCTAAGTCCTGAGTGTAAGCAATTTATCCCATATGTAGTCGACATGATAACACCAAGACAGTACCATAACAGCTACTGAGTACCGGATGTACACATACCCTTCAGTAGGATACCGACTAACCATAGGAACCATCATACAATTGTGTACCTCTTTTATCATCAGAAGCTGACATTTTCTTCCCACACTTAGTTGGAATGACACACCAGAAAGAACGAGTTAGAACACTGATTTTCTCTGCGGTTATGACATTAGTCTTCCCGAAATAATCTTCAATTGAGAAGAAGTATAAAGCCCATCATGTGTACTCATTGTGCATTCAGATGTATGTCTCCTTCCCCCTTGCTGGTTTTGATACCTCAGAATCAGCAACACATTTTACGAACATATTCTTGAAATCTTGTGAGAAGAACAACTTAGGCTCAAGTAGATCAAGTGAAAATTAACCGCTGCCGAAACCGTCTCTGACTATCTTTATCAACCCTCAAGTAGGCCTTTTGATGAGATAACTGATGGAGCAAACCCGATATACCAAACTTGAGCCTGAAGATAGAATTCCCCATTCTTGTGACTTACACTTGCACTAATGTTGGAAGAACGGTGTAGAGAATTAGTGCTCCAAGCAAATCTCTAAGTACTCAATACCCAACCAAGGTATGAGACATTAATACCTCTTACGATTATCCACAACGACATCGGCGTGTGACACTGAGTACTACAACGTAACTCCTTTAAGTGATAGTTACCCGACTGCTGCTAACTAGATAACCTAAGTCTTCAACTTAAATCTTAAGCACGAGCAAGTTAAATCTTAAGCACGAGCAAGTTATCATAGAAAGTCATGCATCCAACCAACCCTGACTTCAAGATATGATAAGATCACGCCTTTGAGGAAGTCAATTTCAAGCTCGAATAAGTGATACCTGATCAACTCCATGGTCACAATTAGATGCCCAGCTCAAGTGAGTGAACCAACAACCAAATGTACATCAAATCACTTGTTCACACTTCTCCCCCTCAAAGATTGCATACGAGGATGCCATCTTTGATTGAACAAGTTCATATGAGGTTGATCCACTGTTCACACTTCTCCCCCTCAAAGATTGCATACGAGGATGCAATTTTTGATTGAACAAGTGCACATGAGGTTTGTCCACTGTTCACACTTCTCCCCCTCAAAAATTGCATTTGAAGTTGCCATTTTTGATTGAGTGAATAAACGTCCAATTAGATGGAAGTAGATCCACTTGTTGTCTGAACGAGCATGGAGTAAGTATGAAGCCTTATGATGAGAATAGTCAGAAACCAGGAGAGTCATATGACCATTACTCAAGTCTCAATCACCATGTAGTTTATTCACCTTTCTCCCCCTCAAAAATTGCATGTGACGACCAACTGCCATTTTTGATAGACCAGGTGAATAAGAATATACTCCAATGTACGTTTATCCCCTTTGGTGACTGAATGAGCATTAGAAGACCACGAAGCTTGACGAGAATGGTCATAAATAAGAAGATTCCTCTTCTTCCGAAGATAAAGCGCACTCAAGGGTACGCCTTTCTTTTTTTGATGAACGGGGCCTGAAGAGATGTCAGCAGACGCCATAATGATGACATTGAGACACGAGGCTTGAACTACGGCGTTCAAACGTCATGGACATTAAAGAACGAGGCCTGCACTGATGTGTACAGACGTCATTGTCATTGATGTTCATCAAGCTTGAATTGTTTGAACCCCTACATCATGAGATATCACTCTTTTCGGCACCCAAACTCTGAGTCTTTCCTTAATACAAGGCCTGAGCGATGTACCTGCACTTAAGTAAAGACTTCCTGCATTGACATTAAGAGTTTGTTTGCATTTATATGGGTTAGTGATATCATCATTTAGACCATTTGGGGTTTCACGTTCAACCTTGGTTTCGCACTTAGTGAACATCTTTCGAATAGGTATCCATCTAAGACCAACAATCTTAAAAGTTCTACCCGTCGGTATCCACCTAAGGCAAGATCTAGGAGTGTTTGGTTTCTCATGCACAGTGGAAGACTTGTTTAGAGAAGACCTTTGTTCTGCATCAATCTGCCTATTAGGTTTCTTAATATGAATCTTTGGTTCTACGGGCTTGTTTTTGTTTCTAGTCTTAGAGGATGGAACCTTGGCGCGAGCATTCACTTCCTTCAGGAGTTTAGTAATACAATCATCATGATTTGCCTTAAAAACACATTTCTGACAAGTTGAGCAAACAAAATGTTTGAAGTCAGAGAAAGATCTAGGTTTCTTAGAGTGATCGGCTATGGGAATTACCTTAATTGGCACGCAACTACTCTTAGAAACAGGCAAGTTCCTAGTCTTTTCATGTGTGTTTTTCTTAGCGTCCACTAGGTTTTGATTCTGAACAATGTCATTATGTCTAACATGTTCCTTTGGTGTCACAAGTGACACACGCGTTGAACTAATCCTAGAAGAACTAGATGCACTCATGTGATGTGGTTTTGCAACAACATGTTCCTTTTCACTAGGTCTAGACTGTGAAGTGACTGGTTTTGACAAAACTTTTTCCGCATCAACTTGGGAGGCAAACCGTGTTTTTGAAACATTTGACCGTTCAGAGCTAAACGCTGTCAGCTGTCTAACAACTGATTGGTTCCTAAGTGGTGGTTTCCCCAAGATTGATGGTTTTGCAAACTTAGTGTTCACACCATTTTCATTCAATTTTCTCAATTCATTTTTCAACGATGCAATCGCAAAACCCTTTTCCTGAAGTTGAGCCTTGAATTCATTGTTTTTGGCAATCAAAGAGGTAGTTTGCTCTACATTCTTAGTTTTTGTTTCTTTGATTGTATCACACAGTTCTTTCCAATTAATTTTCAAAGACTCATTTTCCTTAAACAATTCAGTCACTTTACGATCTAATTCTGCATTGTTTGTTGCACTTTTAACCTCATTGTCATGTTTAGTCATAACTTCATTAAGCATATCACACATTTCATCAATACGCTTTTTCAGGTTTTTGATCGTTAAGTTTTTGGCTTCTAGCTGAGCTTTCAAATCGTTTATTATAAAGAATTCTCGGAATTCAGGGAGTTCCGGATTTTTACATGGTAGTCTAGTTTGAAAACTTTCTTCCTTTTGTTGCATTGAGATTTCAAGTGAAATATAATGTTTTTCAAGTTGTAAAAATCTTTTTGAAAGTTCATTATAAACATCCTTTTCAACCATATCATTTTATTTGAAAAACTCAGCTGTAGGCAAAGAACTTGACGAATCATCATGTTCAGCATCTTGATCAATTTCTCCCCCCTTATGACTCATATCTGTTGAATCAGAGGTAATATTTCTATCAGTCTTTTCCAACAGATATGTGTCATAAGTAGGTTTAATTTGATCAGTATGTTGTTGTTCATTAGAAAGAACATTATCTTGATCAGACAGATGTACCTCAGCAGACAGTACTTGATGATTTTCTGGTTTAAGAGCTGCATCCACACACAGTGAGATATCAACTCCTGAGCTGTTATTATCATCATGCTTGTCTGATTCTGTCCCATTTCCCATAAGTTGAGCCCTTTCATTAATGAACCCCTTAACATTACTCATAAGTTGTAGTAATGTCCTTCTGAACACGTCAACCTCAGTTCCAGTGTGATTAGCAAAACACTTTTGTGTCATTTGACTGTCATAGTCATAGTCCTCAGTGTATTGTGAATCAATGAACACCTGGAGTTGGTTGTTGATCACACTGAGAGCTGCTCTAGATCTTGCTTCAGAGAATTCTTCTTTGTCGAGCTGTTGTTCAAGTTGATCTAAATATAGAGTCATTTTGACTGTGAAATCATGAACATCTTGACCAAAGAGTGTTGTGAAAGCCCGTCTGTAACCCATAACGTATTCGGGTTTTTCAAACAAAGCCTTGAGATGTGAATGAAGTAATCAAAAACATTCAATGCAACTTTCCTTTGCATTAGGTGACATTAGTGACTGAAGCAATTCTCTCTCTTGCGAATTCGGGCACAAAGATTCCACATTAGTAACATCAGAATCACACACGTTTATTTGTTGTACAGAACTGGAAATCTTTTGTTTATCATATGTGTCGTACAACTTGAGTACCTCAGATATGAAAGAATCTGAAGTAGTAGACATGATGTAAACGTGCACGGGGTTTTGCAATTCTAAGATTTAAACCGAGAAATAGATTCTTTCGCGGGATTTTACAAAAATCAAGAATAAACCGTGAAATGATAATGGTTACTTGAGTGTGTTATGATGACGGTTTGGTGGACTTGGTGATCTTTTGTATGGGTATGGTTGTGATTAGGTTTGGTTGATGCAATTTTTTACGGTGAAATTTTGGTCTGAAAACTTAAAACCTCAATAACTTCTTTCTGGAGCGATTTCAGGCGTCAAAAGTTGGGTTGAATGAATAAATTAACTCAACGTGTCCTTCTCCTCGATCTCACGGTCGTTTTGACAGGTCGTGGGCTGAAAACGGAGTTACGGTTCAAAAGTTATGCCCGTTTTAAGTTTTGACGTAAAAGTCAACTTTGGTCAAACCGCTGAATGTCAAACCGCTAAATTTCAAACCCGCTAGAAGTCAAACCGCTAGACTCAAACCGCTAGACTCAAACCACTAGAAGTCAAATCGCTAGAAGTCAAACCGCTGACAAAAAGTCAAACCGCTGAAAGTCAAACCGCTGGACAAAAGTCAAACCGCTGAAAGTCAAACCGCTGGACAAAAAGTCAAACCGCTGGACAAAAGTCAAGCCGCTGTTGACTGGTCAAACCGCTACAGGTACACAACAAAACAGTCACTTTCAGTACTTTTGTCTTTATCCCATTTTGGCTAACATCCAAACCTCGAACCCCTTTTTTGTACAAACCTCTAGCAAGAAAAACCTTAAACCTCTACCAAGAACACACCTAAACCATTCGATCAAAGAACTTCAAAACACACAACAAAAAATCCGGCTGACTTTTCTTATCACACTCGTAGCATCAGATTTGTCAAACCAAATTATATTAAATACGAATTAAAAAAAAAAACTAAATGGTCGAATTAAAAAAAACAAAATCACTCGGTTCAAAAAATCTTCAAAAAACCGAAAGATCCGAAAGATGAATGATAAAAGAAATAGTAGCAAAATAAGAGAAGCAGTAACTATTCGAAAGAAAACAAAAAATTAAAAACAAAAAAGTCGGTTAAACGAATAGAAAACAAAGAAGGTAGTAGCAGAGTATCGGACTAACAAGTTTGACAAACTCTTCATATTTTGAATACCAAAAAAAAATCAGTTGAAAGAATAATAAAAAAACGTTAGCAGCAGATTAAAAAACTAAATACAGATTCCAAGCCAATATTGACCGAATACAAGAATAAATCAGTGAAGCTTTGATGTGAAGCTTTGACCGAATAAATATTTGACCGAGTAAATCAGTGAAGCAATATTGTGATCGAATGAAAAGAAACAACAAGGCAACAAAAGGAAAAAAAATGTAAACCCACAGATCTAAGTTTGTGAAGATGAATCAAACGAAAGAAAAAAATAATAGTACCCAAGATCAAACCATGGCTCTGATACCAATTGATGTGAAGCTTTGACCGAATAAAGTTTTGACCGAGTAAATCAGTGAAGCAATATTGTGATCGAATGAAATGAAACAACAAGGCAACAAAAGGAAAAAAAAAATGTAAACCCACAGATCTGAGTTTGTGAATATGAATCAAACGAAAGAAAAAAATAATAGTACCCAAGATCAAACCATGGCTCTTGATACCAATTGTAGTCTATTCTAATTCATAACACAAACACAAAATTGGTACAAGATCTAATAATAGAGAAAGAGATGAAGAAGAATGGGAGCTTAATGTTAGAGAGAGAGTGTAGAGAAAAACAAAGAGAGATTAGATTAGAAAAATGGGAAGCTCCAACCCTTCCCAAGTGTGGGAAGGGCTTTATATAGTTACTAATATTGTGCCCCTAGTGGGCTGTGGAGTGAGCTGACAGTGGGGAAAGCCCCGACCCACTCCACAAATATAAATACGACTAAACTAATAAAACTAATAATACTAATATTACTAAGCTAATATTAATAAGCCTACGAGCTATGTAAATGCTAAATAGATACTCGGGGTGACCGAGCCTTCATATGAATATTTATATTCCTAACACCTACTCTTTACTGTTATATCATTTGATAGTGTGTTAGTCCAAGGACATCTGGTATAGAGAACAGCGAGAAAAAGTGAATCTAATACATTTGTGTTAGAGGTATCACCTGTCACGAGGTGAAAACCCTTTCAAGAAGGCTCTTTTAATGAGTTTATCTGATCACAGGCAGTATTTATACTGAAAACATTGGTTTTCACACAAACAGAGGTTAAATACAACCAAAAATGATTAAGTGTCTTCCGTTACCATTAATCCCTTCAAAAAGTTTGAGTTCAGTATTGTTTTGAAAGAAAATTGAGTTAATACTTCTGAGAAAAAGTTTTTGCAAAAAGTTTGTACTGCTAGCTAAAACTTTGTACTGCTAGGCTAAAACTTAGTACTGCTGGGTATCCGTTAGTGCCGTTTAGTCATAACCATTTTTTAATTATAGCCATTGAGATAATTTTGGCAATTACTTCGCTTATAGGTTTCTTAAATTGGATAATTCTTATACTTTCTTTAATTTATACGATTTCTTCATTCGAAAGAAAAGATTTATTTCGTCGGTCCAATCGAAACCCTAAGTGTTCTCTATAAAATCTCAACTTGTAGGATCCCACGAAAATCCGCTATGGTAATCCCCATTAATTAATCATAACCTTGAGTTACTGTTTGCCAAAACCCATTTTTATGGGTAAATTTAAATTTTTTTTTGGATATATTATCTCACCACAACACAACAACACAACAATTAACGAGTGTCGACACTAGACCACGACATATATTACGAAGCGTGATCACATTACAAAGATTAAAATTTCAGAAATCACCATATACACTAATCACTATATTTTCTACAAATTACAACAATAATTATAAACTCACACTAACTACATTTAATTACACAACATTTAATCTAAACATATATTACTTCCTTCACTAATCTAACCAAGCTACAACCAAACTGGATCCTTAAATGCATCACAACCCAATCACCCACGATCCAGCCCAACTTCCAAAACCCACTTGCCTTTTATCATTTTCATATGAATTCGACATTTCACAGCCCAACTAACCCACGCATAATTTCTCTTCTTCTTTTAATACTTCAAGTGAAAAACCCGATCCTATGCCTCTCCAAAACAGCCATTTTTCTCGCTAGTTATAAACACAACTTGTCCATATTTTTACACCGTCTTGATCACGACCCACTAGATAATATATATGTCGAATTTCAGTACTAGATATCGAGTACACCTATAATTGTGAAGGCCAAATCATTTGTTCCAACTCACCTAGCTCGACAAACATAAAACACCAAAACTACACCATATTACACCACACTTTTCCTACATCTTCCTAGTAACTCTTTTAGCATATTATGATAACTAGAACATCAATAGCAAATTGTATTTTGCAAAACTCCACGTTGCACCCATATAAATTATCAACCGAACATGCACAAGTATAATCCAACAACAAGAGACAAATTCCACCAAACTCCCTAAGATATTTTAGCAAAACATGCCACCTCCCCAACACAAACAGTAGAGGCAAATGATTGAGAGAAACGTGTATGAATCTTCTGCTATAAAACTATTCCAACCTACCACCCTCTATACTACTCTCATTCTCCTCTCTTTCACCCTTCAAAGAAACCTTAAAAACCAGTAGACTTTTTATCTCGACCTTGGAAACCATCGAGCAAAGGAGAAACCATATGTAAAAATATATTCCAACTCACTTGTCTTCACTCCTTTCCAACTCCCTATGTACTGTAATCACGTAGGAAATATCTTTGGTCTCATTATGAAGCAACACAGTAAGGAAAAATCGATATGTAAAGACGTATCCTAACTCATTAAGATCACTGCCTTCGCCCTAGTGTTATTAGTCGAACCCCGCTGCCATTCTACCACCTTTCACCCTCACCATCTCTCACACACACTCATCCTTGTACATTCACAAATAATCTTACCCATTATAAACTCATCTTACTAAGCTCATCACCTCCAGAAAATAGTGGTTCATTTGGATACAAAATATTTGATTCGAAGAGAGAGTATTTAACTCTAAACTGTTTTGGGTTCCTTCGAAGTAGCCTTAATTCCTACCGATCATACGTACAGAAATCCCTCGTTCACTCATTGTAAGTTCTACAAACTCATATGAATACTATATTAACGCATGGACAAGACCCATGTCTAGTTTCATATATCACTCACATCTCACTTGCACGTTAAAAATCTCCATGCATCATTCCTTCATTTTACTTAAACGTATATATATTCACTCCTATGTTTTACATGCATTCGATATTCTAAGAGTAACTCATGAGAGATGACGAGTCTTCATCTTGGAAGTCTCAGCAGCATCCCTCTCACGTTTACATTAGTTGCATGCATAATTTCCATATAACTTGAATCGTATGTATTTCTTTTTTCCATTATACGCGTACTGTTAATTATATTCGAAATCATGTTTTGTTATCTTGATGAGTCTAATAACTCATAAACACGTTAACATTTCGAGTACAAGATCATACAAAGTCGAAACAAATACAAGATCTTTAAACCTCCAAACGAGCTCAAACTAAAAATAAAATCAAACCGGGCATGAAGGAATTAAACTTTTCAAAGTGTTTTTCACGTATAAACATGTGTTCGACTAGGCCAACTCTCACCTAATTATACTTGATTTTTCCAACGTTACACCCCAATCTTTTTACACCTGTTGATAGATCACCTAGCAAACTACATTTTTCGTGTTTTAACCTCGACCTCATAAGCTCTTAAGCACGCCCAAATAAAATCGTTTTAGTTGTCACTCGTCATATATAGAACTAGAACTTGAATTTCATAAAATTTATAATTTCGATTTGGACTTAACTAAAGCCCACTAAGTTTTTGTGATTAACCAGCCCAACAGGCCCATATGGCATATTTTTAGAATCATAAAAATAGCCCAAGTCCAAGCCCAAAACTATTTTCATGCCCTCGTCTCTCGATTTCTTAACGGGCCTATGTATATTTCGTTAATAAGCCCAATAAGCTAAAAATAAGGTATTTTCAGAAATAAGCAGTTGACTTAAGTTTTAATAAACCTGAATAAGCTCCAGAAATTTTTAGATAATTTTTCCCATGATTCTTGTATGAAAAAGGACTAAAAATTTAACGCGATCTAACTGGAAGGACTAAAACTGCCAAACTGTGAAACTTGTGGACTGAAGCTGTGAAAACAGTTTATAGAGGACCTAGAATGACATATCATTGAACTCCAAGCCTTATATGGATATTTGGACAAATTTTGGACTATTATGGACTTTGGACTTAACCGAGGACTAACGACGTAACGCAATCACAGTTAGAATAAAAAGTATACAATCTGAAAATGGACAAGGACCTATTTAATTTCACTTGACATTCTTATTTATTTTCTATTTTCACCCTTCATTTCATATGCATGTTTCATTTTAAGTTATGCATTATTTAAAGTTTCGTTATTAGAAATATTAGCAACTTCACTTGCATATTATGTCAGCATATTTCGAGAAAGTAATATTTTGGGTCGATTAAGATAAGAATCAAGATAATATTATAGATATATCATATTTTTAACTTGAGGCTTTTTAAGCATATCACACACTCACATCACCGATCAAATCGTTATACGATTTATCTTTTCCACATTCGTTATTAGTAGTAAGCTAGACTCTTAGACTTCGCTTATACTCAGGTCTCGTATTGAAGAAGTTTCCGTGATCGTTTCCATAGATCTAATAATTATATCTTGCCAGATGCGCTCCAGGTGAGTCGTGGCCCCTCCTATTTTAATATTTGTTTTAATAACTCTTTTGGGGGAGATACATGCTTTAACTGTTTTAAGTTACTTATATAAAACTCTCATGATTTACTCAAAATCATCCACTATGCTATACATGTTCAAATCACCCTTGAGAAGAATATATGTTCGATATATGTGCAAATTGCTTGTTTAGCGTAACCACTGGATTTGCAAGATAACATTTTAAACTACTTGATGTAACATGATACTGAGACTTATTGTATGCATTCATATAACAAATGAATGTAATGTTACTTTATTATGATATTTCTACATTTCACTAGAAATAATTGCCAAGACTAAAATTACGCATAATTCATGCACCCTGAAACCTATATTGCCTAAGTTTACTTTATTGCCATAAAGTCCCTTGATCATGAGCCATTAATCACTGCGGTGAGCGCAAATATAGTGAACAGCTTCGAAACCTGTTAGAGGCTGACGACCTATCCCACTAAATACTTGGATGGAATGCCTACATGGTTAGTCGTATTTAGTCGCGATGCACTATATTTGAGAAAAATAGGAATTGGCAAGTCACCTATTACATGAGGGCAAAACTTTCGTCATTAATTTGGTGAACACTCTGTTTTCCGGTACACTGTTAACGTTTTGCGTGTCATGAGGCTTAGGGCAATATAACTTTATGAATATATGAATGTTTCATATATATTAGAATACAGCTGTATTTAGTAGACCACCACTTTACACTGATAGATTTCAGACTCTAGATTATTACTCCCACTATGTGATATGATTGTGAATCATGTACTTGAACTTTAACTGTTATCATATGTGACTTAAATGAAAATTTTATTTGAGATAGCTCAAATTACTTAGTATATCATTACTCCTAAAAGTTGACCCAACACATCAGTTCGAGCGCATAACAACGTAGCTCATCTTCGTTTAGAAACTTGAAACTTATGATCACTTGAGATCATACATGAATCATTAGTGGATTTTTATTCAACTCATCTTATTATTGATTTCATGAAAAACTATTATTCACTTCGACAATCACTATACACCTTTTAAATTCATTGAAAGAAATTTATTTTCTATCAAACTCCACGAACTCACCAACCATTGTGTTGACGTTTTAAGCATGTCTTTATCTCAGGTTCACAATGAGCACGGATGGTACGGAGGAGCACGGATACTTATGAAGGCTATAAATATCATTCGAAAACCTATTTAATAAACTTTGAAACCACGAGGACCTTACTTTGTAAACTCTGATTTTCGAATGATAAATCTTTTAAAACAACCAAATTGGTGATCGTTTTCTACTATTCAACTGTTGTGCCATGAAGTAACACCCAATTTAAATTCCGCTGCATATCACGAAATTGGGGGTGTTACAGATTGGTATCAGAGCTACAGTTATAGAGAAACGGGTCTAAATGAGGTCCGAACTATAACTACTTTTACAAACAAAACATTTTATAGCCTTTCGCTCTCCGTGCTTACCATCCGCCAGACGCTTATGTGACTTCTAGATAGTTTTGCTACACCAACACTCTAATATATTGATGTATATACTCACCAACTATTTCGAGTACTGTACCAACCACTTTTAATTATCTTATTCGTATCTTTATAGATACGTGTGAAATAAATTTTTCTGTATTTCCGGAAAATCCGCGCATGGATTATTATGTGGATTAGTACGAGTGTTAAATCAGAAATTCTTAAGTAGGATGATTTACAATGTCTTTATTTGAATGATTGGGATGCCTTTTATTTATATAAAGAAATTGTAAAGCGCTGAACCATAAGTTTATATTTCCTCATTTACATTGTTTGGGACGCCTCTCTATGTAAATAACGAATTATAAATAAGTGGGCTTATTTTTATCTGTAAGGGCACTAGTATGAAACCAATAACCACAAAAATTCATCAAACACACGGCATAACTCTCATTAGAAACCATAAATATTGATACATAATGATATAATTAGCGTTGGTAATGCTAACATTACAAATATCACTAAGAAAGGCATAACATCACCTATCAGTTGACCTGCTATACCAATGAAAAACACCACTACACCAGCAAGAGCAAGACTCACGACTGGGTTCAACACCTCGAATATCCTGTACAACAAGAATACACAAGTTATTAATAAAACATTAATACATGATGTTACTATACGGGTTCAAAGCAACACTCTTATCGTAATACTATCTCTTACTATTCTAGCCACTTGCATTAACTATTCCTCACACAAGGACAAACAAGATTTCCCATCCCCTAAAAGCCGGGATTCAGCAACTTTCTCTACATACACCAAATCCTTATTCGAATATCTCTGTGTAAGAGTCTATTATCAACAAAACTCTTTTATTTGAAGGATAAGGTTACCCGCACAGATCCTTGTAATTGGAAACCATGTGAAAATTCATAAAAGAATAACAATAGTTATTCCAAAGGAAAATTTTTCCAAATTGTGTTAACTGGGAAATAGCAAATTTCACATAAGATTTCAATAATTTCATCCACTATTAAGACACTATGAACTACACAATGGTCCTACTCATTCCTCTAACGTTGTGAATTTCATGATGCTTCCTCTAAAACCCCCAGACATTGTATGTACAATGGTCTCAAAATTTCTTCGTAACCTTACATTTTACCACTTTGAATTTATCACAAAACTCTAGTGGTCTCTATTTCCTTAGCAGACATTGTGAGTAAATACAGTGGCCTCTACTTTTCTAGGACACTGTAAGTGATACAGTGATCCCTATATTTCAATCTCAGGCACTGTAAATTCTACAGTAATCTCAATTAAATTCAAACACCATATTATTCAAATAAACTTGACAGAAATACTTAAACATTACAAACGATACTGGATTAAAACATCACATAAACCTAAACCTAAACTTCAAAGGTAGTCCGGATGATCCCAGGTCTGAGAGTTGTTGGAATAATAACCGTCATCATAAGGATCAAAGCTCGCCAACTTCTCTTCT
This sequence comes from Artemisia tridentata subsp. tridentata, assembly GCA_021014915.2. Classification (NCBI taxonomy): domain Eukaryota; kingdom Viridiplantae; phylum Streptophyta; class Magnoliopsida; order Asterales; family Asteraceae; genus Artemisia; species Artemisia tridentata. The sequence continues at coordinate 460,162,569 of CP139508.1, read as the reverse complement.
TCCCATTGAGCCTCCAACCTGCTCAAATCCCGCTCCATGTCAGAAGTCCAACCACCATCATCAACTGCCACATTCTCCTCGAAACTTGGCTGGAAATGATCCAGATGAGGCAAATGTTGTTGTTGCACAACCACCCTTGGTGTAGATGAACTTGATGCACCTTGTTGTAGTTGTGGTTGTTGTTGCTGTTGTGGTGATGGTGGATTTTGTTGTTGTTGTTGTTGTTGTTGTTGTTGTTGTTGTTGTAGTTGTTGTTGTTGTTGTCGTTGATGTTCAACCCTAGCAGCTTCAACATTCTCTTCCAAACTCCAACGGATCTTGTTGGAAATCTGGTCATCTATCTGATGAACACAAGCCCACAGCGATTCGATGACAGCAGCATCCTTACAAGATTCATCATACAAAAACGTGTCGATCACATACTTCCTACCATCTGAAATGTCTGTGCACATGGCGTAGCTTTCTCTAAGTCGTCGTTTCAATTGTTTCGTAGCCTCAAATTGCAGGATGACCTTCACAATAGCATTTTGACGATCCACGTCACTACCCTCAGTTTCTGCCTTGATATACAGTTGAATTTGTTCAGCGGTATGTGGTAACTTACAAGCCATTGATTGTGTGTGTATGGATAACACAAGCATGCCAATGGTATTTATAAGGGTTGAAAAATACTTTTCAATTATTTTATTCTAAGAAATATACCCGTTTGTATTCAAACGGTAAAAATTTGTGTCTACTAAAAACTAGCAACTACTTCTAGGATACGTGGTAAAAATTCTACTTTGACTTTCGCATTTCGACGCAAGAGGCAGGAACAAATCGCGTTAAACACGCCACACCATGATTTAAAAATCATGAACACGCCACATACAAATAACACTTTCCGTACGACTTGACTACTCATCCTCTAGGAAATTGTGAACCTCCTAATGCCCTCTCGAAACTCTCAGGCATTATACGAGATTTCGATGATCTAGAAACTACCTCGTAACCATATATGTCATGGAACGTATGTGCAACATTTCATATTCGCCAAATCAAACTTACCCTTGAAACGTTTGGGCCTTAGCCCATGGCTACAGTAACCTAACGCACCCTTGGTTATCATAAACAAAAACTTGGAACCTAATTCTAGATTGTCACTAAAAACTTTATCTAACAAGTTTTTCTTTACAAAAGTTAAAGTTCAACAGCTATCTTTACATTCAGCAAGTTCTCATCCAAAACCCTCATTGTTAAAAATCTATTATTTACAAACTCTTTGTTTAACGAATAGGCTACCCCATAAATTTGTGATTTTCAAAAATTATGAATCATGTTTATTTTCAAAACCCGATAGAATAACAATTTTCATTCCAAAAACCGAATCTCGAGACAAAATAACTTGTTCGTAAACCTCACTTTTAACCAACCCCAGTAAGATTCTACACTTATTACCCATCACTCTATTATACGAAGTCGAGAACAATACGAATTTAGAAACTATAAAAATTCACAACAATATTGGGAGACACAAATAACATAAATTTCATAAAAAACCATGGAAGTTAATACATAGCGAAACGATTAACATCGGAAGTGCTAATAGTACAATAAACACAATATAAGGCATACAATCTTCAATCGGTTGGCCCACCATAGAAACAAAAACCCCCACCAACCCAGCGATAGCAAGAGCCACCATAGGATGAAGCACCTTGATTATTCTGGAAGATAAATAAAAGCGAACAATTAAAAACGATAATTAAACACAAATGACAAACGAGATTTTATTCCACATTCATTAAAGGTTACATCGACACACAACAAAGCTACATTTTAACCACACTAGCAACACTATTCTAGATCCTCACCCCAACAGTTTGTCCACGTTAATCGCTAACACGGTGAGAGGTACGATGAACACCAAGGATGCGATGTAGTAATCGGAGTTTTCATCGGGGAAGAAGGCCAGATAAACGGCGACAAGGACAATGTACACGGTGGCTACGACAATGGCGATCGGCGGCATGGTGCAAATTTTTTTTCCGGAAGAGATGAAGATGAATGGAAAGGGTGGAGCGAAAAGGTGAAAAAGGAAAAAGGTAGATAGGGTTTAAATAGGGAATATAAGTGGAGAAAGTACCCGTTATTTTACTATTCACGATCATTAAATTTTAAATCACTACCATTAAAAATCCCCTAGTCTCGACCATTAGAACACTAAACTTTAAAGTGCTAAATACTTCCTACTCTCGGCCGTTACTTTTACTATTCGTAACCTATAAATTAAATTATGGACCAAACATTCAAATTTATTTCATCTAGTACGAATAAATCTAGTTGAATCTCGCCTCTTTGATATTCAAATAAGAAATCTCTCGACAACATCTTCCATAAACTCTCATCTCAGAACACCACATTTTTCAACACCTATCACAGACTGAACTTCGGGACGAAGTTCAAAATTTAGGGGTAGATACTGTAGGATCCCACGAAAATCCGCTATGATAATCTCCATTAATTAATCATAACCTTGAGTTACTGTTTGCGAAAACCCATTTTTATGGGTAAATTTAAATTTTTTTTGGATATATTATCTCACCACAACACAACAACACAACAATTAACGAGTGTCGACACTAGACCACGACATATATTACGAAACGTGATCACATTACAAAGATTAAAATTTCAGAAATCACCATATACACTAATCACTATATTTTCTACAAATTACAACAATAATTATAAACTCACACTAACTACATTTAATTACACAACATTTACTCTAAACATATATTACTTCCTTCACTAATCTAACCAAGCTACAACCAAACTGGATCCTTAAATGCATCACAACCCAATCACCCACGATCCAGCCCAATTTCCAAAACCCACTTACCTTTTATCATTTTCATATGAATTCGACATTTCACAGCCCAACTAACCCACGCATAATTTCTCTTCTTATTTTAATACTTCAAGTGAAAAACCCGATCCTATGCCTCTCCAAAACAGCCATTTTTCCCGCTAGTTATAAACACAACTTGTCCATATTTTTACACCGTCTTGATCACGACCCACTAAATAATATATATGTCAAATTTCAGTACTAGATATCGAGTACACCTATAATTTTGAAGGCCAAATCATTTGTTCCAACTCACCTAGCTCGACAAACATAAAACACCAAAACTACACCATATTACACCACACTTTTCCTACATCTTTCTAGTAACTCTTTTAGCATATTATGATAACTAGAACATCAATAGCAAATTGTATTTTGCAAAACTCCACGTTGCACCCATATAAATTATCAACCGAACATGCACAAGTATAATCCAACAACAAGAGAAAAATTCCACCAAACTCCTTAAGATATTTTAGCAAAACATGCCACCTCCCCAACACAAACAGTAGAGGCAAATGATTGAGAGAAACGTGTATGAATCTTCTGCTATAAAACTATTCCAACCTACCACCCTCTATACTACTCTCATTCTCCTCTCTTTCCCCCCTCAAAGAAACCTTAAAAACCAGTAGACTTTTTATCTCGACCTTGGAAACCATCGAGCAAAGGAGAAACCATATGTAAAAATATATTCCAACTCACTTGTCTTCACTCCTTTCCAACTCCCTATGTACTGTAATCACGTAGGAAATATCTTTGGTCTCATTATGAAGCAACACAGTAAGGAAAAATCGATATGTAAAGACGTATCCTAACTCATTAAGATCACTGCCTTCGCCTTAGTGTTATTAGTCGAACCCCGCTGCCATTCTACCACCTTTCACCCTCACCATCTCTCACACACACTCATCCTTGTACATTCACAAATAATCTTACCCATTATAAACTCATCTTACTAAGCTCATCACCTCCAGAAAATAGTGGTTCATTTGGATACAAAATATTCGATTCGAAGAGAGAGTATTTAACTCTAAACTGTTTTGGGTTCCTTCGAAGTAGCCTTAATTCCAACCGATCATACGTACAGAAATCCCTCGTTCACTCATTGTAAGTTCTACAAACTCATATGAATACTATATTAACGCATGGACAAGACCCATGTCTAGTTTCATATATCACTCACATCTCACTTGCACGTTAAAAATCTCCATGCATCATTCCTTCATTTTACTTAAACGTATATATATTCACTCCTATGTTTTACATGCATTCGATATTCTAAGAGTAACTCATGAGAGATGACGAGTCTTCATCTTGGAAGTCTCAGCAGCATCCCTCTCACGTTTACATTAGTTGCATGCATAATTTCCATATAACTTGAATCGTATGTATTTCTTTTCTCCATTATACGCGTACTGTTAATTATATTCGAAATCATGTTTTGTTATCTTGATGAGTCTAATAACTCATAAACACGTTAACATTTCGAGTACAAGATCATACAAAGTCGAAACAAATACAAGATCTTTAAACCTCCAAACGAGCTCAAACTAAAAATAAAATCAAACCGGGCATGAAGGAATTAAACTTTTCAAAGTGTTTTTCACGTATAAACATGTGTTCGACTAGGCCAACTCTCACCTAATTATACTCGATTTTTCCAACGTAACACCCCAATCTTTTTACACCTGTTGATAGATCACCTAGCAAACTACATTTTTCGTGTTTTAACCTCGACCTCATAAGCTCTTAAGCACGCCCAAATAAAATCGTTTTAGTTGTCACTTGTCATATATAGAACTAGAACTTGAATTTCATAAAATTTATAATTTCGGTTTGGACTTAACTAAAGCCCACTAATTTTTTGTGATTAACCAGCCCAACAGGCCCATATGGCATATTTTTAGAATCATAAAAATAGCCCAAGTCCAAGCCCAAAACTATTTTCATGCCCTCGTCTCTCGATTTCTTAACGGGCCTATGTATATTTCGTTAATAAGCCCAATAAGCTAAAAATAAGGTATTTTCAGAAATAAGCAGTTGACTTAAGTTTTAATAAACCTGAATAAGCTCCAGAAATTTTTAGATAATTTTTCCCATGATTCTTGTATGAAAAAGGACTAAAAACTTAACGCGATCTAACTGGAAGGACTAAAACTGCCAAACTGTGAAACTTGTGGACTGAAGCTGTGAAAACAGTTTATAGAGGACCTAGAATGACATATCATTGAACTCCAAGCCTTATATGGATATTTGGACAAATTTTGGACTATTATGGACTTTGGACTTAACCGAGGACTAACGACGTAACGCAATCACAGTTAGAATAAAAAGTATACAATCTGAAAATGGACAAGGACCTATTTAATTTCACTTGACATTCTTATTTATTTTCTATTTTCACCCTTCATTTCATATGCATGTTTCATTTTAAGTTATGCATTATTTAAAGTTTCGTTATTAGAAATATTAGCAACTTCACTTGCATATTATGTCAGCATATTTCGAGAAAGTAATATTTTGGGTCGATTAAGATAAGAATCAAGATAATATTGTAGATATATCATATTTTTAACTTGAGGCATTTTAAGCATATCACACACTCACATCACCGATCAAATCGTTATACGATTTATCTTTTCCACATTCGTTATTAGTAGTAAGCTAGACTCTTAGACTTCGCTTATACTCAGGTCTCGTATTGAAGAAGTTTCCGTGATCGTTTCCATAGATCTAATAATTATATCTTGCCAGATGCGCTCCAGGTGAGTCGTGGCCCCTCCTATTTTAATATTTATTTTAATAACTCTTTTGGGGGAGATACATGCATTAACTATTTTAAGTTACTTATATAAAACTCTCATGATTTACTCAAAATCATCCACTATGCTATACATGTTCAAATCACCCTTGAGAAGAATATATGTTCGATATATGTGCAAATTGCTTGTTTAGCGTAACCACTGGATTTGCAAGATAACATTTTAAACTACTTGATGTAACATGATACTGAGACTTATTGTATGCATTCATATAACAAATGAATGTAATGTTACTTTATTATGATATTTCTACATTTCACTAGAAATAATTGCCAAGACTAAAATTACGCATAATTCATGCACCCTGAAACCTATATTGCCTAAGTTTACTTTATTGCCATAAAGTCCCTTGATCATGAGCCATTAATCACTGCGGTGAGCGCGAATATAGTGAACAGCTTCGAAACCTGTTAGAGGCTGACGACCTATCCCACTAAATACTTGGACGGAATGCCTACATGGTTAGTCGTATTTAGTCGCGATGCACTATATTTGAGAAAAATAGGAATTGGCAAGTCACCTATTACATGAGGGCAAAACTTTCGTCATTAATTTGGTGAACACTCCATTTTCCGGTACACTGTTAACGTTTTGCGTCTCATGTGGCTTAGGGCAATATAACTTTATGAATATACGAATGTTTCATATATATTAGAATACAGCTGTATTTAGTAGACCACCACTTTACACTGATAGATTTCAGACTCTAGATTATTACTCCCACTATGTGATATGATTGTGAATCATGTACTTGATCTTTAACTGTTATCATATGTGACTTAAATGAAAATTTTAATTGAGATAGCTCAAATTACTTAGTATATCATTACTCCTAAAAGTTGACCCAACACATCAGTTCGAGCGTATAACAACGTAGCTCATCTTCGTTTAGAAACTTGAAACTTATGATCACTTGAGATCATACATGAATCATTAGTGGATTTTTATTCAACTCATCTTATTATTGATTTCATGAAAAACTATTATTCACTTCGACAATCACTATACACCTTTTAAATTCATTGAAAGAAATTTATTTTCTATCAAACTCCACGAACTCACCAACCATTGTGTTGACGTTTTAAGCATGTCTTTATCTCAGGTTCACAATGAGCACGGATGGTACGGAGGAGCACGGATACTTATGAAGGCTATAAATATCATTCGAAAACCTATTTAGTAAACTTTGAAACCACGAGGACCTTACTTTGTAAACTCTGATTTTCGAATGATAAATCTTTTAAAACAACCAAATTGGTGATCGTTTTCTACTATTCAACTGTTGTGCCATGAAGTAACACTCAATTTAAATTCCGCTGCATATCACGAAATTGGGGGTGTTACACAACTGACTTTACCAAACCCACATACTCTTCTACACGATCATAACCCAGCACTCTAATCAAACTTTCATTGATTTTAATGGCGACTTTGGATTTTTGTGATAAGCATAACATGGCCGCGTACTTGAAGAAATCAGAAGGAAGTCACGGCTTTCATCGGATAGTGAATTTTCTCAATGCTAGCCACATCAAGTATGCTCTTACAGAAAATTATACTATCTATGTTTCTCAAATCAAACAGTTTTGGCACACAGCTAGTGTCAATACACTTGATAATGGAGAACAAGAGTTAAATTCCACAGTTGATGGCAAATTCATGACTATTACTGAGTCATCTGTTAGGAGACATCTCAAACTAGCAGATGATGATGATATTAATTCTTTGCCTAATACTGAAATTTTTGAAAACCTTTCCAGAATGGGGTATGTGTCAAATTCTGGAAAATTAACTTTTCAAAAAGGACACTTTGCCCCACGATGGAGATTTCTTATTCATACCATCTTACACTGTTTAAGTCCAAAGAAAACTTCTTGGGAGCAATTCAGTAGCAATATTGCAATTGCTCTTATTTGTTTAGCCACAAAAAGGACTTTTAACATTTTAGTATTGATTTTTGATGGTATGGTGAAAAACTTGGATAGAAAATTCAAATTTTTAATGTATCCAAGATTTATTCAAATGTTTTTGAAAAAGCACAAGAATCTGCTTCTATCTCACAAAACTGTTTATAAAACTCCTAGCCTTACTCAAAAACTTTTTAGTAATATGAGGATGGCTTCTAAGGGTTATAATGGGATAGAAGTACCACTGTTTTCTACAATGAGTGTTCAAAGTGAAACTGTTTAGGGTGAAGGATCAGCAATCCCAGTTGAGTCCCATCACATACCCATAAGGTCTCCATCATCTTCACAACCTCAAACTACACAAACATATAGGAGACGAATCAGAAAGGAATATGTAGTTCCTCAGCCCAGATATCCTACTTTTACCCCTGTAGCAGATGAGGCTGTTTCTTTTGACAGAATAGTAAGGGCTACCACTACTGTCTCTAGCTTAGATGCAGGACAGGGCAGTGGTAACATTAATAAGACCTAAACCATGGCAACATCTAATGACTCAAGTTCTCATGAACTTGATTCAGGTGATGGAAACCCCAGTAAACAGGATATAATGGGGGGTCAGCTGATCAACCTTGGGTTGAGACTGAGTCTACAATGCCCCATGATTCACCACTTCCAAGAGTTAACACACTTGGAAGTGATGAGGGCAGTTTGCAACTAAAAGAATTTATGGATTTGTGTAGCAAATTGTCAGCCAGAGTAACAAGCTTGGAGAATGAGTTGAAACAAACAAAGCAACTCTATGGTGTTGCCTATACAAAGCTCATCCAGAAGGTGAAGAAGTTACAACAAAAGGTCAAGTCCATTAAAGCTAAAAGAAAGGAAAACATTGTGGAGTCTGACAGTCAAGAAGATGATTCAGATGATGATTTGGAGGATCCTTCCAAATAGGGGAGGAGAATAGATGACATTGATCAAGATCCAAACATCACTTTGGTTGAAAAAGATGCAGAGACTCAGGGGAGGTTTGATGCTGGTATGGGTGAAACAGATCTTGATGCTGCTAAAGAGGTTAGTACTGCTGGTGCATCAGTTAGTACTGCCAGTGCTAAAAGGAAAAGGGATTATGCAAGAGTCTGAGCAACCTAAAAAGGTGAAGAAGAGTGTACAACTTCAGATGATTTTGATGAAGAAATGGCCCAGAAATCACAAGAAGAAGAACAAGCACAATTTGAGATTGCAAGATTTCTGGATGAACGAAGACTTGCAAGAGAAACAGCTAAAGCAGAAAGATTGGCACAAGAAAAAGCAGATGAGCTTTTAGCTCAGAAAATTTATGAAAAAGAAGGCTGCTGCAAGAAGGAATAAACCTCCAACTCAAGCAGAAAAGATGAAATATATGACTACTTACTTGAAGAACCAAGATCATTACACTGCTAGTCAACTTGCAGGAAGGTCATATGAAGAAATTGAAGGTTTATACTTCAAAGCTTACAAGAAAGTCCAAGATTTTATTCCTATGGACACAGAAGAAGAAAGCAGAAGAGTTAAGAGAGCGGGAATATCATTGGAGTCAGAGTCTTCTAAGAAACAAAAGATTAGTGAAGAATTACCCACTGTTGAAGAACAAGAAGAAGAGTTGACTAAAGAAGATCCGCAACAGATGATGATCATAGTCCTAGAAGAAGGGATGAGTGTTGAAGCTTTACAAGCCAAATACCCTATCATTGATTGGGAAGTTCATAATGATGGATTGAAGAAGAGTTGGAAGATCAACAGGGTTGGAAATCATATTGAGGTACATCAACATTTTGATGATATGCTTAAATCATTTGACAGAGATGATTTGGTGAAGCTATGGAGTCTAGTCAAAGAAAGATTCAAGTTAACAGAGCTAGCTGATGACAAGGAAAGAATGCTATGGGTGGAGTTGAAAAGGATTTTTGAACCAGGTGAAGGTGATAAATTATGGAAGTTTCAAGCCAGTAATCTTGGATTGCAATGGAGATTGTATGATACATGTGGAGTTCACCATGTGTCTACGAAAGTTGGAACTGAAATATACATGCTGGTAGAGAAAGAATACCCATTGTCAAGGGGTACTCTCACTGTGATGTTATCCGCAAAACTAACTGTGGATGAGGAGACTGAGATGACAAAAGAAATGCTAAGGAAGATCTTTATGCAGGCTGAAAGAAGATGAAGTGTTTTGAATAATCCTCTCAAGGTTAAAGGTTTAATTCAAAAAAATTGATGATTTGGAGGTAAATCACAAGTTTAGGGGAGGATTGTTGGGAATTAAATGACTTCACACTTAGTACTGTCAAGCCAAGTTAGTACTGTCAAGCCAAAGTTAGAACTACTAAAGATTACAACTAACAGTACTGACCAGTTAGTACTGCTAGAGTTAAATACTGAAGAAAGAAGGTACTTCCAAAGAGATGAAGACGTGTGAAGAGATATGTATAGAAGATATTCAGTGTATATCTTATATAGTTAGAAAGATACGTATATTCTATATGTTTAGAAGATTTTTAGTTATCTTGTAAATGACTTCTTGTTGTATAAAAGGAGGTCCTAGGTTAAATTGTTAGACGAAAATTCTGATATAAGCTTAAAGGTTGTAAACCCTAGTACTATACAAAGTACTCATATTATTGATTAATAATATTGAAGCGTTTTGGTTATATTGTTTGTTCATTCAAGTTCACTGTTACTTTGCATTGTTAATATTCTTCAAAGTATTGAAGAGTAGATTCCGCATACTCTTTGATATTCACAAAGTTTCAAACAAAGTTGTTTTGGATTTATCCAAGGTAATTTAACCTTACAAGCTCAAGGAATCGATATGTGTTTGGGATCAACTAGAAGTTAACTTGTGTTCTGGTTTGGGTTAAACTTCATGACATTCCTATGGCGGCATTTACTACTGATGGACTTAGTGCTATTGCAACTAAGATTGGTAAACCGTTAATACTTGATTCATTTACTAGTACGATGTGCAACGAATCATGGGGAAGAAATTGCTATGCACGTACTATGATTGAAATTAGTTTTGAAAACACATTGAAGGACTCAATAGTTATTGCTATCTCAAATTTGGATGATGGGGGATACATTAACGAAACAATTACTATCGAATACTGATGACATCAAATAAGGTCAAATTATTAGCATCATTTATCATATGTATATTGCTTGTTTTATATCATTTTATATGAGATTTGATACTTAATCCTTTACTTTTGTAAATCTCAGTTATTTTCGAGCAATTGGTGAAATTAGCTATAATGGACGTTATTTGGAGCAAAATGGATCAAGTTAGAGAAAGTCCACTGAACTGAAAAAGAATACACCGTATCATTCTAGACTGATACACCGTATACCAAGACTTGGACGATTATGAAGACCATTGCCTGATTTTGAAGAATACACCGTATCCAAATATTGGATATGTCGTATATGAAACTTTGGTCAACGAGAAGATCTAACTTGTTTTGGTCCTGATATGCCGTATTCCATGCTGAAGATACGTCGTATCCATCACGAAGACTTCACCAGATATCCAAGATAAGAAGACCTGATACGCCATATTCATCTCTGTAATACGCCGTATCAGGAAGGCGATGTACGAATATTCTAGAATATATTAATCTTGGACCCACGCGAAGTTACCTCAATACGCCGTATCAGATAACCCGATACGCCATATCGACCCTATTTTCGAAAACAATAAATAGAAGACCTAAGGAGAGCATATAACCGTCAAGTACGAAACCAGAAGACGAAACAAGACCTAGAAGTTCCTGATAATGCAATAATTCCACAGGAGAATTCCCTTAATTGTTTTACTACACTATAATCGTTCGGTTAGTGTATTTTTCCTTTTCGATTTATACTTGAATCTTTCTAAACATGATAGCTTGTATTATTACTGAGATTATGGGCTAATAACTGTAGGTATTAGTCATGTTTATGAGTATTTGATGTAATGTAATTATCCCTTCAAATCGCCTTGCATCAACATTAGCTTCCCTATAAAATGTCTTTCCAACTATGACACCCATATCTTTGTCGTGATAAGCATCCATATCTTCTACAACAACAAAATATGTTACAATAGAAAATTTTCCAACAAAAAAGGCACACTTATAAAAGCTCCAACCACATTTTTCCCTTTATACTCGACTTTCTTCTTCATAATTGAATTATAAAAACTTTTTGACATCACATTAATTGGGAGAATAGGGAAAAAGTTAGCATTTACGTATTTGTAACCTATCATGCATGAAAATTGTAAATTATAAGCACAATCAATATGGATCTTACTACCATAATCACAAAAACTAGGATATCCCTCAATCTCATCAGAGTTTCTATCATTAATAACATTAACCATTGGAATATCCACAATTTCTCCTTCCTCAATTTACGGTTCTAAGTCCTCCATCACTTGATCATTAAGCTCTAATGGTACATTTGGATCATTCAACTCAATATAATATCCATAATTCAGGTCTTGTAACCTATTTTGGATCAAAGTTTCACCCATTAGTCTAGCTTCTAAGTTAAGTTCCATATGCTCTCTTAATCCTAGCATGTAAACACTTTTAATAATGCTCTTAACAGGATCATCACTCTTAAAAACTAATTTATCATCCCCTACTCTTAAAGATATCTTGCTCTTAAACACATCAATCTTAGCATGAGCAATAGACAAGAAAGGTCTTCCAAGGATCAATGGGATTTTAATATCATCGGGCATACCTAAAACAATAAAGTCTATGGGAAAGACAAATTTTTCAATTTTTACTAAGACATTTTCCGCTATACTCTCAGGACGTTTCACAGTCTTATTAGCCAATTCAATGATTAATTTAGTAGGAGCTAAGTTACCTAGACCTAGAGTGGTAAAGGTTGAAAAAGGCATGACACTAACACTAGCTCCTAATTCGGCTAAGGCTTTATTAAAACACATATCATTAATACTACAAGGTAAAGTAAAACTCCCTAGGTCTTTTACTTTCTAGGCAAAGCATCTTGAGCAACTCTAGAGCATTCTTATTTCATAGTAGCTTTGATCTGCTCTTCTATTCTTGACTTCTCCTTCAACAGTCTTCTTAAACTAATGGAAGAGTTAAAGAAGAATTTTGGCTTCACATCATCCCCATTTTCCAACAAACTTCTAGGAAAAGGGACAGTAGATACAGCTTCTTCAGTACTGGTGATTGCCTTGACATGATCTCTTGGGTTTGTCTCAGTTAAGCCAGGTAGACCTCCAGATCCCCTTTCTTGAAGTACCTTGCTCAGTTGACCAATATGAAGTTCTAGTGCTTTGATCGAAGCTCCTTGATTTCTGATAGCATCATCGGTTGAAGATCAAATTTCTTTGATCAAAGCAGGATTTTCTTCATGTCTTTTCGCAAATTCAGTCATAAACTTGTTATTAGATTCTTCCAAATTTGTCTTCTTTCTTGATATGACGGATTTCCATTAGATTGACAATCCCTTTGGTAGAACCCTGGAGCAGCTGCTCTATATCTTCTTGATGGTTGAAATGGCAACTACATAATTCACTCCAAATTGAGTGTAGTAGGCCTCTTCAAGTGTCTTACCTTCTTCTTTAGATGGACAATCCTTAGTGTAGTGAGGTCAACCGCATAATTCACATCCAACTTGAGCCGCGTACACCTTTTCATTCACCTTCTTGATTAATCTACTAAGATTGTTCAGTTGAGCTTGAATAGCAGCACACCCATCAGAAGTGTCACTGCTTCTAGTCCTAGTAGAGGTGCCATCATGCCACTTTTGAGAATGATTAGTCATTTCCTTGATGGCCTTCCTAGTATTAACTACACTCATCTGAGGTACAGCAATACCTTTTGAATCAAGAATCTATCGAGTAGGCACATCCAATCCTTTGTGTGAAATTGTAGGGGGGGGGGAAGGTGAATACATTACCATTTTAAAAATTTAATACTTGCTGTATCAAATATTCGATCAAGCTTGTTGTAATATGAAAAATCCCAATTATAGTTTATGACTAATATAAGCATACAATGAAACAAGTTGTCACACAAGCATAACCATCAAGTCACAATGCAAGCAATAACATAGTGCAAGTATAAAAGTAAAGCATTAAGTAAAAGGAAAGTGCAAACCGGACACGAGGATTTATAGTGGTTCGGTCACGGATCTCCTTTCCGCCCTACTTCATTCCCCGAGCACCCGACTCGAGAGTTACTTCACTAAATCAACAAGCTCCTTTCTCGGTGGAGAAAACCTTTACAAACGTCGCTTACACTTTTTCTGTTACAAAGCTAAATACCGGGTTCTAGTTCAAGGTAGAACCAACCTGACGTCGCCTATGCAATATTTCCAACACTAAGCTAGATGTCGAGTTCTTTCTCGGGTATAACCACTCCCGTTATCTTTTAAGGCCCAACATAACAAACCTTGTGTTTTATGGCACAAAAACATAAACCATCTAATCTAGTTTGGTGAATATATTGTGATGATACAAGGATGTTTACAATGATGATCCATGACACAATGTCTAATGGATATGAATGACTAATCTAAATGAACTTCCATTGATAAGAAGCCTTTAATGGATGAAGATCACAAGTTTCCTAAGCTTGTTGTGATAGATCTTGATATATGTATGCTTGTGGTGGATGATGACTTAAGATCTCTGAGCTTGCTTCATAGGATCATTTCGGTAGTGTGCTTACAACATAATGAAAGTTAGAAGCATTATGATCAGGTGTTATGAGGGTGTTTGTGAGTGTTTCTACTGAGCTAAACATATGTAAACATGGTATGTATTGAAGTGGTTAAGAAATGAGTGAACAATGGGCTGCGATTTATAGCCATTTTGGCTCAGCAACCCACGGATCACACGGAAGCAAAAAAAAGGTTCCACCCTTTTTAATTTTTGGTTCCATGGTCCTCTAACAGAAAATCCACAAAATCTTTCTGAAATCTCTCCAAAATCTAACTAAGATCTTTCCATAATCCTTACCCAAATCTAAGCAAGATATATTGTCAGATTATGTTAGATTTAATGATGCAATGCATGATGAAATAAATACATTTACATTTTGATTAAAATATTTAACAAAATTGATTTGTAAAATGTATTACTTAGCTAATTATTATATGTGTAACAGGTTGTACTATTTTTAGTTTATGTGTTACTAGAAATGCTTGATTACTTATGCTAGTATAGGACTCAAGTTAATATGTCATTAACATCATTTTAGAAGTATCTAAAACATACTTGTCTAACTTTGATACCTTAAGTGCACTTTAACACCTACTGTGCACTTTGACACTTAATGTGCACTTTGACATGAATACAATTTAAGAAGCATGATGTACAAGTAAAAATACTTGTATATGCATAATGTAAAGTGAGTTCGAAATAGAATGATAAATATATAAAATACTTAAAGACTCTAGAAGTATTTTAAATATTCTAAATGGTTTGTTAAGGGGTTTGATCATAACGCAACATAACAAACATGTACGAACCTGTGTTATAGCACACGCGGACTCGAGACATCGAGAGGTGTTGAATGTATGTTGAGACAAGATATGATTACGAGTAACTTATACATTTTACTTTATGTATTAAAAGTTACATGTTTGTCATCAATCAAAACAAACGAGACTGTATAGATCAAATATTGCAATATTTGCACTAACAATCTCCCCCTTTTTGATGATGACGAAATATGTAAATGTGATATATAGTAAAATGTAAAAATTTACTTGTGTCCATACTACCTTTTACATTACCTTCTCCGTTTACACTCTTCTCCCCCTTTTGTTGAAACAAAAAGGGTGTGTCCTTGGAGTTTTTAACTTCATTTCTCCCCGAAAACGGCGAGCTTGCATCATCCTAGTGAAGTTAAATTGTCTACTCCAATCCTAAGGCTGTTGTATCCCCTAATTGTTTAGCCTTTGTTGATAGCGGATCCATGGATCAAATTCTAACAAGTGCTTAACCTACGTCAAGGTTAGTTTTATTCAACATATATAAAAAATAAAAGAAATATATGATGAAGAAAATACACATAGCACACGACATATGTGGATATGCTATGTTAGAGTATCTTCTCATCCTTTTTGTGGAAACATATAGGAATGTCGAAGAGTAGAAATGATGATGAATGTGTGCATGCTCCCCCTTGTTTGAAGCGTCAAGGTATGATTAAAAAGCTACAAAACAAATATTAGTGCAAAACTATATTCATCCTTGGACAAGTATGTGATATACAATAAAGTGTGTATAAGATGCATACAATAAATGCTTGACGGAAGCTCCCCCTTGCTTTAGGGCGTCAAGATGAACCTACAAAACAAATATTAGTACCGTGGTCCAATTTTTGGCGGTTCCAAAAATTTACATGGGCGGAAACAAATTTTTCGTTCCGCCCCATCCGTGGGTGGCTGAAATGTTCACAGAGGGCATTTATGACCCTCGAAATCCCGTTCTAATCCCGTAATTTTTCTTAGAATATGTGTAATTAATTAGTTATGATTGAGAAGCAAGAATAAAACAGGTATACACATATCTATAGGATTAGAGTATTGTTGCGGGATGAAGAAGTTGGTCAAACACATGATGTGTTTTTCACTTGATGAGGTATTGGTGCAAACTTTGTGATGATGAGTTAAAAAGTACTTGAACCACTTGCAGTTTTGTGAACTGGTTTTAGCTAAGTGGTGTGTAAGAAACATGAGTATGTGTTCTTTAATAAAGTTTGACAAAAGACAATTATGTGAATAAATTTCTCTCCGCCTTAATCGGTGGACAACCAACATAATGTGTAATGCATAAAATAAAGAATGACAATAAATTATTTAGAAGGTTATAGATTAATGAAGGTGATGAGCTTAGTAATGTTTTTACGAATGTTCGTTAGCATACAAAGAACTTCATCCTTGAAGTCATGTAGCTCTTCTCTATCAATGCGAGATGATCGCATGACGAGGCATGTGGATTTCTCATAGGAGGTGGAGAGGATTAGAGTATTGTTATAGCTAAATAGTGATGGAGATGATTTTTGGAAAGCGGAAGCAATAATGGGATTTGGAAAGAGGTCGGTTGAAGGATACACAAATGCACTGCCAAGCCTCTAAAACTTAATTCTATATGCTTTAAAACTATATGAAAGTGCAGGGGTCCTTAAAACATATTACTAATCTATGTAACAATAAAGGGATTACAATTATGTGAAATGAGCATATAAAAGTTAGAATGAAGTGAGATAACAAATGATTTGTTATCAACCTACAAAACAAGTGAGTTAGTGACTAAAGATGTCAAAAACATAGAAATCATAAGATAATATCTTATACAAACAATACATTAGACTGCTAGACATAATGTTACCACATAGCAAGATAGCATCAAGACAAACAATCATATTACGAGAGAGCATGACATTGTTTAAGACACTTCATTGTGAAATTGTTTTGTTGTTAGGCTTAGACACTTAAGCATACTTATCCATTAATTAACACAATGATCTATGTGATAAATTTGTAGAATAAAAAGACTTCTAAATGTTTATCATACCAAAATCACTTTGATGAATTATAAGTGCACAAGTAGCAAACAAGTAGTGTGACAAAGTCACAAAAGAAGCAAGATGAAAAGTTCATGCAAACTACGTTTGAATTGTAACATTTTGGAGCATGAATTATTTAGACCATCCTAAGCATAGATTTAATGAATCGCAACAAAAGAAAAGAGCTTTTAAACATAGATACATCATATAAAAACATCATGTATCAAAATGGCATATCATGAGTTAACAAGTAACACGTTAATCTTGCAAAATATCATATAAAGAAAGAATGAAAATATCATGGTAACATCAAGATACTTAACCATATCAAACAAAAACATGTAATCAACAAATGTATGTGTAATGCAAGTGATTTTAATAACTAAAGAAAGAAAAGGCATATCTACTACTTGTTTGATTAATATTACTAAGGCGAGGCAAAATATCTTATTTTAACACTTACTTTAGGCAAGCATAGGAATAAAGATTTTTCAAGTTGGAGAATGAATATGAGACTATTACTAGTGGTGCTCAATTAAGGCTAAACACGACCATTTTTACGGGTGATACTCAACTTCTCTCCTGGAAGCAATTTAACCGTTAAGTTAAATTGAGTTTCTAGTGCAATAGATTCTCTAGTAGTCATTCTTATGTTTGAAAGATTGGAATTCCTATTTTTGCCTATTGAAGTATATAAAAGATGATAGATGATCACCAATACTTGGCTTAATGAGACTAAACTAAATTTTTTATAACTAAGGTGATGAAGATATCATGTTATACACGAGAATTTAACAAAGATGTGTCAACATTTAGAAAGTAAGCAATATATTTCAGTCTTGTGTTCGGAATCTAAGGTTGTTCAAATTACATAGCTTATTGCATGATCTAATGGATGACATCTTTTATGTTGAGTTGAAGTATGTGTTATAAATGTGATTTGATCATCTAAGACTAAGAAATGTGTTTGTGTGTGATAATGGAATATGTTAAATTAAGAACGTTGTCAAAAAAGCTCTTTACAATTTTATTCAACAAGAATCTAAGTAAGGGTACCAACTTCAATAGATCTTGTGTATGCTCTAGGGATGTGTAGTTTTAACCTTGGATGTGCACAAGGTTTTAACTAGATTATGAGCAAGGCTTGGTTATGATGTACGCTTGAAAGGAAATAGATACAAATAGTATCTTTTAACAAATAAGATTATCCCATGGGGTAAAGTTACCATGCTTATGAAAACAAGTATGACAAGATGAAGGAGATACGCTAGTTCATAGAACTTGTAGATGTTTGTTCAAGATCATTTAGCCAATGTGTTGATGCAAATAATGTTCTAAAAACGTTATTTATATCTTTCGATTACTTCACGTTTTGAGGATGACAAAATGTGAACTCACGTTACGTTAAAATTAACGCTAACAAGTTTTTAATCGGAAGATCCCGTTTCTACGAAAATCACTCTTGAACAAAGTTACAACTTGAACTAGTGATCAAAGAAGTGAATTCATGTTTTGAAAATTCACATTTTAAATGGGACAAAACATTTTTTCAAAAATATACATGACAAATTATTTTTGAAATATTAAGAAATGTTTTAATGGAAAAATAAGTTTGAAAATCACAACAGCTATTTTTCCCCCCAAAATCAGCTCCAACCTTCCCCAAATAAGTTTTCACCAGAAAAGACAAAATTTGGAGCGTCCTAGTCTACCACGGCTCCACGGTACCGTTAAATTTACCGGAGCCGTGGGTCATTTAGTGGAGCCGTCCGTACCATTTTGAATTGTAACGTTCAGATTTTCTTTGCCTATAAATACCCACCTCTTTCACAGTTTTAGGCACCCTTCACACACAGAAAAATCCCTTAATCAAATCCTCTCACACCTTTCACTTCTTAGGGTCATTTAGATTAGTTTTTCTTTGTTTCAAGAGTGATCCAATCATCCTTCAAGTGATCCTCTTCATACCTCTTCACTAACAAGAGAAGAACACAAGTATCCAAGTTGATACAAGGTGTTGTCATCCCTCTTCATTGGTAAGAGAAGAACTCAAGTAATCAAGAAGATACTAGAGTTATAGTTGATAGGTTTTTGTAACACTTGTTACAACCTTGTTGTGTCTTAACATACATTAAGTTTATTTTCTTTTTGTGAGTGAGAGTGAAGATCAAGTGTGATCTATAGAGATAGTGAACATCTCTTGAAGCCATTGGGCTTGTGTGATTGATCAAGAATATCAAGGGTCGTTAGGTTAGTGTTAGTCAAGTAGAGTGAAGTGAGTGTTGATCATTGTGATCGTGTTGAGATCTTGGTGATCTCTTGAAGCCATTGGGCTTGAGTGTTCGGTCACGTGGACCTTGGTAGATTGGTGCTAGCTAAGATTAGCACTCGACATCTAGCTTAGTGTCGGAAATAGGATAAGCGACGTGTACGGTTTTCTCCGCCTGAAGGGAGGTTATTGATATAGTGTTTGAAACTCACGAGTGTGGTACTCGGGGAGTGGAGTAGGGCGAAGAAGAGCTTCGTAGCCGAACCACTATAAATCCTCTGTCTCGGTTTGATCTTTCCAACTCTACTTTTTAATTTTATTTGTTATTATTACGTAGCTTAGTTTGGAGTTCATATTGGTGTTGTTTGATTACACATAGAGTTCGAATCAAAGTTTCCAATAGCATACTTTTAAAACAAGATTTTTAAAAGAAGTTTTTAAACCGGTAAACTATTCAACCCCCCTTCTAGTTTCCCACAATTGGTATCAGGAGCCACGTCAGTCAAGTTTTTAAAGTATATTGTATTTTAAAGCTTGAACCGATCAATGGATTCCGACAAATATCTAGAAGGGCAATCTATGCAAAGACCACCACTTTTCGAAACCGATTGTTTTATTTATTGGAAAACAAGATTCGAAACGTATGTGAAATCAAAAGACATTGATCTTTGGCATGTTATTACCGAGGGTGACTTTCAACCTATTCAAAAGAATCCGGAAACTAAAAAGGATGAAATAGTTTCTTATGATAAACAAAGTGATGAATTTAAAAGGAAATTTTCATGTGTAATACGGCAAAAGACATTTGGAAAACTTTGTTAGTCACTCACCAAGGTAATAACCAAGTCAAAGAGAACAAGATAGATCTTCTTGTTCAACAATATGAACAATTCTCCATTTCGGAGGATGAGTCAATAGATAATGCTTTTGCTAGATTTAATACTATTATCACTAGTCTTAAAGCTCTTGATGAAGGTTATTCTAGTAAGAACTATGTTAGGAAGTTTCTTAGAGCTCTACATCCTAAATGGAGAGCAAAGGTCACCGCCATAGAAGAGTCAAAGGACTTGGCGGCATTGTCACTCGATGAACTTATAGGAAACTTGAAAGTTCACGAGATGATCATCAAGAAGGATTCCGACATTGTCAAAGGCAAAAGCGAGAGAGTTAGATCTCTAGCATTAAAAGCCAAGAAGGAGTCTAGTGATGAGGAATGTTCGAGTTTCGGTAGTGAAGATGAAGAGTACGCACTAGCCGTTAGGAACTTTAGAAAGTTCTTTAGGAGGAAAGGTAGATTTCCTATACAATCTCGTGATGAGAAGAAGTCATCCCAAAGAAATCATGATGAAAGAAAAGGGACAAGTGATAGGAGATGCTTTAGATGCGGAGATCCTAATCACTTCATAGGAGAATGTCCTAAGCCACCAAAATCCAACAACCAAAGAGCCTTCGTAGAAGGTTCTTGGAGTGATAGCGGTGAAGAAGAAGAGAAGAAGCCTAACGATGAAACGTGCTTAATGGCTCAAGCTTCTAACGAGGTACAATCCGACTCTTCTTATTATAGTGATAATAATTCGTCAGTAGATGATAATGAATTACATTACGAATACAACAAACTATGTGTAGTTAGTACTAAGATTTTAGGTTGAAACACAAAGCTAAAATTAAAATTAAAAGAACTAGAACTACAAATCTTAGAACTAAATGATCAAGTCAAGAGACTTGAGAAAAACAAGGAAGTAGATTTAAGATGCGGGTCATGTATTAGTCTTCAAGTAGAAAACGAAAAACTTAAAGAAAATGCTTTAAGAATCATTAGGTTTGATGAAGGAACTAAAAAGCTTAATGATATACTTGAAAATATTAGATATAGTGAACATGACCGTTCGGGTTTAGGATTTGACCCAAATCAGGCTTCTACAAGTAGTACTAAACAAGTAAAATTTGTAATGCCTGAAAAGTCCATGTCTGAAGGTGACGGCACCATTAAAGATACAGACGGCAACACTAAATTTAGTGGTACCGTGGTACCGTGTGGTGCTGAGGACAAAACTGGGTCAATTCTGAAAAGTAACTTAAGTCCTAAACCAAGTCAAGTAGTTGTAAATAGAACTAGAGTGTCTACTCCAAGTAGAGAGGAAACCAAAGGCTTTAACAAACCATTGTCATCTCCCGAACATGGATTTGTAAAGCGTGACACATGGTCAACTACTCCTCCACCTAGAAAGGTAAACTCTCCCAAACCTCGGTCTAGAACTCCTCTACCGAGAGGTAACTTTAGAAGACAAAATCATCCAAGTAACTTTCCCGTAACTTGGAATGATCGTCCATCACAAAGTTACTTACCATGGGAAATGTGTCCTCCATTCTCACATCCTAAACTAACGCAACAAATGCGTAGGATGTTTAACTCTAACAACTTTGGACCCATGAGATATTGGGGACCAGATGTTTGAACATTTGTTTTGCTAGGAAAACATGAGTGTAAATAAACTTTGGAGTATAACAAAAGGAGTATGATGCGTTATCAAGCATACCCAGTGACGCAATAGTAAAGTCGTGTCTTTCATGCTTAACATTCAACAAAGGTACCCTAGTCTTCTAGTTTTAAGAGCAAACACCTCAGGCACAGGTACGCTTTCTTAAAACACCCTTTGTTAGTAGTAATGTTTGGCATGAAATAGTGTAGTTAGAATCTAACATGGTAGGCACTATAACACAGAAACTCTATTCACATCTCATCATGCCAAATTCAACTTGTCCAGAAATGTTCGATGATCGCTTGAAGATCATGCGTGACAAGTTTGAATTAAGCATTGACAAGTGAATCAAGTTCCCTTCCTTGCACATACGTAATCTTGCCTAAATGAAGTATTCCTGTAAACTTATGTATACTATATGTATGAGATACATAGTTTAAGTAATAGTCTTTATTGACAATAACGCCCATATCTGCAAATGCGAAACTCACATGAGACGAAGAAGGTGAGTGCGCGGATATAACTAGGTTAGGGGCATAATAGGTAAAGTAGTTTACCTAACGGCAAGTAGGTCCTTTATCATGAATAGTGTTGGCTTTGTGCCAACTTGTAAGAAGTATCCCAAAACTTCTTACATCAAAGTGTTTAATGTATCATACTATACATTAAAGATACTATACACTTGAGATTACGATATCTTGAGGAGATTGATGTAGAAAATGTTTCTATACCAACTCTGATAATGTGAGAGTTAATGTAGGTTGAAACATAAATAGTAATGTTTGTACCTTCATAGGTTGATTAACAAACATCTTGGCTCCCCAAGAAACAAACTACTCTTATTGTCACCACGACCGAAACTGAGTACGCAAGCGCCGGAAAGGCATGACAACAAACACTATAAATGAGGCAACCCCCTATGAAGAGTAGTAGTCAAGATGCCATTAGACTTGACCGGGAACCCTGTAGTTTGCTCATGAACGAAGCTCGTCGAAGTACGTTGATGAAACGAAAAGTGTACCGCTTTTAAGGGGTCATTTAAGCCCTAAATCGTATTTATTTGATCAAATATTGCCCTAAATCGTTCCTTTTGTCATTTTAGGTACTTTTGAGGAGAAATCTGGAAAAGGAAGCATTTTGGACGTTTTTGGAGCATAAAAGTGAAGAAAACGACAAAGTCTCAAAATCGGCTGAAAATTACCTTTGACGGCGTCAGGATTATCACCAGACGGCGTCATGGCTTGGCAAGAAAAAGGTGGATGTGAAAATTACTCATGATAAGCCAGAGAAATTTGCATGGGAATTCTGACGGCGTCACACTTTAATCTGATCAAGGTCGTCACGGCTTAATTTAAAGAGGGACGGCGTCAAGCCATTATCTGACGGCGTCAAGCCTTGACAAGCCAGAACGGATTTTGGAGAGCTAAAGAGGGACGGCGTCAAGAAGGCCATCCGGGAACCCTAAAAGCGGCGAGGTGACGGCGTCACACTCCTTAACGTGACGCCGTCAGATCTGAAAGTCTATATATAGTTTTGCAATTTTTTGTCATTAGTGTGGAACTTATTGGGGAACTTTGTGTGTGAAAACCCTAAGACGATTTTAGCAGCTTTTTCAAGGCTTTTTGCCTTGAGATCTTCCATGTTACATTGAAGATAAGTTATCAATTAATCATTCAATATGTCTATGTGTTGTTTGATTCTATCTTGTTCTTGTCTTTTGTTTAACATGCTAGGCTAGATTTATCTTGTTTTTGCTTAGATCTAATGAAACCTAGCTATTGATTATTGGTTATTAGTGTGTTATTAGTTGTATTGGATGATTGTTCATCTATGTTAGGCTTAAGAAAACTGGCTAACTTCCTATTCGGTAACTTGCTTGAACGTCTTAAGAAACATGAACCAATGCGTACTAAGGTTTTTATGGTTGTATTTAATGCATAAGCGAATTCTAGTGATCCCATGTTAGGAGCTTCCTAGCCGGCTCGACATAGGAGTGAAGTAGGAGCTTGTAGAGTTGGGGAAGTACGTACGCCACCCCACGATTGGTATTAAGGAATACACCCGTCATCCACGCAATTAATACACACTAATCAACCGGTAAAAGATAGTTAGGGAGTAAGGAAATCTAAGTAAACACATTTCTCTCCACATAAGTTTTACCACCTTTTCATTTTCAGTTATTTTATTTTATTTGCATTTGTAGTTATCTGGGTTAGTTGACTAGCAACTAATTCCGCCCACTCCTTCAAAACCCGAGATTTTACTTACTTTCATAAAAATATAAAAATACAAAAAGAATCTTCCCTCACCCTTAGACCTATTAGAGTAGTTTTTCATACCTAACGAACACTATTCCCTGTGGAGAACGATCAATCCCCCGTACTTACCACTACACTATACTACATCGGTCAGGTACACTGCCTGGTGGGGTTGTAAGCCTCTTGAGATCCCTCGAGAGGTAAAACCTGTTGTAAGGTTGCAAAACCACGCATCATACGTCATCTCCCCGCGGAAAGACATCTCCTCCGTCATGATAACGTCAAATGAGAAATCTTTTCTTTGAAAAGTATTTCTTCTCACCTTAACCTTTACATTCTCGTCAAATGACCTCTTAATACTCCATTGGAATTATTAATGTCATTTCTCACGTCTCATCATATGACTTTTCAAGTCATTCCTCATATCCCGCTCATGACTATTTCAATATTTTTATGGAAATATTAAAGTCATCTCACACTTCCATCCTATTCTCGACTCATGACTCTTGAATAATTCATTAGAAATTTCAAGTCATTCCATAAGCCTTATCCCATGACTTCGTAATATTTCACTGGAAATATTAACGTCATTTCTCGCGTCTCGTCATATGACTTTTCAAGTCATTCTTCTCATCCCGCTCATGACTATTTGAATATTCCTTCGGAAATATTAAAGTCATCCGTCACGTCATACCTCATAACCTTTCATCCCCTCTATGACCTCTCGAAAGTTTCGCGGGAAACATTGAAGTCATTCTCTACAAATCGTTCATGACTTTTTAAGTCATATCTTTCACTCGTCACATGACTCATGAATATTTCACGGGAAATATCTAGTCATTCCTTGTGTCGCGTACTCCGACTAATTAAATATTTCATGGGAAATATTATAGTCATCCTCCTAAACACAACTCATAACTTCTATTTATTTCACGGGAAATACTAGAAGTAAATCCTCATCCAATGACATCTTAGTCAATTTCCTCGGAAACACTAAGGTCATTTCCGGTCATCCCATTTAATTATCTTTCGTCAAAAAGGTTTATTAGGTATAAACTTTTTCCTCGTGTCAAAAAGTCTTACTAAATAAGTAAGATTAATCAGCCAAAAGTCAAAACAGAAGAAAAACTGGACCATCAGATATACGGCTCCACTAAAGAGCCACGGCTCCACTAATGTTTAGTGGAACCGTGGAGCCGTGCATCTGAAAAACGCGCCCAGTCACTCTTTTCTTCTGCACAAACTTTCCAAACACACAAAACCTCTTCCACTTGCTGTCAAAATCGAACCATAACACCATAATTCAACTAAACTCTTGCAAATCAAGATTGAGGCATTGGAATTAACAAATCCTAACCACAACATCATCAATTGTAAGTAATTCACTCTTATTTTCTTTTAATTTGAGTCTAGGGTTTGTTCTTGAGTATAAATTCGAATTGGGGATTTTCAAAATTAGTTAAACCCTTGTGAAATTAAGACTAGGATTAGACAATGTAGTATTCACATGATTCCCTAAACCTAGGATTTCCAAAAACCCATTTATGTTGCAAAACCTAATCCAAAATTAATCACTAAATTCGGATTATGATTGATTATTTGTAATGGAATCATGTTTAGGATGATTAAAATTGGATTAGGAACGTTCTGCATTAAAGCTTTTCAATCTTAAAGCTTGTTGGCACCATGTTGAGGCATTTTCCAAACACCCCAATTCGATCATTTTTCGAAAAACTTCACAAGTCTAGGATCATGAAACCTTTTTCATGCATTGTTGATGCAAATTAAAAACGTTTTTGCATGCATACATGATCTCTCAAATTTGGCTCGAAGTACATAATTGATATGTATCATTCGACATATTTGATTGAGTAAAAGTGAAGTTAGGAGCGTTTGGGTAATCTCTTTAGGATAATCTTAGAGTCGAGATTGCCGCACCTCCACATTGTTTGCATTTAGGCACACACACTAGAAGTATAATCATTAAAATGCAACAAACTAACATATACAAAAATATTTTTTGTAGACGAACAATGCCTCGAAATGATTATCAAGATACCAAACCCTACATTCTTAGCACTCTTGAAAATCTAAACATTCCCGATGAACAAAGAGCTTATCTCGCTAAAGTCCAAAATCGATACATACACGAAGGGCGTGTAGTCGATGCACTCTATGTCACGACAGACAACATAAATGCCTGTTTCCCTTCTATCGAGTTCGATTGTTTATACAAAATAAACGATCAAGTCTGTCCCCGTTTTATTCTCGAGTTCTATAGTCGTGTCCGTACCTACACCGATCTTGACGGAAACGTCTTCCTTGATTTTTGGATTCGACACCAAAATATCATATTGTCTGTCACCGAGATTGGTCACATTCTCGGTATTCCCTCGTATGGTCAGTGTGCATTCACTAAAGACCATTCTCTAGAGTCTCTTTACTACAATCTTAAGAACGAAGGTGCCTATTGTACCGAAGTTCCCGACATTTAAGTAATTAAACAAGTAATTCAAATCCCTCGAGTCACCAACACGTATCAAAAACGTGATGGTTCCATCGTCTACCTCGACCCAAACAAAATATACCTCAAAGAGCTCCGTCCCGATATTAGAAATTGGGAACTTCTTCGAAATGAGAATGCGTTAAGCCTTGCAGGCAACCGTGATCACGTTCCGGCAAGTCTTGCCCACATGCTCTACTGTTTTAGTATCGAGGAACCTTACAACCTCGCATACTACATGGTCAAACGGATGGCCAGTATTCATCGTCGTTCCAATGAGCTCATGCCATACGGCATGTTGCTCACTCGCTTATTCAGGTGGGTTATGCAAACCTACCCATCTCTCAATGATGTCGACTATGTCCTAGTCAATCCGGTTATGAAACCTCTTGGTGGACCACAACGTCGCACAAAGCAACGTAAGGACAAAGGGTCCAAACGTGGTCGTAAATCCACTTCCGATATTCCCCATTCATCCTCCTCCTTCAGTCACGAATCATCATCTGAACCTATGGATGAGGACGATGATGAGGTGAACGAAGAAGGAACGTCTAGTTCTCAAATCCCTTCTCCCGATACCTACTTTCGTAACCTTGATACCTCATCATTTCGACGTACAACCGACGCCGAAAACGGGATGGTCAACCTATCCTACATGATGAGAAGGCAAACTACATTGTACAATAGACAAGTGGAGATGCATGAGCAAACTGTCAGGGGTTTCAAGTCTATTGGGAAGGCGCTAAAAGGGATCGGGAGCAAGCTGAAGAAGTTGGGGAAGAAACGAGACTAGTTAGGATTAACTTAAGTATTACTATTAACTTAAGTATTAGTAAGCTATTATAAATAAAGAGATGGCACTAACTTGCTTGGAATGTTCCCTTCTTAACATTTTAACACTTCAACATGGTTAATTTTCTTGCTAATTAATCCTCATGTTGTTTTATCTTGCCTAAACCATGCATGTTAGCTTATTTTATTACATGTACTAGATGTTAAAAATGCTTGAATTCATGCATGCTTAATAGTTGCCTAAATACATAGATGATCACATGATCATGTTAGTTGCTAGTTGAAACTAGCTTTAGGAATTCTATGTGTTTAGTAATTTGAGGCTTTGAGATTTGCAGCCAATGGATTCCCCAGAAATTTCCCCATTTAGGCTGCCTAAAACCTGCAGACCTGGAAAGAAGGTCAAAAGAGCCCACGGCTCCATTAAATAGGCCACGGCTCCACTAAATTTAGTGGTGCCGTAGCACCTTTAATGGTGCCGTGCCTCTGGAAGACGAAAACTGCTATTCTCTTCCAATTTTTGACTATCTTTTCTAGAAAATCTGCAACCAAAACCTGATTCCCATGCACCCAAATCCCCAAATCCAACATTTCAAACTTACATGCTTATGTTTTGGCTATTTAAGCTAACATTATGCATTGCCATTCTTACACCCATCCTTACACCTTCACATTCACCATACCATCATCATGGGATCAAGAGTATTCAAGAAACCTAGATTCAACATCAAACCAACCAACCAAACCTCTCTAGTTGATCAATGGATCAAGAATGTCAAGACACCCCAATCATCAACTAAACCTATCACCAATGACATTCCCCTCATTGATCTCACCTTGGATGATGAAGATGAAACCCATACACCCAAAACCTCTACCAACTCATCATCTTCTTTCACTACACCTCAAGCTCCATCCAAGGCAACCTCTATTAAACCTACATCCTCATCCTCCACAACAAGAATCAACACACACTAATCTCCCACCTAGTCCCATTCACCCTTTAACCTTAACACTCAACTCATCACCATCAACTTCCCTTGAATTGGGAACTCACACAACACCCTCATCACTTTCAACATCACCACAACCTCTTACTCTCACCCTCACCCTTTCACCAAACACTCCCTTTGAATTTGGGAGCAACATATCATCACCTTCACTATCACCATCACCTCAACCCTTAATGGGTTATCCAATCATGTATCCCCTTCACTCACACACCTTGAGTTGCCCTTGTTGCAACTACAACCTTGAACTCATCATGAACCTAAGAGATGAGCTTAGCTTTAGGTTCTCATATCTAGAACACCTCCTCACACCACCCATAGGACCCATCATCCTTCCACCACCTCCACCACACAATAGCCCAAACTAAACATGGTTATGTTTAGTCCCTCCAATAAATGACTAGGAACCTTTTGAAGTTGGAAGCAAATCTAGAAGCCTCATGTTACTTTAGATGTTTATGTGTCTTCTTGTTAGTTTAATTTGCTTTCCTATTGTAGTCATACTTATGTATGACATTTATTTCATATTTATGTAATGGGCTTTTCATTTTGGCTTCTTAGCCATAATTTTTCTTGTGGTTGGATATTTGTCTTATGTGCTACTTGTTAGATATTGTATATTTGTCGTCTAACTTTGTTTTGTAGCACGATCCATTGCTCGATTCCTTTGTGTTCTCCAAATGAGGGGGAGTACACATCAAGGGGGAGCCTTAACCACCTTTTTGATTTGACAAAAAGGGGGAGAAATGGGAGTAAACTCATTAAAAACTTGTTAAAACTAATTTTAACCTAAAATGAGTTTATATTTTGTCATCATCAAAAAGGGGGAGATTGTTGATGCAAATAATGTTCTAAAAACGTTATTCATATCTTTCGATTACTTCACGTTTTGAGGATGACAAAATGTGAACTCACGTTACGTTAAAATTAACGCTAACAAGTTTTTAATCGGAAGATCCCGTTTCTACGCAAATCACTCTTGAACAAAGTTACAACTTGAACTAGTGATCAAAGAAGTGAATTCAGGTTTTGAAAATTCACATTTTAAATGGGACAAAACATTTTTTCAAAAATATACATGACAAATTATTTTTGAAATATTAAGAAATGTTTTAATCGAAAAATAAGTTTGAAAATCACAACAGCTATTTTTTCCCCCCAAAATCAGCTCAACCTTCCCCAAATAAGTTTTCACCAGAAAAGACAAAATTTGGAGCGTCCTAGTCTACCACGGCTCCACGGTACCGTTAAATTTAACGGAGCCGTGGGTCATTTAGTGGAGCCGTCCGTACCATTTTGAATTGTAACGTTCAAATTTTCTTTGCCTATAAATACCCACCTCTTTCACAGTTTTAGGCACCCTTCACACGTAGAAAAATCCCTTAGTTAAATCCTCTCACACCTTTCACTTCTTAGGGTCATTTAGATTAGTTTTTCTTTGTTTCAAGAGTGATCCAATCATCCTTCAAGTGATCCTCTTCATACCTCTTCACTAGCAAGAGAAGAACACAAGTATCCAAGTTGATACAAGGTGTTGTCATCCCTCTTCATTGGCAAGAGAAGAACTCAAGTAATCAAGAAGATATTAGAGTTATAGTTGATAGGTTTTTGTAACACTTGTTACAACCTTGTTGTGTCTTAGCATACATCAAGTTTATTTTCTTTTTGTGAGTGAGAGTGAAGATCAAGTGTGATCTATAGAGATAGTAAACATCTCTTGAAGCCATTGGGCTTGTGTGATTAATCAAGAAGATCAAGGGTCATTAGGTTAGTGTTAGTCAAGTAGATTGAAGTGAGTGTTGATCATTGTGATCGTGTTGAGATCTTGGTGATCTCTTGAAGCCATTGGGCTTGAGTGTTCGGTCACGTGGACCTTGGTAGATTGGTGTTAGCTAAGATTAGCACTCGACATCTAGCTTAGTGTCGGAAATAGGATAAGCGACGTGTACGGTTTTCTCCGCCTGAAGGGAGGTTGTTGATATAGTGTTTGAAACTCTCGAGTGTGGTACTTGGGGAGTGGAGTAGGGCGAAGAAGAGCTTCATAGCCGAACCACTATAAATCCTCTGTCTCGGTTTGATCTTTCCAACTCTACTCTTTAATTTTATTTGTTATTATTATGTAGCTTAGTTTGTAGTTCATATTGGTGTTGTTTGATTACACATAGAGTTCGAATCAAAGTTTCCAATAGCGTACTTTTAAAACAAGATTTTTTAAAGAAGTTTTTAAACAGGTAAACTATTCAACCCCCCTTCTTGTTTCCCACACAATGAGATGTAATGAAATCTCTTGTAACACAACCGTTCATGTCGCAAGGAGAGAATGATGCATATGATATACATTATCCTTTATTACCCTTTTAACAAGATGAAAATTTAACGCATGATAATGTTTTTCAAAACATCATGTTTTCCTAAATGAAGATATGAAGCCAAAGTGTTTGAATCGGATAGTGGTGGTTCTAGCCCTAATGAATTATCTAAGTTCTTATTGGTGGGAAAGTATGGTTGAGTTTGATCAACGTGCATTTGATTCAGTATGAGTGTTGGACAACGGGCTTTTTGAGCAATGCACTCAATGGATTCAAATGATGGTAAGGATGGTGGATTGGTTGATCTAGGTGGTAGGTCTTCTAGTGTGTCTAAAGAAGGATGTGGTGATTTAGAGGTTTGTTGTGCTATGGGAGTACTTAGGTTGATTATTTGTTCATAGATGTTGAAAACAACAAGGATGGATACTAATTCTTGTGGTCCATTGGTTGGTACAACTAGTGGGTGAAGTGCTTGAAGTTTTGGTCATGTTTGTGAAGCTTAGAGGCTGAGATATATCACAGAGGTGAATGTGATGGGATGATGGTGAAAGAACAAGTGAACTTAAGTGGTAAATGATCAAGGATAAAGGCCTATTGACATTTGCTTATTTCTCTTGATTTGGAGAATGTTAGGATAAGTGTTTTAACATATGTTGTTAAAATACTTTGATATTTCAGATATGAATTTTAATGACTACAATCGCAAGTCAATTTTACTTGAATATTTTGGACAAAATACTTAAGTTTTCAATCCTACTTTGTTGAGATTAGATCGCACTCAAGGATAGCAAGACTTGATAATACATCTTTAACCTGAGTGTGAGTTATGACTCGATGTAAATCCTTATCGTCTTGAAGGATGACACATTATTTTCATGTTAACCAAGTGAGGCAACATATGTGGATACAAGACAATATCTACAGTCATAAGTTGGACTTGTGATTTTGATATTGTATGTTATCTTTGCAAACAATGAGTTTGGATTTGTTAGGAAGTTGTGAATTCATAAAACAAGTCAAGCTAATGGATAAAGGATGAGTAAAGGACGGAAGAATACAGTTAATGTGTGTAATGGTTAAAAAAATCTTTGTGAACAGTGGTCCATGGATTGCAAGGAACCAATTTTAAGGTTTCTTCCTTTATAGAGAAAGGTACCTTTTTTAAATTTTGATAACAGTTGCTTATCCTATTGGTGAAAATAAAGTAATATGATCCTAATGTGTGTAAATACAAGTAAACATGATCCTAGTGGCAAGACATGAGTTACCTAAAGTGCGGGATTTAAACCAAAAATTAGTGTTATACAGAGTGAAATGGCGAAACCAAAAAATTTAAGGGGCGGACCCAAATTTTTGGTTCCGCCCAATCCGTGGCTATATTTTTTAGAAGGTACCAATAAATTAAACGGACAGAACCAAATTTTTGGTACCGCCCAATCCGTAGCCTTCTAAGGTTTACCACAGAGGGCATGTTATACCCATTTTTATAACAACCCGTAATTTTCATCAACATAATTTCCACTACAATATCTATATAAGGTATTTTCACGGGTAAGATTTTTGCTTCATTTCACTCCCACTATGTAAAGCAACTTATATAGCCCACTAGACGTGCTCACGCAACTACCAATGCCAAATATCTATATGTTTACATCATATAAACCTCCTAATATGTCAAGTCTAAGTTACAAAAGATCATTTTATCAAGTATACTATTAATCTAACTTACTACATCTATCATTTTACCAAAATAAGCCCTAAACGTTTATGGCTATTCGAAAAACCCTAATTTCAAGTTAAAACTAGTTTGAAAGTGTTCAAGGCTTAAGTATAAGTTATCCAAGATACATTTCCTTCTAAACTTTAGTACAACCACTTAGAGCCCAAGGTACAAGTCTTTTAAGTTTGAAACTCAAATTAGGTCATTTAGGTGCCTAAACCATGTTTAAACCTTACCATTCCTTTAGCATAAGTTACAACCACTTAGTACATGATTCCTAAACTTTAAACTTAGTCCCTAATTACTTTCTGAACCCTAATCCTAGCACTAAACCCTAATCTAAACCCTAATCCTAAATCAAGCCCTAAATCCTAAAAACTAGTTAAACTAGAAACCTAGCACCACCATGAAACCACCATGACATATCCTAGCAACCTAGCACCTTCATCACCGGCTTCTCATCACTAAGCAACCTACCGACCACCTCCATCACCACCTTGTCACCACTTTGTCACTAAAACCCCACCGCGGCTCAACCACAACCACAAGCCACCCTACACCACCCTAACTACCACCCTATGCCATCCTAGTCAGCCCCTAGCTGTCCATAGTCATCCCCCCTCCTCCCTTGGCCACCACTCCAAGTTTACTTGGCCATTACTCTTGTCGAGCCTTATAAATAGCGCAACCCCCATTTCATTTCAAACCATCTCAAACCAGCCACACCACCTCACACACTAGCTCTCATTCAGTTCTAGCATTAGTATATCATCCCTCAGAAGCCAAGGAACCAAGAGAATCAAGCCTAGGAGCCCTTTGTCGAGTCCTTTTAGCCGAGAAAACCCTAAACCCTACTTTGAACCATTTCTGGTCGTGTAAGCCTTTCCTACTTGTTCAATAAGCTCTCTTATAGTTCTAGAATGCTTATAAGCTTTATTAGATCCCATATAAGCCCTTTGTTTAAGCCTTGATCACTAAATCCTAGTCGTATTCTTTTTAAAACCCTGAAACTAGTCGATTTGCTATTTTGGTCATAAGCCCATTACATAAGCTATAAGCTCTTAAAAGCTACTTAGCTAAGCTTATTCTAATAAGCCATAAGCTGCAAAACCCTTTTGTTATACTTAAAACACACTTTGCATGGTTTTAGGACTAGTTTTGTAACGTATTCCATGCATAGGGGTATATATTGTAACTTCTGGAAATTATAAGTATAAGGATCTATTTTGTAAATTTTTAGAGTTAAAGGGTTAGTATATATATAAATATTATATAAAGGACTAGTTTTGTAAAAGTTTATAAGTCAAGGGTATATATTGCCAAATTACAAACTTAAGGGTATAAATGAGATATTTTTGTAAGTTAAAAACCTATCTTTATAACTTAACAACGTAACACAATACTAGGGATTATGATAGCCCGAACGGTGTTAGGTTATATATAAATCTAGGGAATTAAAGAAACATCTACCTTAGATACCAGGCATAGAAACTTAGACAAACCAACTAAGACTTGACATACACTATGTGACAAATGGTAATTTTCACGTTGTTAATTAATAATAAATGGTTATTTATTATTTTTAAGCTGAGCATTTCTATGCGCGTTTGCATGTTTCTAAGCATTTTTTTAGCATTTTTGGCAGCTGTCCCGCATACTGTAGCTTACAGTCACTGCAAAAAAGTTTATTTTTGTCAGTAAACATAAATTATTCCATTCCTGATAGTTACTGACAAGTTTTGTAATTTACTGAGAGCTTTCTCGTAATTACTGAAGAAAAAAAAAAAAGCAACCGCACACGCGTACCGACAGCACAATATATATGGTAGCAGTCAAATAAATGCATTTTTGAGCTAATAATGATATTTTATTATTTTCCTGACAGAAACGTCAATAAAAACTTTATTTTGCATATACGTGTCCAAAAATGTCAAACCGGGACTTTACGGTAACTATTTAAGGTTAAACTGACACACGATACACCAACGAGGATCAAAATAACTCTTCCACCTCTTTGATTTGTCACCTAGCCGGCGATGATAGCCCTCCACCAAGTGTGGACAAAAATATCACCACTAAGTTGGATATTATGTTTATAAATTATGCATGTTTCCCTAAATGACACACAAACAAATATACCTATCCACATTTGCTCTCAAACAATACCTAGATCATTTTTCTTCATCACAACTCACGGCCACACATAAAATTTCAAGATCCACAAGTTTTTGTTGAAGTTCAAGCTAATCGGGGTGTACTTTCAAGAGTTTTGGGTTAAACGGAACGTATTGTGGGTAAATTTGGAGCATTTTGGGTAGTTCTTTGTTCCTCCTAGCCTTGTTAAACACCATCTTTGTAAGGAAACATCAAAAGTTTTCTCATCTTGTTCAATTCATGTTCATTTGATGTCTAAGGATATTACCAAATGCTAAATGTGTATGTTTTGCTAAAATGAAAAAGTTAGGGTTTGATTATATAAATACATATGCTCGTCATTTTTAGAGTTTTGTACAAATTAAAGTATTTCTTGCTTGTGTGGTAAATCTTGTTGCTTGTGGTACTAATTTGGTGATACGAAAGTGATTAATACTAATTATGCGAGTTTAAGACGATATATACACTTTTAGGAGTATATACATAAATCGGCTACAATTAAAAATACAAAATCATTGGGGTTTTGAAAAACATAAAATTTTGGCTCAAGTGGTGAAATGGTGGAATTTATGCTTAAAAACTTATTATTGATAACTTATTGTATAAGCCGTAACGAATTGTGTTTAACCCGTAAAAATGCAATTTTTGGTCGTATGGTACTATTTGGGTCGAATATATTGAATTTTGACTAAGTTTGACTTTTTAGCTTAATAACTTATTTATAAGTACTTAATTAGTTTAATTTAATTTCGATACGTAACTAATTACACTAATAAGGAAAAGGGGCTTAAATTAATCATTTGGGCCATAGGGGTGTTCGGTGACTGTTGGGCCGAGCCCAATAAGAAAACCAACATCTTTGACTTTTTGAACAAATGCGATAACGAACGTGTTAAATTGATTTTTAGAAACGTAACGATATATATATGTCGTAACTTAAAAAGACTAAATAGTTTTCGGGCTAAAATTGGACTATTGGTCTATATGTGCTTATTTATTTTAAACATATGAACTCACCAGCGTTAGCTGACTTTTAGTATGTTTTTCTCAGGAAACTGAGGTGTGTTTACTGAAGGAAGGGCATGGCGTTGATTATAATAATTGATGGAAATATTTTTATTGTTGCGTTAACTCTGAAATTTGGACCGCTTTGTTAAATGGGCTACATTTTATTTGAAATGAATTTTATGTAAGACAATATGACTTTGAATATGTAATGGATTTTAAAATGGATTTTTAATCCGTTCTCTATATCTTGTGTTGTGATTATCGATTTAGTAGCACCCAAAGTGTATGCTTCCGTAATATCTTGATTTTGGGGGTGTTACAGTTTGGTATTCAGAGCCTAGGTTTATAAAAACCTTAAACTATAACCGATTTATGAAAAACTTTTCCTTATGACCGCCAGATGCCTGCCAGCTTAGTTGCTATGATTTAAGCGTTATTTGCTTTATATGATTAAGTGTTATACTATACTATTTGAGTGTTTTACTAAGGATATATGATATAAGTATTTTCTATATACTTACACATGCCGCACCATATTTGTCACAGACACGTCCCTACGTAACGTCATCATTTCACTTCGAGTTGAATACTCGCTGCGTACCACACGAATTCATTTTCTATTCGACTCCAAGTTTGGACAACCGTCTTATTCTTTCGAAACACTTATACTACTATCGTAAAGGAACCCACCAACTTATGTGAGCACGACCCTAACCTACCGCCTTATAACGTATCTCCTGGAACCATCTATTCTTAGGACACATCCTTGCTATGTCTCACGCTTCTTTTCTCATTGTGAAGGACCATGTCACCTAAGAGGCAAGACCTAAATTCCGCAGCCATAGAACAACTTGTAGCCCAACGAGTAGCTGAGACTATTGTTGCCTACGAGTTAGGAATTCGCACGGGTTACGACTTAATGAACCGACGGGCAGTTCAAGAAGCTGAAAACATTAACGAAAAGAGGAAACGGGATAACAACCTAAGAAACAAAGGGGTTCCACAACCCCTTAGAAAGCCAAAGTTGGCCAAAACTTTCACTGCTGGACCTAGTAACAGAAAGGCTTATACTAGAAAGTTACCAATATGTGACAAACTAAACCTCTACGGACCTTGCACCGTGAAGTGCCACAAATGCCAGTATGTTGGACATATAGCTAGAGGTTGTAAGTCTAACACCATTGTAGTAGCACAGACAACATTAGGGAAAAATCAGAGAGCTGAGGTAATCTGTTTTGGATGTGGAAAGAAGGGGCACTACAAGAATGGGTGTCAAAGGACCAAGAAGAAGTGAGCAATCAAGGAAAACTTGGACGTGATGACATAAGAATGACTACCCTATGTAATAGGACCTAAGTTTAGACTCTTTTAAGTTTGTTTCTGTAAGACTTCATTAGTATCTTTTTGTGAACTGCGTAGTATGGTACGGATTTGGTGAACTTTTATTATGAGATGTAAGCTTATTTGACTCCGACTATCAATGGTCCTATGCCAACTAGATGTACCAATCGCCGCCCGTTGCACTATTTATTTTTACTATCAGTTAACAAACCAATTGCCATCGTTTTTCAACTATTTGAACTCGTACTATAAACCAGTTGTCTACCTTATTAACTTTTCATCAAATAATAAATGGTATTACTACCAACACTCGAACTTTTGCAAGTATTCCACAGACTATGTTGCAGTCATACTACAAATCATTTTACTACCAGATTATAGAATCAAAGTTTGACCTCCCTATTTTCTTTGAAACGAGGAACTTTCCTCGTGTTGCCTTACGAACTGTTCTACTAACAATTTATAAGCTAAACCATAACTTGAATACTATTTTGCCAATAATGAATTGTTTTCCTATTACTCTATAAATTGTATGCAAAACCATTTTACAAACTATTCTGTTACCGATCGGCGAATTATTTACTTTTTTTGAAAAGTAGTTTATGCTACAAGCTCGCAAATAGAAAAAACAATATGTTTTCTTGTAACTAAACCCAGCATCGCATCGTTGGACCCCAATTATACAAAGCCTGATCACCTATGTATAATTCGGGTAGGACCATGCTATGCTAGGAATGGTTGCCTTAAAATTTTATGAAATTCGAATCTTTTATTTCCTTTTCGACAAATCAGAAACTCGCGTGTGTGAGCACATAAAAGTAGTGCAAGTCATGGGCATCCGTACTAGGAAACACCGTAACCAAATAGGTTTTGACGCCAATATACCACCTAGAACTAGCTTTACTTCATACCACGTCCGAAGCTGAAAGGGTAACTTACACCATTAGCCAACATCAGATGACCCCATCGATTAGCATCTCACGGTACACAATTCTTTCCGATTTCGAGAAACTGCATCGTCTATCAGACGAATCTTACTAAGCCAACAACAGACTGCTTGTAGCAATCAACACCATTCTTCAAGGTCGTACTCTAGACCTGCAAAACTCCTCAACCAACAGCGACCCTAGACTCCAATGTCATCCCCAGTATAGACTGGATGTCGAAATACCACGCTGTAATCACCCACGATGGGAAACTCGTCCGCATACCTTATAGTAATAAGATCCTAGCAATACAAGAAGGACCCCTATACGGAATTAAGCAATGAGTGAACCACCTAACAATCGTAGGGCGGAAGTCACCTGCTTTGGGTGCGGTGAAAAGGGTCATTACCAAAATGAGTGCAACAAACCCCGAAATTAGGGAAATGTTGGTGGACCAGGTAACCAGGAAGCAGTAGTCAACAATGGAAACCAAGACAATGGAGGAGAGCCCGTGGAAGAGTTTCTGCTGTGGGCAGAAGGGAAGCCCAGGACGACCCGAATGTGGTGACGGGTACGTTTCTTTTAAATAATCGTTATGCTTCAGTATTATTCGATGCGGGAGCAGATAGAAGTTTTGTGTCGACTTCTTTTTTTCTTTTAATTGATATAGCTCCAACCACCTTAGACAATGTCTTCGACATAGAATTAGCTAACGGGAACTTAGAAAGAGTAGATACCATTATAAGGGGTTGCACTCTAAATTTATTAAACCACCCATTCAACATCGATCTTATGCGCATAGAGTTGGGTAGTTTTGACTTCATCATACGGATGGATTGGCTATCGAAATATCAGGCCTTCATTATCTGTGATGAAAAGATCGTTAGAGTACCCTACGGGAACGAGTTTCTAATAATTGAAGGAGATCGGAGCGATTGTGCCCGTTCGTCAAGATTGAGCATCATCTCGTGTACGAAGGTGCAGAAGTGCATTGAAAAAGGATGCCACCTCTTTCTAGCTCATGTTACTGAGAAAAAGGAAAATGAGCCCGGAGAGAAACGATTGGAAGACGTGCCAATCGTGAGGGATTTTTCAGAGGTTTTTCCAGAAGATCTACCTGGACTCCCACCGGCCAGACAAATCGAATTTCATATCGATTTGGTGCCAGGAGCCGCGCCTGTAGCGCGAGCACCCTATTGGCTAGCATCGATGGAGTTACAGGAGTTGTCTAATCAGTTAGCTGAACTGCCAGGAAAAGGTTTTATTAGACCGAGTTCATCGCCTTGGGGAGCTCCGGTCTTGTTTGTTAAGAAGAAGGATGGATCCTTCAGGATGTGTATCGACTATCGGGAATTGAATAAGCTAACCATCAAAATAGGTACCCACTCCCGATAATCGACGATCTATTTTGATCAATTACAAGGTTCATCGGTTTATTCCAAGATAGACCTGAGATCAGGTTATCACCAACTCCGAGTCCGGGAAGAGGATATCCTGAAGACCATGTTTCGAACCCGATATGGCCATTACGAATTCCAAGTTATGACATTCGGCTTCACTAATGCACCGCCTGTATTCATGGACCTCATGAATCAAGTGTGTAAACCGTATTTGGATAAATTCGTAATAGTATTCATTGATGATATCCTAATATATTCCATGAATGAGAAAGAGCATGAGGAACATCTCAAGCTAATTCTGGAATTATTGAAAAAAGAGGAGTTATACGCCAAGTTTTCGAAGTGTGAATTATGGATATCGACTGTACAGTTTCTAGGTCACGTGATAGATAGTCAGGGTATTCACGTGGATCCCGCCAAGATTGAGGAAATAAAGGATTGGGCAACGCCCATAACGCCTACTGAAATACGACAATTTTTAGGACTTGCTGGCTATTAGCGAAGGTTTATTGAAGGTTTTTCTAAGATAGCTAAGCCGTTGACGAAACTGACACAAAATAATGTGAAATACGACTGGGGAGATAAGGAGGAAGAAGATTTTCAACTCCTTAAGGAAAGATTGTGTAGTGCACCTATTTTGGCCTTACCCGAGGGTAGTAAAGATTTTGTTGTGTATTGTGACGCATCACACAAGGGTTTGGGAGTTGTGCTGATGCAGAGAGAGAAGGTGATAGCATACGCTTCTCGACACCCATGAGAAAAACTACACAACCCATGACCTAGAGTTAGGATCAGTCATGTTTGCACTGAGAATTTGGAGGCACTATCTTTATGGCACTAAGTGTATGGTGTATACCGACCACAAAAGTCTACAGCACATCTTGAACCAGAAGGAGCTGAACATGAGACAGCGCCGATGGTTGGAATTGCTTAGCGACTATGATTGTGAGATCCGTTACCACCCAGGCAAGGCAAATGTGGTTGCCGACGCCCTCAGCAGAAAAGAGCAGATCAAACCCCTCAGAGTCAGATCGTTAGGGATGACGATCAGTTCGCCGCTTCCAGCAAAAATTCTTGAGGCTCAGAGTGAGGCACTCAAGGATGAAAACCGACCACGTGAGAAAATTTATGGAATGCCAGAGAGTGAGAATGGCTTCGTAAAAAGATCCAATGGAGTTTTGTGTTATGGGGACAGGAGTTCGATCCCGTTATATGGTGGAATTCGTGATTTGATCATGCACGAATCCCACAAATCCAAATACTCCATCCATCCAGGATCCGACAAGATGTACTTAGATTTGAAAAAGTTGTATTAGTTTCCAAACATGAAGGCTGATATAGTTGAGTACGTCAGTAAGTGTTTAACGTACTCGACGGTCAAGGCTGAACACCAAAGACCGTCCGTTCTGCTTGTTCAACCTGAAATCCCAGAATGGAAATGGGAGCGCATCACTATGGATTTTATCACCAAGCTGCCTAAGACGTCGAGTGGTTATGACACGATCTGGGTGATCGTTGACCGTCTCACTAAATCAACTCATTTCCTTCCTATAAAGGAGAATGATAGCATGGAAAAACTTGCGTGACTGTATGTGAAGGAAATTATCGCAAGGCATGGTGTACCTGTCTCTATTATCTCTGATCGAGACAGCCGATTCACGTCTAATTTCTGGAGGTCGCTTTAGGACGCATTGGGAACCGACCTTGACATGAGTACAGCTTATCATCCTCAGACTGATGGTCAGAGTGAAAGGACCATCCAGACATTAAAGGACATGCTGAGAGCCTGTATGATTGACTTTGGGAATGGCTGGGATAGGCATTTGCCTTTAGCCGAGTTTTCCTACAATAACAGCTATCACACCAGCATTAAGGCTGCACCGTATGAGGCACTTTATGGTCGTAAGTGCAGATCACCAATATGTTGGGCTGAGGTCGGAGAGAGTCAACTTATCGGACCAGACCTAGTCCACGAGACTACTGAGAAGATCGTGCAGATTAAGAGTTATGCCGACAAAAGGTGAAAACCCCTTGAGTTCCAAGTGGGGGACAAAGTGATGTTAAAGATCTCGCCATGGAAAGGCATGATAAGATTTGGCAAGCGTGGTAAGCTGAACCCTCGCTATATTGGACCTTTCAAAATTCTTGCCAGGATCAGGCCGGTAGCCTACCGACTCGAACTGCCATCCGAGCTCAGCACTGTGCATGACGTCTTTCATGTCAGCAACTTAAAAAAAGGTGGTTATCTGATGAGTTGTGAGATTAAATTGGAGTCGACAACCTAAAGGTCTAAACTTTCTTCCTAGCTTGATCTAGTGACAGTTCTTGTTTGATGAGTTGCGAAAATCAAGCTAAGAGTCAAGTTGTTACCCAAGCAGATTCAGTTTAATCTCATGACAGTTCTTGTTTGATGAGTTTCAGCTTGACAAGAAACTGAATTTCATCGAGGAGCCGATTGAAATCATGGACCGGGAAGTTAAACAGCTAAAGCAGAGTCGTATCCCAATTGTGAAGGTCCGTTGAAACTCTCATAGAGGCCCCGAGTACACATGGGAGCGAGAGGATGAAATCAAGCGAAAATATCCTCATCTCTTTTCGAACCAAACGAGTAAAGTAAATTGAAATCCGATACGGATTTCCCGATTAGCTGGGGAGACTGTGACAAATGGTAATTTTCATGACGTTAATTAATAATAAATGGTTATTTATTATTTTTAAGCTGAGCATTTCTATACGCGTTTGCATGTTTCTAAGTATTTTTGAGCATTTTTTGGAGCTGTCCCGCATACTGTAGCTTACAGTCACTGAAGAAAAAGCTTATTTTTTTCAGTAAACATAAATTATTCCATTCCTGATAGTTACTGACAAGTTTTGTAATTTACTGAGAGCTTTCTCGTAATTACAGAAAAAAAAAGCAACCGCACACGCGTACCGACAGCACAGTATATATGGTAGCAGTCAAATAAATGCATTTTTGAGCAAATAATGATATTTTATTATTTTCCTGACGGAAACGTCAATAAAAACTTTATTTTGCATATACGTGTCCAAAAATGTCGAACCGGGACTTTACGGTAACTATTTAAGCTTAAACCGACACATGATACACCAACGAGGATCAAAATAACTCTCCCCCCTCTTTGTTTGTCCCCTAGCCGGCCATGATAGCCCTCAACCAAGTGTGGACAAAAATATCACCACTAAGTGGTATATTATGTTTATAAATTATGCATGTTTCCCTAAATGACACACAAACAAATATACATATCCACATTTGCTCTCAAACAATACCTAGATCATTTTTCTTCATTACAACTCACGGCCACACATAAAATTTCAAGATCCACAAGTTTTTGTTGAAGTTCAAGCTAATCGGGGTGTACTTTCAAGAGTTTTGGGTTAAACGGAACGTATTGTGGGTAAATTTGGAGCATTTTGGGTAGTTCTTTGTTCCTCCTAGCCTTGTTAAACACCATCTTTGTAAGGAAACATCAAAAGTTTTCTCATCTTGTTCAATTCATGTTCATTTGATGTCTAATGATATTACCAAATGCTAAATGTGTATGTTTTGCTAAAATGAAAAAGTTAGGGTTTGATTATATATATACATATGCTCGTCATTTTTAGAGTTTTGTACAAATTAAAGTATTTCTTGCTTGTGTGGTAAATCTTGTTGCTTGTGGTACTAATTTGGTGATACGAAAGTGATTAATACTAATTATGCGAGTTTAAGACGATATATACACTT
Organism: Artemisia tridentata subsp. tridentata; assembly: GCA_021014915.2. Lineage (NCBI taxonomy): Eukaryota > Viridiplantae > Streptophyta > Magnoliopsida > Asterales > Asteraceae > Artemisia > Artemisia tridentata. Next base: position 460,119,448 of record CP139508.1, on the reverse strand, counting down.
TTAGGAGTATATACATAAATCGGCTACAATTAAAAATACAAAATCATTGGGGTTTTGAAAAACATAAAATTTTGGCTCAAGTGGTGAAATGGTGGAATTTATGCTTAAAAACTTATTATTGATAACTTATTGTATAAGCCGCAACGAATTGTGTTTAACCCGTAAAAATGCAATTTTTGGTCGTATGGTACTATTTGGGTCGAATATATTGAATTTTGACTAAGTTTGACTTTTTAGCTTAATAACTTATTTATAAGTACTTAATTGGTTTAATTTAATTTCGATACGTAACTAATTACACTAATAAGGAAAAGGGGCTAAAATTAATAAGTTGGGCCATAGGGGTGTTCGGTGACTGTTGGGCCGAGCCCAATAAGAAAACCAACATCTTTGACTTTTTGAACAAATGCGATAACGAACGTGTTAAATTGATTTTTTGAAATGTAACGAAATATATATCGTAACTTAAAAAGACTAAATAGTTTTCGGGCTAAAATTGGACTGTTGGGCCCATTAAGGGATTTTTTGGCCCAATAAACATTTCAGGTGTCGAAAATGAGTTTCGAAACATATTTTGACTCACTATAATTAATTTCTTATAACGAAACTATATATATCGACAAAAAACTATTTTGGACTCATTTTTATACGTTAAGCCCAATAAGACAAATAAATGGACTTTTGACCCAATTTCATAAACATTGACTTTTGTTGACTTTTTAAAGTTATTTTGACTAAACGTTGACCTTGTATCGAAATCTAATGTTAATAAGTAAGCGTAACGATAACTATATTTAAGGCGATAAGTATATTTATAACGATAAATATATATTACGGACTAGTTCTGCAAATATAGTTAACAAATGGGTCATGGATTATTTGATGAAATTGCAACACTTGAGAAAATGGAAACATTTAAATAAACAAATGGGTCATGCCCGATTTTCCTAAATTTTCAACACTTAGAGTATTTTGATAAAAATACTTATACTTACTTAGTCTTCTAAATACTTAACATTTGTTTCAAATTTCTTATAACTATAATTATATTATAAATAATAAACAATATTTATAATATAATATTTCTCCAATAACACTATTATTATATTAATTTCTCAAATCTATTTAATTAATTATGAATCCTAATTAATTAAATACATAATTACTAAACTTTACTTAATATATATATATATATATTACTTACGCAATTGCTACAAGCAGAGCACGAAAGTTCCGTCGCACGTACAGTCACCATACGTTTTCACCAAGAGCCATCACCAAAGAGTTACATACGATAAATCATTTTGAAATATACCTTACCACACAGCAAGCAAGAAATACACGAGCACTGGTCACACGTAAACTTTTCAATTGATTAAAGACATATAAGACACGAATATTTCGCTAAGACTTACCATATTGATTTAGGTCACGTGTCGGAGCGGTTACACTGTTTTGTTGATTGATTAGCAGGTTGCTATTGTTTTAAGGTGAGTTTATAGCCCCACATTTTTATACGTTTTGTTTATTAAACCTTGGGGTGAGAAACATGCAAAATTGTTTTCATGGACCAAAAATGGATTTTGTTTTTATACACACTTGTATGCAGAAACCTAAGTTTAGCTGAATCCCATTGCGCCCACTATCATCAACCGTCAATTCCTTCTGGGAAACCGTGTGATATAAATAGATCTATTGGGGGTGACTCTCCCGTTCGGTTGGCTCGGCATAGTCAATGCGAACGTATACCATATGAAATCGGCCGAGTGTCTGGGGATTAACACTCGTGGGCACCCTTTATTTACTAATGCCAGCTTGGCATGCTGTTTGTCTAGTTCGGTTAGATGAGGCTTAGTGTTTGCATAGCGGGATAGTGTGTTATTGCTGAATTGTTTGCTGAATATTGCTATGGTCCATATGTGCTTATTTATTTTAAACCTATGAACTCACCAGCGTTAGCTGACTTTTAGCATGTTTTTCTCAGGAAACTGAGGTGTGTTTACTGAAGGCAGGGCATGGCGTTGGTCATAATAATTGATGAAATTTTTTTTATTGTTGCTTTAACTCTGAAATTTGGACCAATTTTTTAAATGGGCTACATTTGATTTGAAATGAATTTTAAGACAATATGACTTTGAATATGTAATGGATTTTAAAAAGGATTTTTAATCCGTTCTCTATATCTTGTGTTGTGATTATCGATTTAGTAGCACCCAAAGTGTATGCTTCCGTAATATCTTGATTTTGGGGGTGTTACACACTACCCCAGGTTGTGTGAGTAGGCCGTCTAATAATCTGAGTCACTTTTGACATCAATCAGATTTCCCTAAACTAAGATTAGTCGGTAGCCTCGCTTTTAAATGTTTTTATTGTTTTATAAAAACCCGTGAGGGGGATACATGCTATAAACCTATTTTCTATCCTAAATCATTATTGTACGAGTACCTTTCCCTGCCACTATTTCCTAAATTTCATGAACCATAATCACTTATGTGTGAACGCGAATATTATGGATAGATCTATCTGGAATGCGACTACTCCCGTTGGTTTTCCCCTACCGGGTGCCAATAGAACTTTATTTGATAACAATAGGTAACTTTGGCAAGTTACCTCCCCAAGAGGACTTTAGTTCCTCAAATATCACTAAGGTGATCCCCATGTTAACGTGCTGGTTTCATGAGCTTAGTTGCAATAATAACCATTTTATGTGATAATTGCATTCGTTGCAATTATTACAAACTATGGGTGTAACAACAGAACCCATATTCTACCACAACAAACTAAAACCTACGAACTTCACTCAACCTTTGTGTTGATCCTTTAAGCATGTTATCCTAAGTTATAGAGCACCATAAGGCACGGAGTGGCACTTGACTTGAGGATTTTCAAACCTGTTACCATTCAAACTCTATGTTTCACATAGATTTTGGGACCTCCTTTTGTAAAACTCTGATCTTTTAATGAATGATAACTTATCTTTTCAAAACGTCTCTTTTTAAGTTGTTTTCTATTACTGTGACTATGTATCAAGAAGTAATACCCCAGATTTAGCTTCCGCTGCTATCTGTGAAAATGAGGGTGTTACAGATTAGTACCAGAGCCATGGTTGTAGAGAACAAGGTTAAAACCTAAACTACTACTACTTTTCTATTTTCAAGAAAGTCCTCTGTGCCACTACCTTTCCCTAAAACACTATATGCAATAGGTTTGCCTAGCGAATAGTGCCACTGCCTTTCCCAAGAACACTATATGCAATAGGTTTGCCTAGCGAATAATACATAACTATTATCCTAAATATAACTATCTTATGGTTGTTATACCATCATGTGTTCCCCCATCTATCCTATTATCGTCCCATCCCATTTCGATACTCTTTTCTCTCCAAATATTCTTAACTATACATCAGTTTCACTGGACTATTTCCCTGTTGTTCCGGGAAACATCTCTCCTAACTCTTCGAAAGATTCTAGGAATAGTATAAACTCACTAGCCTCTCTAATCTTCTCACATTTTCTCGATAATCCCTATCTAATGCTATGCTAAAGCCTCATCTATTCCCCCGCTAGCTCCTATTCCTTTACCCACTGTCTTGCCTCCGTCTCTAGTACTACCCTCACCATAAATTAATCCTCAAGATTTCTTTGTTTCTGAGGGATTTTTGTCAACTAAGACATAATTCCGTTCCCTATTTTCCTTCTCTACTAATTCTTATACTCCACCTAAGAATCTTTTGGAACCCACTCCATGAGATTTTTCTCCCTTACACCTCCGACATCTCCATCTTTTCACCTTCTGTTTCAAATCCAACTATGAGATATATGGCATAAATAACGACGCTTGTCAAATTTTGGGTATGACAAGTTATTTATGACATAACTCAGTTGTGATTTTACCCCTTGTTGCCTCACAATATCATGTTTTGGGCCGGTATTACTTAAGTAGGATGATTTATAATCATCTTATTGAAATGAATTAGGAAACTTCTTCATTTGAATAAGGAAATTATAAATCCTCGAACTATAAGTTTATAAATTCTTACTTACAAGGATTGGGATGCCTATGTTTGTAAGCAACAAATTATAAATAAGTGGGCCTAAGTGTATCGCATACGTACAAAAAATTTTCTCAATTCATAATCCGTTTGTATGAAAGAATTCCTTTCCTTCATCATTGTTACCTTCATCCACCTACTACCAATTATCACTCTATCCATTCTATCATCTCATGTGCTTTATCCTTATAAACCAATAAGTAATATGAGTCCTTTACCATCAAATTTTCCTCAAACCTTTAACTCCACCTACACTCCCTAGAAATACTGAGCCTCCTATTCAATCACCCCTCCCCATCTTTAAATCTTCCTCAAGGTAATATCGAAGGAGGGATATTACCTTATCAAACTAAATATCTATGTCAGAATTTTCATAATCCTCATTATGACCGACTTGTGATATCTTTCTTACCCCGTGTTATCCGTCAAATATTGATGGAATGGCACCCAAGCAATCGTCAACATCTGATGCTCCAGCCATGACTCAAGATGCCATCCGGCAACTAGTGGCTGACAGTGTGACTGCAGCACTAGAATCCTGAGCTGCTAACACGACTAAGTGTAGGGATATTTGATGAGACGAAAAGTGTACCGCTTTTAAGGGGTCATTTAAGCCCGAAATCGTATTTATTTGATCAAATATTGCCCTAAATCGTTCCTTTTATCATTTTAGGTTCTTTGGAGTGAAAATCTGGAAAAGGAAGCATTTTGGACGTTTTTGGAGTGAAAAGTGAAGAAAACGACAAAGTCTCCAAAAATCAAGCTGGGAACAGTGCTTGACGGCGTCACGGCTTGGCAAAAGAGGTGGATATGACAAATACACGTGAAGCGCCAGAAAGTTTTACAAAGGAAGTCTGACGGCGTCACCCTTTAAGGTGATCAAGGCCGTCACGTGTTAAGACAAAGAGAGATGGCCATCAGGATTAAAGAGTGACGGCGTCATGTGTTAATGGAGGTAGGCCATCACGTGTTAACTAGTCACAACTTGCGCGCGCGGTAGCTGTTACTATTTTGGCCATAAAATCTTCATACGAACTCGGATTTAGGTGATTCAAAAGGCCACGGATTCGGGACGAAGAGATCTACAATTTGGTGAAAAATTGGTCGTGACGGAGTCACGTGTTAAGTCTGACGCCGTCAGATCGGGCCGACAGAAAAATGCCTATAAATATAACCTCACAACTTCATTATTTGCAAGCCCTAAACCCTAAGTCCGATTCTAGGGTTTAGGTAGGTGTTTTTCCAGAAACTTAGAAGGTCTTAATCACTCCATAAACATCTTGTAATGGTGTGTTGATTCTATCTTAATTATGTCTTCCATTATTATTGTTGCTTGTTCTTCATTGATTATGTTTTACTAAATCACCTAGTGTTTACCTTTGATTGTGTGAAACTTGTGTATAACTAATTAGATCTTATTGATTTCTTGTTGATGTGTGTGTCCATCTCCATCAATTAGGGCGTGACAACTTCAATAGATCTAATTGGTTTAGCTTATAATTCTTGTTTCCTATTGTCTCTTGTATGATTGGATGATATCGATGTTAGGCTTAAGAAAACTGGCTAACCTCCTATACGGTAACTTGCTTGAACGTCTTAAGAAACATAAACCAAGGTGTACTAAGGTTAATTGGTTGTATTTAATGCATAAGCGAATTCTAGTGATCCCATGTTAGGAGCTTCTTAGCCGGCTCGACATAGGAGTGAAGTAGGAGCTTATAGAGGTGGGGAAGATCGTACATACCCCCACGATTGGTATTAAGGAATACAACCCGTCAATTAAAACAAGGTGTGACAATTCAATAGGTAGAATTGGATAGCTAGCAAGGAGTAACATATCATAGGTAGACATGCTTCACTTCCCTTGTAGAACCCTAGTTTACTTTCCTGCACATTAGTTTAATTAGTAGCTTTTGGGTTAGTTGATTAGCAATTAATTCCGCCCACTCCTTCAAACCAGAGATTTTACTTGCTTTTCATAAAATATAAAAATACAAAAAGAATCATCCCTCACCTCTAGACCTAGTAGATAAATTTCAATCCTAACGAACACTATTCTTTGAGTTGAACGATCAATCCCCCGGTACTTGCCACTACACTATACTAAATCAGTCAGGTACACTGCCTGGTGGGGATTGCAAGCCTCTTGAGATCCCTCGAGAGGTAAAACCTGTTGTAAGGTCGCAAAACCACGCATCAAGTTTTTGGCGCCGCAGCCCGGGGAGTAGTTATTGCTTAGGTTGAAATTTTATTTTTATTAGGTCTACTCACAAGATTCTTATCAAGTGAGATTTTTTCTTTTTATTTTGTAGCTTTCTCGTAGTCTATCTTTTCTTTGTGATTTTGTTTGTAATTTGCTTCAAATGGACTTTTCAGTTAGACTTCTAAGATTGCAAGATATGGTTGAGTGGCTAGAACACTAAGAAGTTCAAAATACCTCATTTAGAGACACCTATGAATCATATGAGCCTTCACCTAGGATAGATTCTTATGAACAACCTCCATGTTTAAGATCTCGTTTTAGTGAGGCCAATAGGAAATGCGACCTAGTTTGCCAAGGAATTATGGAGAGAGCCGTTGCAACAAACCATAAGTTGGATGAAGCACTAGGTTTGCTGTTATCAGTACCTAAGAAAACAATTGAGGAGGATTTAGCTGAGCATGATCACATTGATCAAAAAGACCTAGGTTTTATGACCAATGACTTTGAATCTCAAGGAACACATGATGAATCCTTTAGGCAAATTGAACATAAGATTATTGAGGAAGATCCTTATGATTCGGACATTGAAGTTGAGATGCCTAGAGAAGCACGTGAGATACTTAGGAGAATGCTTAGGATAGATTCAACCAAAACACATGATGAGGATATAGGTGATCTTGACACGTGGAATGATGAGGTCAATAACATAAGCCCACAAAATACTCAACCATCATTTGAGGCACACACACCGCCCGTGACTTACCCGGAAGATGTAGAAGAAACTTTAGGAATTCCGATGGAGGTAGAACCCTTGGAACAAGCACCACTAGAGGATATAGGTTTGAATAGTTGTAATGATAACCTTACCCTTAGTTCTAGGGAATTTCCTAGTGTTGATGAGCCGGAACCTCAATCTTTACACAACTTTCCATCCTTAGATTTACATCTAGGAGACAAAAGAGGAACCGACCCACCCATAAACCAATATTATCCGGGTAGTTTTAGGATGAAGGAAGCCATTCACTCACCCCCTTCACTTCACGTGGCATATTTCCACCCTAAGGGTGTGTATCGCTACTTCCACCCGCACTTAATCCTAAGTGTAGGGAAAACCTCCCCTATTTCCGTTAAATAAGGGTAGAGTCAGGCTCGTGACTCGAACAAAAACAAGCGCTTCTTGGGAGGCAACCCAAGCTTTATTTGTTTGTTTGTTTGTTTGATTTTATTTGTTTCCGTATGCAAGTTTAATTGTTATTGTTTGTGCTCATGTTTCAAAGTAAATTGTGAAAATGCTTTATTTTGTTTTGAACTTCGTCTTAACTACATATAAAGGTATTTTGCAAAAGATAAGTGTAAGGGAATCCAAATTTGTTTACAAGAACAAGATTGAACATGAATCACAACAATATTAAATGAGCATGCATACTAGTAATTGTTAGAGTCAAATGCTTGTATCGAGTCATAATGAATATTTTGCAGGATTTCCAGGAAGTGAGGCATAAGTTTTTCCAGAAATTTTCCGGAAACTAACCATAAATTTTCTGCAGGTCACTTCTGACGGCGTCAAGTGTAAAATTCTGGAAATTTTGCAAGTTTTGTTTTTCTACTGGAGTCATAAAGTTTTTGTTAAATCTTTAGTTTTATAAACTCCAGGAAATCTGCAAATATTCATTCTACAAGCATTATATCTTTAATCGTTTTGTTTTTATTTCTAAGTCTGGAATTACATCTAGTTGTGAGTTTTCTTTGTTCAGGTTGATGCTTTGGGTTTTTTGTGTTTGTTTTCTCAGGTTTAACAGGTTATATTGGACAAGAAGATGATTTATATTTCGGAAGGGAAGCTTTCAACGTTCATTTTCTTGGAGGAGGATTTAACCATGTTACCGGATTATCCACATCGAACGAATCAGGGGAGTATTAGTTTCTTTCATTTTCATTTATTTTTACTTTTACATCTTTTACTTAGAACATTGGGGACAATGTTTGGTTTAAGTGTAGGGAGGGTAAATTAGGATGCCTTAGAAACTACAACTTCGCTTGATTTTTGTTTTGTTTAATAGTAAATGTGTAATAAAGCTAAGAGAAATACTTGTTAGGGCAATTTTAGCACTAAATTTAAAATTTTTTGCAACATATAGGAGTGAAACTTTAGTCTTAATAAGCGTCTCATGGATAGAAATTATATGACTAGCACAAAAACCGTACCACTCAAAAATTTCCACCCCAATTATGTGAGGTTCGCCCCTAGATCTGTAGGAAAAAGCATTCATTGTTGATGCTTGTGAGTGTACCGGTAGTATTTAGATTCTAGAACTTGTGATAGTGATGCATGCTGAGACCGCTAGTGAGACTACATTCATGTAGTTAGGATTTACTACATGATAAGAGGCATTAGGATAACCCTTGTTTTACACCTGTATTATAATTACGTTGGCTACATTGGTCAAGTAATTCTCCCACACCTATTCGATGTACTCATTTTTAGTACACGATACCCCTAGTATACCCCTCAGTGCCTATCTTTTTCGTTTCTAACTTTAAGCATTTTACTTAAAGGAAGAATTTGTTTACAATCCACCCCAAATGTACACCCAAATCGCCTTAGCCCACCTTGTATGCACTTATCTTTAGTGCATTATTGTCATATGTGTTAAACCCTTAGTTAATTGTCTAATTGGTTACATGGTTGCTAAGTCGAGTCATATCTTGTACATATTGTTTTGGGACGATTGGGACTCATGGGCAAAGTACTAGTGTTATGGAGTAATGGGGAAGAACATCATTTACTACCCCGTATGTGCGTTAATATCTTAAAAGTACTCCAAGTGTTTTAATTTTCTTGATTCGAGTCATTAGCATAGTCATTTGTAAAGTATGTAAAAGTTCAAGTGTAGGGAGGAAACAAGCTCCCTTTGATGTATTATTTTGGATGGTAGAGTAAAAATGTATGCACAAAAAAAAAAAAAAAAAAAAAAAAAAAAAAAAAACATACGGGCTACCATCCGTTTCTTTTATTTTATTGTTTAAGTCGAAATAGTGTCTTGAAAAAAAAATACAAAAAGAGAGTCGTAGTAGCTTAAGTTGAGTCGAGTCTTGGCTTAGCAACGCCTCATTTTACATGTAATTGACTAAGACAATTGACTTGCCACCAGTAAAGTATCTCTTATCCAACAAACCGTGTTTTTCATACCCTTACACCTAATGTTACAACCCTTTAAAAGACCTCTTTGATAGTTTATCATAGGTGCTTACGCCAATGTGGTGGAGGTTTTGATCCTTTCCCAAGCCTATGGTAATCTATTTGCTATGACAGGTAATGAGTGATATTTCTCCATTTTCATATATAAATTTACAACACCCGAGAGATGAGAGTATCCAAACACTTAATGTGAGGTGCTAGTGTATAATTTCCGTGCTTGTTTTGACTAAGGTGGAACGATCATTTGTTGTAATTACTTTTATATTAATGTTAAATGACCCCTAACTTGTATTTTGATTGGTGGAAAAGCTCATTTGCTTGAGGACAAGCAAATCCCAAGTGTAGGGATATTTGATGAGACGAAAAGTGTACCGCTTTTAAGGGGTCATTTAAGCCCGAAATCGTATTTATTTGATCAAATATTGCCCTAAATCGTTCCTTTTATCATTTTAGGTTCTTTGGAGTGAAAATCTGGAAAAGGAAGCATTTTGGACGTTTTTGGAGCGAAAAGTGAAGAAAACGACAAAGTCTCCAAAAATCAAGCTGGGAACAGTGCTTGACGGCGTCACGGCTTGGCAAAAGAGGTGGATATGACAAATACACGTGACGCGCCAGAAAGTTTTACAAAGGAAGTCTGACGGCGTCACCCTTTAAGGTGATCAAGGCCGTCACGTGTTAAGACAAAGAGAGATGGCCATCAGGATTAAAGAGTGACGGCGTCACGTGTTAATGGAGGTAGGCCATCACGTGTTAACTAGTCACAACTTGCGCGCGCGGTAGCTGTTACTATTTTGGCCATAAAATCTTCATACGAACTCGGATTTAGGTGATTCAAAAGGCCACGGATTCGGGACGAAGAGATCTACAATTTGGTGAAAAATTGGTCGTGACGGCGTCACGTGTTAAGTCTGACGCCGTCAGATCGGGCCGACAGAAAAATGCCTATAAATATAACCTCACAACTTCATTATTTGCAAGCCCTAAACCCTAAGTCCGATTCTAGGGTTTAGGTAGGTGTTTTTCCAGCAACTTAGAAGGTCTTAATCACTCCATAAACATCTTGTAATGGTGTGTTGATTCTATCTTAATTATGTCTTCCATTATTATTGTTGCTTGTTCTTCATTGATTATGTTTTACTAAATTACCTAGTGTTTACCTATGATTGTGTGAAACTTGTGTATAACTAATTAGATCTTATTGATTTCTTGTTGATGTGTGTGTCCATCTCCATCAATTAGGGCGTGACAACTTCAATAGATCTAATTGGTTTAGCTTATAATTCTTGTTTCCTATTGTCTCTTGTATGATTGGATGATATCGATGTTAGGCTTAAGAAAACTGGCTAACCTCCTATACGGTAACTTGCTTGAACGTCTTAAGAAACATAAACCAAGGTGTACTAAGGTTAATTGGTTGTATTTAATGCATAAGCGAATTCTAGTGATCCCATGTTAGGAGCTTCTTAGCCGGCTCGACATATGAGTGAAGTAGGAGCTTATAGAGTTGGGGAAGATCGTACACACCCCCACGATTGGTATTAAGGAATACAACCCGTTAATTAAAACAAGGTGTGACAATTCAATAGGTAGAATTGGATAGCTAGCAAGGAGTAACATATCATAGGTAGACATGCTTCACTTCCCTTGTAGAACCCTAGTTTACTTTCCTGCACATTAGTTTAATTAGTAGCTTTTGGGTTAGTTGATTAGCAACTAATTCCGCCCACTCCTTCAAACCAGAGATTTTACTTGCTTTTTATAAAATATAAAAATACAAAAAGAATCATCCCTCACCTCTAGACCTAGTAGATAAATTTCAATCCTAACGAACACTATTCTTTGAGTTGAACGATCAATCCCCCGGTACTTGCCACTACACTATACTAAATCGGTCAGGTACACTGCCTGGTGGGGATTGCAAGCCTCTTGAGATCCCTCGAGAGGTAAAACCTGTTGTAAGGTCGCAAAACCACGCATCAACTAATAACGCCGATAGTAACCCTGAGCCGAGAGAAACTGAAACAACGTCATAAGAATGATAAGATCTAGTTCGTACTAGTTATTCCTATCTATTTCCAAACAATTCTACTCCTACGTCTAACTAAAATCTCGGGACGAGATTTCTCTCTTAGGGGGTAAGATTATAACAATCCGTAATTTTCATCAACATAATTTCCACTACAATATCTATATAAGGTATTTTCACGGCTAAGATTTTTGCTTCATTTCACTCCCACTATGTAAAGTAACTTACACAGCCCACTAGACGTGCTCACGCAACTACCAATGCCAAATATCTCTATGTTTACATCATGTAAACCTCCTAATATGTCAAGTCTAAGTTACAAAAGATCATTTTATCAAGTATACTATTAATCTAACTTACTATATCTAGCATTTTACCAAAACAAGCCCTATACGTTTACGGCTATTCCAAAAACCCTAATTTCAAGTTAAAACTAGTTTGAAAGTGTTCAAGGCTTAAGTATAAGTTATCCTAGCTACATTTCCTTCCTAAACTTTAGTACAACCACTTATAGCCCAAAGTACAAGTATTTTAAGCTTAGAACCTAAATTAGGTCATTTAGGTGCCTAAACCATGTTTAAACCTTACCATTCCTTTAGCACAAGTTACAACCACTTAGTACATGATTCCTAAACCTTAAACTTAGTCCCTAATTACTTTCTAAACCCTAATCCTAGCACTAAACCCTAATCTAACCCTAATCCTAAATCCTAAAAACTACTTAAACTAGCACCCTTGCACCACCATGACGCCACCATGACATATCTTAGCAACCTAGCACCCCCATCACCAGCTTATCATCTCCAAGCAACCTACCGACCACCTCCATCAACACCTTGTCACCAAAACCCCACCGCGACTGAACCACAACCACAAACCACCCTAAACCACGCTAGCTACCACCGTAGGCCTTCCTAGTCAGTCCCTAGCTGTCCATAGTCATCCCCCTCCTCCCTTGGCCACCACTCCAAGTTTACTTGGTCATTACTCTTGTCGAGCCCTATAAATAGCGCAACCCCCATTTCATTTCAAACCATCCCAAAACAGCCACACCACCTCAAACACTAGCTCTCACTCAGTCCTAGCATTAGTATAGCAGCCCTTAGAAGCCAAGGAACCAAGAGAATCAAGCCTAGGAGCCCCTTGTCGAGTCCTTTTAGCTGAGAAAACCCTAAACCCCACATCGAACCATTTCTGGTCGTGTAAGCCTTTCCTACTTGTTCAATAAGCTTTCTTATAGTTCTAGAATGCTTATAAGCTTTATTAGATCCCATATAAGCCCCTTGTTTAAGCCTTGATCACTAAATCCTAGTCGTATTCTTTTTAAAACCCTAAAACTAGTCGAGTTGCTATTTTGGTCATAAGCCCATTACATAAGCTATAAGCTCTTAAAAGCTACTTGTATAAGCTTATTCTAATAAGCCATAAGCTGCAAAACCCTTTTGTTATACTTAAAACACACTTTGCATGGTTTTAGGACTAGTTTTGTAACGTATTCCATGCATAGGGGTATATATTGTAACTTCTGGAAATTATAAGTATAAGGACCCATTTTGTAAAATTTTGTTATACTTAAAACACACTTTGCATGGTTTTAGGACTAGTTTTGTAACGTATTCCTTAGTCAAGGGTATATATTGCCAAATTACAAACTTAAGGGTATAAATGAGATATTTTTATAAGTTAAAAACCTATATTTTTAACTTAACAACATAACACAATACTAGGGAATTTCATGTGAGGGGTTTCATTTGGCTATACGTTTCGATGAGTTTGCTGGGTTTACGAGTTAAAGTGCCCTGGCTCCCCAAACATTTACTACATGACCTCTGGATTATGATAGCCCGAACGGTGTTACGTTACATATAAATCTAGGGAATTAAGGAAACATCTACCTTAGAAACAAGGAATAGAAATTTAGACAAACCAACTAAGACTTGACATACACTGCCCCAGGCTACGTGAGTAGGCCATCTAATAATCTGAGTCACTTTTGACATCAATCAGATTTCCCTAAACTAAGGTGAGTTCGTAGCCTCGCTTTTAAATGTTTTGATTGTTTTATAAAAAAGCAAGATGGGGATACATGCTATAAACCTATTTTCTATCCTAAATCATTATTGCACGAGTACCTTTCCCTGCCACTATTTCCCAAATTTCATGAACCATAATCACTTGTGTGTGAACACGAATATTGTGGATAGATCTATCTGGAGTGTGACTACTCCCGTTGGTTTGCCCCTACCGGGTACCAATAGCACTTTATTTGATAACAATAGGTAACTTTGGCAAGTTACCTCCCCAAGAAGACTTTAGATCCTCAAATATCACTAAGGTGATCCCCATGTTAACGTGATGGTTTCATGAGCTTAATTGCAATAATAACCATTTTCCACGATAATTGCATTCATTGCAATTATTACAAACTATGGGTGTAACAACAGAACCCATATTCAACCACTACAATCTAAAACCTACGAACTTCACTCAACCTTTGTGTTGACCCTTTAAGCATGTTATCCTAGGCTATAGAGCACCATAAGGCACGGAGTGGCACTGGACTCGAGGACTTTCGAACCTGCTCATCATAATGCTTTTTCAGTGTTTCATAATCTTTTAAAGCAGAACAAGATTTAGAACAACTTTTTACCGAATGTACCTCTGAGTCAGAAAATGCCATCAGTGCCATCTCAGTTAGTGCTTCTTCCTCATCAGCCATGAAGATCCAATCATATCCAAGACCATCGATGGCAACCATTTCCTTTAAAGATGGTTCTTCCACTTCCACAGCCTTCATTGGTTCCTGCTTACTCGCATACCCCTTCCTTTTGTTGTCCAGCTGCCTTGGTCTTCTACATTCTCTAGCAAAATGGCCCAACTTGTGACAGTTGAAACATTCTACCTTTGATTTATCAAAACCTGTTAGGAATATGAATATTCAGCTGAAGACTCGGTCACCCCGAGTAATTATTAGTACATCATAGCTCATAGGATTATCAGTAATATTATTAGTAGCTTAGTTATTATTATTAGTATTGTGGAGTGGGTCGGGTCTTTACCCTCTGTCAGCTCACTCTACAGCCCGCTAGGGGCATAATATGTAGTAAGTATAAATACCCCTTCCCTTGCAAGGGAAGGGTTGGAACTCTCATTATTTCAATCTAATACACATAGTGTTTCTCTCACTAGAAGTTCCCACTTTCTCTCTCTAAGTTCTCTTCCATTTGATCCAAATCTAAGCCTCAAACAAGTGTTTCTTGCATTGTGAATACCCTACAATTGGTATCAAGAGCCATGGTTAGGTCCATGAGAGTTGGTATTCACGGATTTGTGTAGTTTTTGAGGTTTTTTGGTTCGATTTGTTAAGTTACATTAATTTCATTTTGTGCTTTGTTTAGTGATTAAAAGTTGTTATACCTTGTACTTTCTAGCTTAGGAATAGTATAAGAGTAGTATTTGGTGCTTGGATTCACAGATTTAAGGTTTGTGTGGCATTTTTGGGTGATTCGAGTGGTTTTTATCCAAGTGTTCTTGGGTGCGGTTTGTGTATTTTGGACGTTCTTGAACGCGGTTTGTGTCCCATCGAGAACGCGGCTTGTCCTATTACTAGTTTAGGCAAAAGGACAAACAGCATTGAAAGTGACATGTTTGGAAGTTTGTGCCAACGCGGTTTGTCTCTAAGGCGCATACGCGGTTTGTGTCTACGCGGTTTGTCTCTGCAGTGTGAACTCGGTTTGTGTCAACGCGGTTTGTATCTCAAGCGTGAACTCGGTTTGTGTCTACACGGCTTGTCTCAGCAGCGTGAACTCGGTTTGTGTCTACGCGGTTTGTCTCTGACGTGTGTATGCGGTTTGTATCAACGCGGTTTGTCTCTCCAGCGTGAACTCGGTTTGTGTCTATGCGGTTTGTCTTTGCAGCGTGTACTCGGTTTGTATCAACGCGGTTTGTCTCTCCAGCGTGAACGCGGTTTGTGTCTACGCGGTTTGTCTCTGCAGTGTGAACTCGGTTTGTGTCTACGCGGTTTGTCTAGGCGGTTTGTATCCTCAAGAGTGCTATTTGTCTAGGCGGTTTGTGTCTTGGTGATTTTAGAAATTCCCGCGAAAGATTCGATTTCTCGGTTAAATCACAAGATCTGTAAAATCCCGTAGTTACTATGGCTACCACATCTAACACATCATCAGAAGATATTCAAGCAGCAGGATCTGACACTCGTCCACCTATGTTAGATAGGACGGATTATGAGTCTTGGGCACAACGGATAAGACTTTACTGCTTGGGAAAAGATAATGGAGTTAACATTCTTAAGTCAATTGACGATGGACCATATCAGATGGGTACCACCAGAGATGTTGTTACAACTGGTGAAGATGGGACTGTGACTTGGGGCATAGACAGACCTAGAAACTACAATGATCTTAATGAAGAAGAAAAGAAGAGGTATGATGCCGACATTAGAGCCTCAAACATAGTCATTCAAGGTCTTCCAAAGGATGTATACAAGCTCATCAATTTCAACACTGAAGCCAAAGCTGTGTGGGACAACGTTAAAATGTTGTTGGCAGGGTCAGAACTCACAAAGGAAGATCGTGAGTCACAGCTGTATGATGAGTTCGAGCATTTCAAAATGAACCCAGGAGAGAATATCACAGACTACTATGTGAGATTTCATAAGTTGGTGAATGATATGAGGATGATGAGAATGACTATGCCCAATATCCAACTAAACTCAAAGTTTGTGAACAACATGACTCCTGAATGGGACAGATTTGTTACTGCTGTCAAACTCAACAAAGGTTTAAGGGATACCAACTATGAACAGCTGTATGCTTACCTGCAACAACATGAGAAGCATGATGTCTATGATCGGGTGCTGAGAGAAAAGTTTAATCCTTCAACTACGAATGATCCACTGGCGTTCATGACAAATGTTCAACCAACAATCCAATCATCATCCAACCCAAGCTATCATCAACTTCACCACAAGTACATGCTATGAGTTCTCAACTTGACTCAGGCTACTCTCAGACCGACAAAATGATTGACAACCTCACCAATCAAGTATCATTACTGGTTCAACAGTTTCAAGCATCACTCCCTCAGACCAACAATCAGTTAAGGAATTCATCCAACCCACGCAATCTAGCAATGGTGGAGGATGGGAAAATTGTGGTTCAGAATGTGCAAGGGAGAGCTGGTAGAAACATGGGTCGAGGTTATGTGCCGAATAGAGCAGGGAATGCCAATCAGGGTCAAGGGAAACAGATCAAGTGTTATAATTGTGGGGGGCTTGGACACATTGCTAGAAACTGCAATCAACCTAAACGTCCACAGAACTCAGATTACTTCAAAGACAAGATGCTGTTAATGCAAGCTCAAGAGAATGGAGCTGTATTGGATGAGGAAGAGTTATTGTTCTTGGCAGGAGATGGAGGAAATACTTTTGATGAAGATGTGGATGAGAAACCTGTTCAGGATCTAGCACTTAATGATCCTAACATCTTCAAGGCAGATGACTGTGATGCATTTGACTCTGATGTAGATGATGAACCTACGGCTCAAACAATCTTCATGGCTAACTTGTCTTCCCTGGTCTCATCTCCCCGTCAAGCTGGCCCTTCTAATGCATCTGTGATATCTGAGGTACTAAAAATTTATGACACATATAATATAGTCGAGGGACAAAAGAATCCCGAAGAAGTACATCAGGCAGATGTTTCTGACTCAAGTAATGTTGACATGGAAAATAGCAATATTATTTCATATGAACAGTATTTGAATCACAACAACTCGCCTGATGTACCAAATGGTGAATCTTTTGTCAATAATGATGTTTGTGTTATAAGTAATGTATGTGCCTTAGATAATGCGTGTAATATAGATAATGCATGTGAGCGCCATGAGAACCAATTGCCTGTCCCTGATGATAACTTGATCACTAGACTAAACATCTATAAAGAACAAGTAGCTATGTACGAACAGCGTGCTAAGTTTGAGCTTAATGAACGTGAGCAGAAATTAGAAGGTAAAATGAGTACACTTATTAAAGAGTCTAGAGTGAGAGAAGAAACATTAAAATTAGAGTTGAGTTCTTTGAAAAGTCAGCTAGAACAGTCTGTCAAACAGAAACAGGAAGCACAAAAGTGTGTAACTACACTTAAGCAAGAATTCAAACAAAAAGAAACAACACTTTTAAATGATTTCTCTAGACTCAAGACATTAAAAAATAAGCTTGAAGATAAGTTGTACACACAAAATCAAACCATACAAACTGCTCAAATGATTCATAAGCACAGAAAGTTGAGTGATAAGCATAGTAAAATCATGATAGGTGAACCCAAGTCAACCATCCTTAGGGACATGAAAGTAGTTCAACCAGCTCTATATGATGGTAATGTGATGCTTATGCCTATTCATGACCCGCCTGAGCTTCTCTACACTAAAGAGGAGGAGGAGATGAGTGAGAGAACAAAGGAAAGAATGAATGAGAAAATGAGGGATCCCGAGTGCACAGTCAGACGAATAATAATCAAACCCCATGACTATGGTGAGGAAAATCGTTTGACTGTGTTTGCTCCTCAAAAGAAGTTAACACCTGAACAGATTTTCTGGAAACAAGATAATGAAAGACTTAAGGTAGAAAAACTTAAGGCCAACACCCTCCTCATTAGAAAAGTTGCGTCCATAACGGTGTATCCTCCCAATACACCTAGGAATTTGGTGCCTTTATCTCTTCCCACTGAATGTAAAACCTTTATTAGCTTATATGTGCTTTGGCAACTGTTTGCTGATTTCGATAAAACATGCAAGAAGAGAATCACACCCTCTGGTATTACTGAGGGGGAAAGGTGTTTTGAACATGCTAAAAGGTGTTACTTAACTGAGGTCATGCCATTCTTTAAACTACTTAAAGAACACTTTGAAGGGTTGCAAACTGCCCTTAAAGCCGAAATAAAAGAAATGAAAGCAGTGTTTAAAGATATGGAAAATGAGGTGAATGAATATGCAATAGAACTTAAGAGTCGAGAGATTGAAAGAAAAAACATACTCATTACTAACGACAACTTGATTGCTAAATGTATTGCACAAGATGTATTTTACACTGTCACTGATTCTGCATTGTCTGCTTGTCAATTTAATGAGTATGCTATTGCGTTAAATGTCACCCAGAATCGTGTTGTTGAGCTTGAGGGGGAGAATTTAAAATTGCTTAAAAAAATTCAAAATGATGACCATGATAATATGGTTAAACGTTTTTCAAAATTAGAAGTTGAGTATCTTAATTTGCAATTGAAACATCAACATTTAAATGAAAAACATAAAATATCAAATGACAAGACATCCTTGGATGCTCCTGAATTTGATACTTATTTTGAATTAAGCAAACGAGATGTGACAATTCAAGCTCACACGAACACGATTCGACTGCTGAGGGCCCAAATTGCCCAATTGAAATCCAACAAGTGTGAAGTGTATGGCACCAATAAACCTTCGTCTTCAGATTCTCAGAATTTTCAATATCAAAACACCATAAATAAGGTACATTATGAAAATGAGTGTTTTCGAGAAGAAAATTCAAAGGCTAAACAACATTTCAAAGAGTTATATGATTCTATTAAAGTTACAAGAAGCAATCACAATGATCAAATAACCTCTTTGACAAATGAAATTGAGAATCTTAAGGCTCAGGTGAAAGGTAAAATGCCATGCAC
Source organism: Artemisia tridentata subsp. tridentata (assembly GCA_021014915.2). NCBI lineage: Eukaryota > Viridiplantae > Streptophyta > Magnoliopsida > Asterales > Asteraceae > Artemisia > Artemisia tridentata. The sequence continues at coordinate 460,100,260 of CP139508.1, read as the reverse complement.
CACTTATAATTGTGATACACCAAAGGCTACTGATAGTAAAAAGTATAATGTTGATGTTGGGCGTATTCCATTTAAGCTTAGAAATAACAGATTTGCCCATCAAACATATCTAGATCATCTTAGAGAGGGCCTTGACACACTTCGTGAGGTAGTTGAAGAGGATAGGACTGATAAGCCACTTGATAGGGCAGTTGTCTATGCCTGCAAACTCACGAAAAGAATTCAGGAAAACTTAGAATATGCCATAGGCTCAATTCCTAAGTTTAGCAGCCATAGAGATAGATTTGTTGCATCATCATCTACTGTTGAGAACAAGCATGTAGCCTTTGATCTACCACCAAAAACATCAGAACCCAACACATCTTTATCAGGAAGGCATGTGACAGAAAAACAAACTAATGTTTCCTTCGATGCTTCTACAGGAGTAAAAAGTGACACCCAAGCTAGAGAGTCAAGGTCTAGAGAAAATGCAAGAAAGGATAGGACTGCGCCAGCTAAGAATGATCACTTGAAGAATGTAGAAGCCCAACCTAGGAACAATAAGTTTGCAATGAGTAGGATGAATCGTGTTGATTCTAGTATCAAAAGTACTGTAATTAATTAGAATTCTAATGCTATCTGTAAAACATGCGACAATTGCTTAATTTCTGCTAATCATGATGATTGTGTTGTGTCTTTCTTGATGTCTTCTGCATCACCCCATGTTAAGAATGGTAGGATTACTGAAGCATGCAAGAAAGTTTGGAAAGCAACAGGAAAAACATTTGCTAGCGTAGGATATCAATGCAGACCCACTGGAAGGAAATTCAATTTAGGAACACAGTGCACGTTACCTAAAATGAATAAGCATAAAATTGTGAAAGTTAAGGAATGGAGACCCACTGGAAGGAAATTCAATTTAGGAAAACTATGACCATTACCTAAAATGAATATGCATAAAATTGTGAAGAATAAGGAATGGAGACCAGCTGGTAGAATCCTGTCTTTAGTGTCACAATGCCTTCCATCTAGGTCTTGTCCTGTCTCTAGTTCTGTCTCCTCAGTGAAGACAGTAGCATCTGTGAAATCTGTGGTTCCAGAATATGTGTGTGCTGACCAAACGGACCCCAATTGCACTTGGGGATCCACATTTTTCAGTTATCCATTGTTGTCTGGTTTCAAATGCAGGTCGTACAAATCGTCCTGTGGTATTTGGACTCAGGCTGCTCAAAACATATGACTGGGGATCGCTTGCGGCTCAAGAGCTTTGTAAAAAAGTTTATCGGGACAGTTAGATTTGGGAACGACCACTTTGGTGCTATTATGGGTTATGGAGATTATGTGTTTGGTGTCAGTGTAATCTCAAGGGTATATTATGCGGAAGGACTAGGGCACAATCTGTTTTCTGTGGGTCAATTTTGTGATTCAGATCTGGAAGTGGCTTTCAGAAAGCATACATGTTTCGTCAGAGAATTGGATGGTATAGATCTCCTCAAGGGCAGTCGGGGCACCAATCTATACACCATATCAATTGAAGAAATGTTGAAGTCCTCTCCCATATGCTTGCTTTCTAAAGCCTCTAAAACAAAATCATGGCTGTGGCATCGTCGTTTGAACCACTTGAACTTCGGTACCATAAATAATCTTTCCCGTAAAGATCTTGTTAGAGGGATGCCCAGACTGAAATATGAGAAAGATCATCTCTGCTCTGCATGTCAACTGGGTAAAAGCAAGAAACAAACCCACAAGCCTAAAACCATCAACACCAACTTGGAAGTTCTTCATACCCTCCACATGGACTTGTGCGGTCCAATGAGGATACAAACCATAAATGGAAAGAAGTACGTTCTGGTGATAGTAGATGATTATTCTCGGTTCACATGGGTAAAGTTTTTGAGAACCAAGGACGAAACTCCAGAGGTTTTCATTAAACTGATAAAACAGCTGCAAGTAAGGCTCGATAAAACTGTCAGAATCATCCGCACTGATAATGGTACTGAGTTTGTTAACCAACAACTCCGTAATTTCTATGAAAGTATTGGCATCACGCATCAGAAAAGTATCCCTCGCACTCCTCAACAGAACGGAGTGGTTGAACGAAGGAACCGTACTCTGGTGGAGGCTGCAAGAACTATGCTTATATTTTCAAAGACACCGATGTTTCTCTGGGCAGAGGCTATTGCAACAGCATCTTACACTCAAAACCGATCCCTAATTCATCCGGTTCATGAGAAGACTCCCTTCGAGTTAATTCATAACAAGAAACCAGATCTTTCCTTTCTCCGTGTGTTTGGTGCACTTTGCTACCCAACTAACGATAGTCAAGACTTGGGAAAGTTAAGAGCTAAAGCAGATGTAGGTATTTTTGTTGGATACGCACCAGACAGTAAAGGGTATCGAATCTACAATAAGAGAACCCGTAAAATTATGGAAACCATTCATGTTACGTTCGATGAGCTGAGTGAGCAACCTGCTTCAGGACAAATTAGTTCTGGACCCGATCTTAACCTTTTGTCTCCTGGACCCATTAGTTCTGGACTTGTACAGAATTCCATGCCTGCAGATTCTTATGTGCCACCTACATGCGAGGAGTTAAAGAAGCTATTTGATCCTATGTTTGATGAATACTTAGAGCCAACGAATGGAACCATCCCAAGTGAACCTGCTGTACTTCCTATGGCTGAGGTTCAAGCCCCAAAAGGTTCAGAAGGCCCTACAGCTTCAGTATCAGTCAGTCACAATGCTCCAGCTGCCAGTCAATCGCCTTCATCATCAAACGCTCAAACTTCTCCAGTAATACAAGAATCTTCAGATAATAATTCATTGGAAGTTAATCCTTTTGCTCCTGTTGAAGAGGTTCCTTTTGAAAACATATTTTCTCCTGAACATTCATCAGACACATCCACACTTGAAGGACACAGCACTGCTACGTCTGTTCATAACCCTCAACCTTACAACCATCTCAGGAAATGGACTAGTGATCATCCAATCGACAACATCATAGGCAATCCCTCACGTCCAGTATCTACACGTAATCAACTAGCCACTGATGCACTATGGTGCTTCCTCAATTCCGTACTGTCCAAAGTCGAACCAAAAGATGCCAAAGAAGCAATGACTAAAGATTGCTGGTTCCAGGCTATGCAGGATGAAATCCATGAATTTGATCGACTTGAAGTATGGGAATTAGTGCCTCCTCCAGAGCTTGCAATGATCATTTCTTTAAAGTGGATCTTCAAAGTGAAGCTTGATAAGTATGGTGATGTGTTAAAGAACAAGGCACGGCTAGTTGCTAAAGGGTTCAGACAAGAAGAGGGCATTGATTTTGAAGAATCGTTTGCTCCGGTTGCTAGAATTGAAGCTATAAGAATCTTCCTGGCAAATGCTGCTAGTCGAAATATGATAGTCTACCAGATGGATGTCAAAACGGCATTCTTGAATGGTGACTTAAAGGAAGAAGTTTATGTGAGTCAACCAGAAGGATTCATGGATACTGAACATCCTACTCATGTTTACCGCTTGAAGAAGGCTCTTTATGGGTTAAAACAGGCGCCAAGGGCATGGTACGATACATTGTCCAAGTTCCTCCTAGTGAACGGATTCTCCAAGGGTGTTGTTGATCCTACACTATTCACCAGGAAGTCAAGAAACCATCTACTACTAGTTCAGATCTTTGTAGATGATATCATCTTTGCTGCAACAGATCCTAGTGAATGTGATAGTTTTTCAAAAGAGATGAATTCCAAGTTCCAAATGTCTATGATGGGACAAATGTCATTGTTCTTAGGATTACAAGTTTCTCAAAGTCCCAGTGGCATATTCATTAATCAATCCAAATACGCCAATGAGATCTTGAAAAAGTTTGGATTTTATTCAAGTGAACCTGTTGACACTCCCTTGGTTGATAGAACGAAGCTGGATGAAGATCCTTCAGGGATTCCAGTGGATATAATGAAATATCGAAGCATGATTGGATCTTTGATGTACATCACGGCTAGCAGACCAGATCTTCTGTTTGCTGTGTGTATGTGTGCTCGGTATCAATCCAGACCAACCAAGAATCATGTTGAAGCAGTGAAAAGGATCTTTCGATATCTTCAAGGCACGGTTCATATGGGTCTCTGGTATCCTAAGGACACTGCAATGGAGTTAACAGCTTACGCGGATGCTGATCATGCGGGATGTCAAGATACTCGTCGAAGTACTTCAGGAGGAGCTCAGTTTTTAGGGGAAAAGTTGGTTAGTTGGTCTTCTAAGAAGCAGATGAGTACTTCTATATCATCTACTGAAGCTGAGTACATTGCAATGTCTACTTGTTGTGCACAAATCCTTTGGATGCGATCACAACTTTCAGACTATGGATTCTCATACAACAAAATTCCCCTATATTGTGACAACGAAAGTGCCATTGCTCTTTGTTGTAACAATGTTCAGCACTCCAGGTCTAAACACATCGACATCAGGCATCACTTCATCAGGGAACAGGTGGAAAAAGGAATTTTGGAACTATACTTCGTGAGGACAGAGTTTCAGTTAGCTGACATCTTCACCAAGGCCCTCCCAAGAGAAAGGTTTCAGTTTATTCTCCCACGCCTTGGCATGAAAAGCATGACTCCTGAAACCCTCAAGTGTCTTCAGGAGGAAAAGGAGGAGTAAAGGATTGTCTTCTTATATCCTTGTACATAGTTGTATATATCTTAAATCAAAAAGAAAAATACAAAAATATAAAACCTATAAAAACCATAAAAAATCGAAAAATCAGAAAATACCAAAAATAGTCCTACCTAGGCATCTCTTCTGTTTATCGATAAAATTTACGGATCTAGAAATGTCATTCAATAATGGCACGGATTCTTAAATGAAGCTCGAGCAGAAGTTATACTAATCAGTTAAAACATGTCTTAATGGCTTGCAGTTACTTCATACTGCAACCCGCGCTGTACAATGGGGAAAGCATGTCGCCAAAAAGACAGTTGTTCCTCCAACCGGGTGATGTTCACCTGGGCATGGATTACTTTATATCCATGTTTCCCCGACTTGATGTACGTTTCAGTGCGTCTTGTCGTGCATAAGAAGAGAAGTCTTCTTTTCATCAGACTCTTTATGCTGTTTGATTCTTCTAGAGAGTCTTGATGTTTCACAAGGTGGTAAATTGAATTAAATTTTCACAAATACCCGTCGCTCAATTGAATGACTACAGCTCTTTTAATGGAAAACGGGTCATTAATTGAGGGGGAGCATATTTGTTCAAATTTCCGACACCTTGCCAAATTTGTGCAACATCAGCAGTGACACTCTCTTGGTGTTTCAAGGGAAGCATAGTATGCTTCAAAATCAGAATACATTTAAACCTGACCACATTTTCTCCCAAATTTTCTAAACTAATTTAAATCACTTGGGATCACAAATCTCAAATGGTTTGAAATTTTTGATCGGGGGAGAGAATGTGATTTAAATAGGAAATTCTGATAAAATGTGATGATTTGGAAGTTAATGTAAGCTCTCCCGTATGTGCTAAACCATTTTGCATATCAAGGCACATATTGAGGGGGAGCAAAATGTTTTGGTCATAAACGCAAGCTCTTCCATATGTGCGAAAATCTTTATTATATCGATGCACATATTGAGGGGGAGTAAATGGTTTTAACAAAACAAAGGATTTGGCATCTCACGTGAGAAAGGCTCAGACTTCACCAATGAATTGACGAAACTTGAATTGCCATCAATCGAAAGGATACGTCTTGGCCGGGTAATAATTTCAAGCTGGTTTAACCAGTGATGTAAGCGTGTCTCAAAAAAGATGTATCTGAGTAGAGTGTACCATTTCGAGAAACTTTCTGTGGACTTGACCAGGTAGGGTAATAATTTCAAGCTAGTCTAACTAGTGATGTAAGCGTGTCTCGAATCGGTCATGTTCACTAAAAGTGGATCAATTCAAAAAGTGCGAGCTCTACCTAACATGTGCAAATTTATAAAACTATCACTCGAGCACATGTTGAGGGGGAGCATTTGAAAAATATAAAACTCTCAAGTGTTTGCAAAAATGTGTTTCGAAATCATGAACACTTTGAGAGATTTTTCAAAGATTTGGTTTGGCAATTGTGGAAGAACACCAAAGACCGACCATTGTATTTCATATAATGGAGTTATAAGGATGGTAAGGTTAGGTACAAGTTCCCACGATCCCGCCAGAGCCGGAGGGATCTACCCAGGGACAATCCACTAGTTAGTATAGAAGTCCTTAGGTATGATTAAAAAGGAGAAAAGTGAATGAGGGAATAGTGCCGACTGAGATGGAGCTAACACTGGAACAAACCCAACAAGGTGTTAGTTATGAAGTCTCGGTAAGCACTGAAGGGGTTGAAGAATGAAAAAGAATTGTAAAGAGAAATGGTGAAAAGAAATAGCCCTCCTTACAACTTAGGCAGAAACCGGGTCAATACATATGCTGTCAGAATCACTTAGTTGATTGCTGGCATTGAAGACAAAGTATCATGGACCCAATGATACGCTGCACAACCCTCCCTAGCCACTCAAGGTCCCTCAAAGGATTCTTGTTTCAATTGTCACGGAGTTTAATACATTCCTATCGTCTCTCTCACTCCGAGTTAGATGATATTGAAAAGGTGGCAGTCCTCTCCAGCCTCCGCTCACTAAATCAAAACGCACTATAGAGTCTAGAGCCACGAGATGCATAATAAGATCTCATAGGGACACGAATTATTTATACACTGGTTGTTCAACATTAAGGACACCAGTTGTAAACTTAAGAGTCCTACGCAGATCTTAGCAATCTGCCAGAACATTTATGAGGGAATTTACAAATGTAATTCTCAATGATTGAATGGAAATTCCTGCCAGGGTCAACATCAAGCAGCCCTGAAAGCAGGTCACTTCGGTAATTCTTTACGGATTACGCTTAGTGGTCACGGCAGTTTCAACCGGTCTACAGTCATGGAGTGATCTCCAGCGACTCACCTAATCGTTGATTTACTACGGTAAAATCTTAAAAAGCCCTCTGTGGGTTTTCGATTAGGAACGGTCATGGTAAGGATTAGAGAGAGTTTTCACACTATGCTGTTGACTATCTCAAAGTCCAAACTTGTAAGTACCGGTCGAATTATTGCTAACTGTCGTATGCAGGAATCTCTGGCGATTGTAGCAGTGGAATGCTGTAGCTGGTTGCTGTTATAGTTGGTTGCAGAAAAGATGCCAATCCATCACCACATGTTCACTTTACCACATCATCATCAAAGAAGTCATGATCAACAAAAAGACCTTCAACACAGCTTCTGCTAACTCTGATGCTGAAGATCATGACCCTGATTAGTGTGAGCATGTCGGTTCTAAGTATATTTCATCACATGGAGACATACTACTAAAAGATGACTTGGAGACTCAAGTGGGATGATACTCTCAAATATTACTTAAAGTTCATCCAAGACAAAAGAGAAGTCATCTTCAGATCACTGATGTTTGCACAACAATCTATGACATTGAAGATTCAATGACTACGAGCCATGATGTCAAGATCCAAGGAAGAAGTGCTGAAATTCAGAACATTACTTATGGGGTGACCTCCCTTAGGGAGAGATTGTTAGGAATATGAATATTCAGCTGAAGACTCGGTCACCCCGAGTAATTATTAGTACATCATAGCTCATAGGATTATTAGTAATATTATTAATAGCTTAGTTATTATTATTAGTATTGTGGAGTGGGTCGAGTCTTTACCCTCTGTCAGCTCACTCTACAGCCCGCTAGGGGCATAATATGTAGTAAGTATAAATACCCCTTCCCTTGCAAGGGAAGGGTTGGAACTCTCATTATTTCAATCTAATACACATAGTGTTTCTCTCACTAGAAGTTCCCACTTTCTCTCTCTAAGTTCTCTTCCATTCGATCCAAATCTAAGCCTCAAACAAGTGTTTCTTGCATTGTGAATACCCTACAAAACCAGTTGTATCATTACCACTGACTGTGATCTTCTTTCTTGTTCTCTGCCAGAATTTCTTTGCTCTCATGCTTAGCAGTGCAACCTGCCACTATAATTCTATCTCTTCCAAATCATCTTCATCTATCTGTTCAAGATCTTCATGGGATAGCAGAGACCCATTGGCTTGACTGGTCAGGAAAGCATAGAATGTAGTATCACTTATACCAGCAGTACTAGTTAATGAACTAGCAGTACTAACATTAGGGTTAGCAGTACTAACTCCTGAAGCCACATTCACCTCATCTGGACTGATATTGCTGGGAGATGACACAAACGCCATGTTCCCAGAACTAGAACTTGAACTTCTAGCTTTCTTTACTCTTGTTCAACAATTTTAAAATTATTGTACAGATCATTAAGACTCATGGTATCAATTTCTGGCTTGTTTTTTCAGACAACTATATGAGTGTACCAATCAGTAGGAAAACTTCTTAGGAATTTCGAATTAAGGTCTTCTTGAGGGATCTCAACTCCTAATACAGCGAGTTGGCTGATTATCTTTTGCAGCCTGTTAAACATGTGATCAAGAGATTCATTGCTAGTAGCACTGAAGTTCTCAAAACTCTGCTTCAGCAAGGTCTTCTGTGTCTTTTTGGTGGCCTCATTACCACCAAAACTGGTAGTTATTGCTTCAAAAAAGGATTTGGCATCCTTGTATTTTCTGAATGTCAGAAGTTGATCATTAGGGATGGTCATCAGCAACAAGCTCCTTGCTTTAACATCATTCATTTTCTGCAACTTTTCCTCTGCAGTAACCGGAGAAGTGTTCAAAGTTTTCTTTGTCTGACCATCAACTGTTGTTTCAGTTGTTGATGGTTTGAAGGAGTTCCCATCCTCTATGATTTCCCAAAGTGCATAATCCGGCACTCGGAAGTGTTGTTCTATCCTTAGCCTCCACATCTCGAAATCATTCTGTTTAAGCATAGGCAACTTGGCAGCAGTGTTGGCGTGAGTAGTCTCAATGTCCATCGTATTTAAAGGGAATAAAGAGTTCTTTTGAAAAGTATCTTCTAAATCAAAGTATCAAAAACCTGGCTCTGATACCACATGAGAGGATCTAAACACACGTGACTTGTGTTGAGGATACTTTAAGTTTATACCAAATAGTATGCGGAATCTACTATTTGATACTTAGAAGATTTTATCAATGAAACAATAATTGTATGAAAAGTTTATATGAACAATGAATATCACCAAACACTTCAATATTATTAGATATAATATGATTGATCTTGCTTAACACTAGGGTTTACAAACCTTGAAGCTTAACAAAACATACATACTAAATTATCTAACCTAGGACCTCCTTTTATAATACAAGGAGTCCTTTACAAGATAATTATGATATTCTAAACATGCAGAATATCCGTATAATTCTAACTATATAAGATATACACAAAATCTATTCTATACTTATCCTTTTACACGTATTCATGAGCAACACTATCTTTAGTCTTCAAGCAGTCCAGCAGTATCAACTTCTATACTAGCAGTACTAACTCAGCAGTTAGTACTGTTAGTTATGTCTTCAGCAGTCTTCAATCTTTAACTCTGGCAGTACTAATATTTACACTAGCAGTACTAACTCAGTTAGTACTGTTAGTGTTATTCCTTAGCAGTACTAATACAAAACCAATGCCTTGACCATTTAATTCCTAACAACGTGGAAAGTGAGGTGTACTCTACTAAGCTCGGGAGGTAGTTCCAGTCTGTAGGCTACAGGACCAATCCTGTTCAAAATCTTGAACGGTCCAATATACCTCGGGTTCAGCTTTCCTCGCTTACCAAACCGTATCACGCCTTTCCATGGCAAGACTTTCAACATAACCTTATCTCTAACTTGAAATTCTAGTGGTTTAAGCCTCACATCGGCGTAACTCTTCTATCGATTTCTTGCGGCTTTTAATCGGTTCTTAATTTATACGATCTTCTCGGTCGTCTCACGAACAATAGCCGACCTAATGAGCTGAGCTTCTCCTACTTTAGCCCAACAAATGGGTGATCGGCATTTTCGACCATACAATGCTTCAAATGGTGCAACCTTAATGCTTGCATGATAACTGTTGTTTTACGAAAACTCAATCAAAGGCAAATGGGTATCCCACCCATTTCCAAAATCAATTACACATGCTCGAAGCATATCTTCTAAAGTCTGAATTGTCCTTTTACTTTGGCAATCGGTTTGCGGGTGGTATGCAGTACTCATGTCGAGGTTCGTGCCAGAGGCATCCTGAAGTTATTAGAAGTGTAAAACCCTAAAATCTGTTATCTCGGTCAGAATGATAGATATTGGTGCTCCATGTCTCGTTACTATTTCCTTCACATAAAGACTAGTCAACTTTTCCATACTGTAGTTCTCTTTGATGGATAGAAAATTAGCTGATTTCATTAGTTGATCGACTATAACCCAAATAGCGTCGAAACCAGTTGAAGTCTTTGGAAGTTTGGTGATGAAGTCCATAGTAATCCGTTCCCATTTCCATTCGGGAATCTCAGATTGCTGTAGAAGACCAGACGGTTTCTGATGTTCGTCTTTAACTTTCGCGCATGTAAGACACCTGCGAACATAATCGGCAACGTTGGCTTTCATGTTTGGCCACCAATATAGCTCCTTGAGATCGTGATACATCTTGTCGGATCCTGGGTGTATAGAGTACTTTGACTTATGAGACTCGAGCATGATTAAGTCTCGCAGTCCTCCAAAACGCGGTACCCAACTTCTTCCCTTAAAACACAAGTGTAACACCCCAACCCGACAAGGGTTAAAATGCCACATTATGGTGTCAATCAGAACATACAAACACAAGCGGAAGGCTTATAAACATAATGATTACAAAGGCGTTCTAATATAATAACAAAATACTAACTCTAAACATAGTGAGTTCCAAAAAAACTAATACAAATCCAAACTAAGTCTAAACTATAGATGAATCCAAATCTAATCCATAAGCAAATGGGTATCTATCATCAGGGTATTCCACTAAGAGCTTCTATGCACTCTTTACTCAAACCCAGCTTCCAACCTAAAACCTGCCACAGGAAAAGAAATGCGGTTGAGCTTAAAAATCCTAGTGAACAGATATAAAAACGAATAATCAAACATATATAAGTATAGGGAAAAGGAACATAAGCTCTTGCTGAACGAATATCATCAGCCAAACGAATAAGAGATCAAGGATCAACTGAACAAAATATCATATACCATAAGAAGCAAATCATAGCGAAACATAAGGAGATCATAATGAAGTCAAAGGAATCAAACAGAGAATAATAATCATATAACAGAACATAACAGAAATGCCCACGAGCTCAGAAAGCATGCCACATGCTTAGTCATATAATCACATCATATCATATCCATATATCCGTCAAATCATAAGTTGTACAAGGAGGGGAGACCTCTCAAGTACCAAATGGAGTAGCTAGCTCCCAGAAGTGAAATGGGGTGCATGGCACGCAATAACCAATCAATAATCATATCTAGAACAGAACAGAACAAAATATAGGATGCATCCATACGCCCCCTGCAAACAAATCGTATATATACACCTGCTCATGACAGGCATATACACATATCATAATGGCCAATGTGCACAAATATCATAACAGAACAGAAGGGGACGCCATGGATCAATCACACCTCCACAGAAAGTGTCATGCCATTGGTGCCTCAATGACATGGCTATGGTACCTCCATGGCTAGGAATACAGATACAAAAGCTCGGGCAACAGAACAGAACAAATCATATCAAGTCATCATATCATATCCAAACAGAACGTATCAAACTGAACTGAATCATATCATAGCAAATGGATAGCAACGAATATCATAGCAAACGAAATAGCAAATGGATATCAAATCAAAGGATCATATCAAAAAGGGAATCAAAGAAAATGGATCATATCAAAGCAAACGAATAAAAGTCAAGGATCGAAAAGTCATGAGAAACCTTTACTGAGAATAGGTAGAATATCTGTACCTCAAACTGCAAATGGAACCATATCAGAAAAACACAAGGATCGGAACTTACTCCCTCTTCAGCGAATCTACACGAATTTATGATCACGTATTACTTAATGCTTATAGTTAATCAGATTACACACTTAGTGTTTCTTTCTATTTTTAGAAACTTTCCATTTAGTAACTTTCCCGAATTACTAACTTTTCATATTTAGTAAGTTTCCCGAATTAGAAACTTTGATAAATTAGGGTTACAAATGACAATTAATTAAACTTAACGGTTTAATATGACCAATATCATAATTTAGGGTTTAATATGTAATTTTAGCAAAGTTTAGGGTTAAATGTGTAAATTAACAAGTGTAGGGTTTAAGGTGTAAATTTAAGTTTTAATTCTTATTTCGGATTATATTATTAATATCGAATCGAACTCCACATCCACATAATTCGTTAAATGAGCATGCCAAGCTTAGATGAAACCCTTATTCCAATACATACCATATACATGAGTCGACACATAAACTCCACACTCACCACACCACATGTGACCACAGTTTAAATGAGACCACAATACGTTTTAACGAGGCAAGAATGACTCTTAAAACTTAATCTGTTTCCATATTCAATTAACACATACCTTTATGGTTTTAGTTGACATAATAACATGTGTTTAGTAGCCTCTCACTAGTACAAAACTGGGATTTCGTCACACATGTAATTTTTTGAACGGTCACACAGTAACTTTTTTATGTGACTAAATGTACTAAAATAAAATAAACAGTCACACTTGATCCGACTTGTGTGACCATTTCGGAATTACATCTGAGGCTACAGCCACGCATTTAAATATTTTCGTGACTGAAGGTATCTAGTAAAACTTGTTTTGATTATTTAGTCACTTATAATTTGGGGCGTGTGACGGATACAAATAAGTTTGAAACACTAGTCACACTATATATCTATATATGTGACAAATATATGTCACACAATTGAACAATGTGACCAAAATCCATATATGGTCACATGAAGTAATTGTGTATGTGGCTAAATCATATACTCAAGTTTGCCACACATTATTTAAATGTGACTGCTAGTTTTTGTTGAAAATTTAGCCACATATGAATTTAAAATGTGTGACAACTGAAAAGTAAATTTGAAGCATTAGTCACGATATGCATTTAAAAGTGACAAAGATATGTCACACACTTGAACAGTGTGACTAAATGTCATATATGGTCACACTAAACCATAGGCATACATGATTAAGTGTGACCAAAATTCTATAGATATGGTCACGTAAGTTAATATGTGTGTCTAAAGTTTAGTATGTGTTTGCCTGCTAAATCCTAATGTGTATGGTCACATTTAATTGTAGCACAATCATGTGACTATAGGCTATACAATAGTCACATCATATCACAAATGTGTATCTGAATTATGTTTATGGCCACATTATAAGGGTATTATATGTGACCAATACATTCAAAATAGTCACATTGTGAAATATTCATGTGACTATTTTTTATTATTTTAACAAAAACTTTGTCTTAAATGGTCCTAGTATGCAATAGTCAAAAATTTCAAAATCTCAATGTTTTGGCTCCATTGTAAGCATTTATGTTGTCTTTAATCCTATCTAGTTGTTCAACAACCACATTGTACCATATTATATCCTTTTTTTTCCTGCATTATATAATACCCCAGTTATCATCAACTCTTTATCATATCAATTGCTTTTCACCATGGATGCACAAAATGGTTGTCAAATGGTCTGCATTGACTGTTGGGTTAAAAATGAAAACAAGGCTGGATTGACCTTTTTTGCAAAGCGTCCCCCTTATACGGATTTCAGGAGGTATGTTTGTCCAGTGTGCCTTGAAAGAAGGGAACCCCATCTTATACTGGTAGAGGTGGTGTTACAAGGGAAAATACAAGTACAATAGATAGTAGTGGATATGTAATTGGCTTACATATTAATGCATCTACAAGAGTTGGTGCTTACTTGGGCAGTGGTGATGAAGAAACTAAACCAACTGCAACTCAAACAGCAAGTGGAGTATGCCCAAGTCAAGCACCAAGTGAGGAACCTGCTACTCAAAAACCAAGTGAAAGAATCTGCAAGTCAAACACCTAATGAAGAACCTCCAACTCATAAACCAAGTGATTCACCTGCTAGTCAATTAACCAAGTGAATCACCTGCAAGAAATGCTATGTTGTCTTTCAGTGTAAACGTAATTTAACTGATATGTTATAATTAATATGTTATTAACAATGCAGTATGGTTACTACTTTTTTTTGTATGTGTTGACTTTATAAGTCAAACCAGGTATTCAACATTGTGTTTTTCAACTATACATGTTTATCTCATAAGCAGTACTAACTATACATTCTAGCAGTCTTAACTCTATTTCTTGTCCTTGGGTCCTAGATACTTTTCCATCTTCTTGAGCAGTTGATATGCCATATCATCATAAGTAAACTGAAGCTGGAGTCTTTTCTTCCCACACAACATCTGATGTAGAATGTCTTTGTGAAACTTTAAAGGGTAATCCTTTTCTACAAGCATGTAGATCACCAACTCATTTACAGTTAAAGCATGTACTCCACATCCTTGAAAAAGTTTCCATTCTTTAACAGTATTGTGCTTTAGTCTTCTCCAACATTCATCCTCAGGATTTGGTTCAAACATTACCTTCAAGTAATTCCAGACTGCTCTATCATAAGCTTGTTCTGGTGTCTTATTACCAAATCTTTCTTTGAGTAATTTCCATAGAGCTATCATATCTTCTCTATCAAAATTATAAACCATTTGAAGAAAGCTTACAAACCTTCTAGAAGAACCATCATGCCTCTTAATATCATAATAAATTGTTTTCCCATGAGATCAAGACTTATAATCAACAATAGGTTGTTTAACACTTACAGGTTCTGCATCCATGGCTTCTCCTTCAGGTTTTCCTACATAGACAACTGCAAGTTCAGTGTGAGCTTGCATTTGTTCTTTAGCAATAGCTTGCTCAGTTTGTTCTTGTTCTCTGCTCTGTTCTTTCTCTGCTTTTTCCGCACTTGTCTTCTTTTTACTGCTTTTTCTTTCCAACTGTTCACCTGCTCTTTTTGAACTTGTTTTCTCTTCTTTCTTTTCTTCAATGCCCTTCACCACCTTAGCATTCAAGAAGCTTTTAGTTTTTCTCTTGGCAATTGCATATAATTCTTCAATTCTTTTATCATTCAAGAATTTCAAATCCTTTAGTTTCCAATTGTCCACATTCTTCAAATACCTGTTGTTGGGAATTAAACCTAACAGTACAAACTGTCAAGCTTAAGTTGAAGTCTGCTGAAGATTACACTAGCAGTACTAACTGACTTAGTACTGCTAGCACAAGAAGTTTGTACTGATTATGTTCTGAATATGTATAATAGGATAAGTATAGAAAAGATTTAGTGAATATCCTATTTAGTTAGTGTTATACGAATATTGTGATTATCATAGTTATCTTGTAAAGGACTCCTTGTTCTATAAAAGGAGATCCTAGGTTAGGTTTTTGATATATCAGCAATATATCAGTCATACACAAGTTGTAAAAGATTCAAGGTTGTGAAAACCCTAGTGATAATTGAAGATCACTCGTATTAATAGTATTGAATCGTTTGAAGTTAATCATTATCTTCATTGTTCATATACATACACTATTTCATTCATACATTAAGTTTACGCAATATTTTCTAAGTATTCGCTAGTAAATTCCGCGTGCTAGTTAATATTACTCATAGTATCTCTAACACAAAGGGTGTGTTTAGATCCTCTCAAGTGGTATCAGAGCCAGGTTGATACTTTTTTGATTTAGAAGAAGTGATGGACATGGAGACTTCTACAACCAATGTTGCTGCAAATTTGCCAATCCTCAAGCCTAATGAATTCGACATGTGGAGGTTAAGAATTGAGCAATACTTCCAGGTGCAGGATTATGCACTCTGGGAAATCATAGAAGATGGAAATTCATTCAAGCCTACAACCACTACATCAACTGTTGAGGGTAAAACAGAGACTACTGTGCAGACAAAGCCAGTTACTGCAGAGGAGAAGGTTCAGATGAAGAATGACCTCAAGGCCAGAAGCATGCTGCTAATGACCATTTTTAATGATCAACTCTTGAACTTCAGCAAGTTCAAGTGTGCCAAGACAACGTTTAAGGCCATTGTTGCTAGATATGGTGGGAATGAAGCCACCAAAAAGACTCAGAAGACATTTCTCAAGCAGAATTTTGAGAACTTCTCAACAACAAGCAATGAATCACTGGAACATATGTTCAACAGGCTTCAGAAGCTTGTGAGTCAACTTGCTATTCTTGGAATTGATATACCTCAGGAAGACCTCAACTCCAAATTCCTGAGAAGTTTACCATCAGAGTGGGCTATGCATGTTGTTGTCTGGAAGAACAAGCCAGACATTGATACTATGAGCTTGATGGATTTTTATAGCAAATTTAAGATTGTGGAGCAAGATTTCAAGAAGACTGCTGGAACAAGCTCAAGCACTGGGAACATGGCATTTATATCATCTCCCAGTACCTCTAGTCCATAGGAAGAAGTGAAGGTTGCTGTAGCAGTTGGTACTGCTAGTTCAAATATTGGTACTGCTAGCACATCAAGCAGTACTAAAAGCATTATGGATGAGACTACTTGCTGTGCATTCCTGACTACCCAGCATAATGGATCCATGTTGAAATATGAAGACCTTCAGGAGATCAATGATGATGATCTGGAGGAGATGGATATCAAATGGCAAATTTCTCTTCTTAGCATGAGGGCTAGGAAACTCCATTTAAGGACAGGGAAGAAGATTACCATGAACAGCAATGATACTGCTTGTTATGATAAGTCAAAGATTGAATGCTATAATTGCCATAATATGGGGCACTTCTCAAGGGAATGCATAAGGCCAAGACAACAAGATGACAAGAGCAGAAGCTATGGAAGCAAGACCAAGGAAGTGGAGATCACTGACTCAAGCTCAAAGGCTATGGTGGCCATTGATGGCTTAGGGTTTGACTGGAGCTTTATGAAAGAAGAGGAGGCAAAACCTACTGAGATAGCTCTCATGGCTTTCTCTGATTCTGAGGTATAAATTGCTAAGTGTTCTAAATCATGTGTTGCTTTAAAAGAACTAGAAACACTTAGAAAATAATATGAGGAACAAAGAATAGAGCTAAACAAAACTAGTTATAATTTGGAAAATCATAAGAGGGGTTTAGCTGTCTTAGAGGAGCAAATTGTTAACTATAAAAGGAATGAGTCTAGTTTTGCTGATGACATAGCAGTGCTTAAGATAGATTTAACTTTTAGAGATGCTGAAATTAGTATGTTGAGAGCTGAATTGGATAGGATTAAAAAGGCCAATGAAAACATTCAATTAACTGTAGATACATTAGACTATGCCTCAAAGGGTTTAGACAAATTAATTGAATGCCAGGTAATCAACAAAGCTAAATCAGGTCTAGGGTATAAGTCTGTTCCACCTCCTCACAGAGGAATACCTGCACCTCCAGGTATAGACCTAGAACATACAGGATTTCCTGGATTTCAACTACCCAAGCTAGAATATGGTCCTCAACCAAAAGAAAAGGTAGTAGTTGACAAACCAGTAGAAGTTAGAGAACCCTTTCAGAGTGCAAGTGATGCTTCACTCACTGAGGACAAGGGATCCTCTGCTAGGGATTCAGATGCTCCAACCATAGAGGATTGGACTTCTGATGATGATGAGGATGATCAGGTTAAGGTTAAACCTGATACTATTAAGGTTGAGAAAACAAAAGTTCCCAAGATGGTCAAGACTAAGACTGTTAGGCCTAAGACAAATGCTAAACCAATTAGACCAACAGTTAGGTATTGTGAAATGTATAGAACCACAAACAAGCCTAGAGGTAACCAAAGGAATTGGAACAACCTCAAGTGTCACCAAATAGGTGATAACTTTGTCTTTCATAGGAAAGCTTGTTATTCTTATGGGAGCTTTGACCATCTTGTAGCCTATTCCAACAAAGGGTAACTGGGTATTCAAAACATAGGGTCACCTTAGAAAGACCTCCAACTCACCCTACAAATGCTAAAATGATACCTAGAGCAATTCTCTTAAAGTCTGGACCAAGACAACTTAGTACTGCTAGACCAGCAGTTCATACTGCCAGACCTTTTAGACTTGTTTATCCAAGACTAGCAGTTCAAGGTGAAAAAACAATTTTCAAACATGCACCAACAACTGTTAAAAGGCCCTTTCTTAACAAAGCAGTGGTAAATAAACAAATTTGGAAACCTAAGGCCACAACTACAAAGCCAGCAGTACATACTGCTAGCCAAGCAGCTAGTACTGGTAACTTTAAACACACTGCTAGGGCAAATATGGGAAATGGTGTAAAGTCCTCAGCATGTTGGATTTGGAGACCAATCCAATCCAATGGTGCATCAATTGTTTTAAAGAGAATGGACTATATTGATGCAAGAGGCAAACCTACGTTAGTAATGGCTTGGGTACCCCAAGGAAATTACTTTCCTTGTGTTTAAATTGTTAGTCTTATGCTTATAATGTTATGAGACAAGTGCTTTGCACTTTTTTTTCTTGGTTTTGGACTAACAATTGCAGGTATGGATGTTAAGCACAAAGGAGTTACAAGTGCTTTATGTGAGATTGGTTCTTTGGAGCTGAAGTGTATGATCTTTGCACACAACAAATAGTTATTGGTTCACCATGTCTAACCCACATCAAGAACCAACTAGTACAGAGCAAACGGTTTCTGGTAAAGACTTCTCAAATCTGTTTATGGTTGATAGTTTACCAAAAACTATATGGTTATCAACTAACCATATCTCACAGTGAAGAGTTGGCTAGTCCAAAGCAAACGGCTATTGGTAAAGACACATCAAATCCATTGATATCTGATAGTTTGCTAAAAACTATGTGTGGGCAGTATTGTTTTAAGTCATTAATAAGTTTATACTGCTCCTTAAAAAAAATTTGTTAAAAAGTTAGTACTGATAGTGCAAAGTTTGTACTGCTAGTGTAAGCTTTGTACTGCTCAACTAGCCGTTAGAACTGGTGTGTCAGTAACAGATTTTTAATCTAGCCGTTGGGTGAAACCGTTTCTTACCATACTTATAAGGTTTTTCTTTAGGATAATTATCTTCTTACTAAATATTTACTTATTCACTTTCTAAAGATAATAATTATCCTTTACGCAAAATTCTCAAACCCTAACAGTATCTTTATAAAACCCCAATTGGCTTTGCACATCATCAATTAAACCACATACAATCAATTTTCTTGTTTAACTTGTAAACATACTTATGGCTGTTTTGGAGTTTGCTAAGACGCATAATCAGGTTGCTTTTCTAGAGAAAATAGAGTAAGGGGATGGACCTAAGTTCTATGAGATTGTGGATTTTCTCA
Organism: Artemisia tridentata subsp. tridentata; assembly: GCA_021014915.2. Lineage (NCBI taxonomy): Eukaryota > Viridiplantae > Streptophyta > Magnoliopsida > Asterales > Asteraceae > Artemisia > Artemisia tridentata. The sequence goes on along the minus strand of CP139508.1, from coordinate 460,080,882 downwards.
ACAATTCCTACATAAGGTATGCTTTGACTGTTAATCCCACTCTCTATTCCTCACAAATCATACAGTTTTGGCAGACTTCATCTGTCATAACACTAGATGAAGACGATGAGGATACACCTATCACTGTACTTAGTGCAACTGTGGATGGGCAAACCATCTATGTTACAGAAAAATATTTAAGGAGACATCTCCATTTAGATGATTCAAATTGTATCATAGACTTGCAAAACAACAGAAATTTTACATCATATTTCAAATATGGGGTATGACACATCCAACAGACTTTTAACTTTTAAAAAGGGATGTTTCTCACCTCAATGGAGATTTTTAATACATACACTTCTTCACTGTATTAGTCCTAAAAGAACCTCATGGGAGCAATTCAATAGCAATATTGCTATTGCTCTTGTGTGTTTATCCACTAATAGAGTTTACAATTTTTCAAAAATGATTTTTGAAAGTATGGTGAAGAATGTGACATTTCCAAAAAAAATTTGATGCACCTAAGGTTCATACAAACCATTTTAAATGCAAAAAAAAGTAAGTTACTTTCCTATAAAACAATTTTTCCTACTCCTTGCCTGCAACAAAAAGTGTTTCAAAATATGGCAATGGAAACTAGGGGTTGGAATGGGGAAGTAACACCATTATCTCAAGATATGCTTGCTCAAATTCAAAGTTTTTAGGGTAAAGGGTCAGTAAATATAACAACCCGCAATTTTTCAGACTATTATTTTAATCGTTCATATATTTATTTTTGACAAATATTACAAATTAAATATCTTCTGACAGTTGCTGATGTTTAAAAATTTAAAAACGAGAGGTTATCTCGTTTTTCCTGAAAACTACACCACACGCGTACCGACACAAATCCTAGTAACGTCATAAGTCCAATAATTGTTATCTGAAATCCATAATTTTGTTTTTATATTGCTATTATAAAAACGTGCTCATAAATAATATTTTTCGTGCTCACGATAACCCGGAAAACAGTAACTGAAACGGAGCTCAGTGAAACGCGGGGCACACTTAAACCTATTAGCTTAACACTCACTTTTATTTAACTTACCCTCACTTTATTTTATACCTACACTTTTAATTAAAAATTAAATTAAAACCAAAGACAAGACAAATATATTGAGGTACAGATACATAAAACAGTTTAATCCTCTTCACCCCACACATATCTCTCCTTCCTTCTCTCTTCTGCGCCCCATCCCCACATCCTGAAGAAAATCAGAGGTGGTCCAACTCGATGATAACCAAGCTCCAAATGATCCTAATGACTCAGGCGAGATTCCCTCTTCTTTGTCAAGACTCCGAAGCAACATATGAGTACAAGAGCTGACGAGGCTATGATGATGCGATACCCTTTTTGGGCTACGATTCCAACTGACAAACGGGTGGAGGAGGGGCAACCTTCCCTCATATTAATCCTTTAAAACCCAATCGGCTCACACTCGCAACCCACCACTCAAACAAATTACTTCAAAACATTCAAAGGAGGAGCTGTGGTGGAGTTAGCCGATTTGGATTCAAGCTTCTTCGATTCTCACTTCATTCTATCGGATTGATTTTTCCTCTTCTTGTTGTAAGATCTTGATTTTTCTTTTCTTATATTCGAACACCCATTTAAGTTTTGGGAACAATCTGTTATAATATATTTGTGGATAAAAGAAATTAGTGGGTTTAGATTTAAGTTCATAATGATGAAAATATTGTGTTGTTATGGTTGTGGTGTGGTGATAAATCAATTGTTATAAAAATTCATTTTCTTAATTACTGCTAGTGATCGAGTAAAAGATTTGACACGAGTTGGTTTATATCGAATTTAAAACTTGTCTGATAAACTAAAAGCTAAAGACTACAACTAGGATTGGCTCAAATCGATGGAAGGGTATTAGGTTGTTATGTGTTTGGTCCAATAGACTAGTGGTTAGAAAAAGGACGGGATTCGGTCTAGATACTGTGTATGTCGACTTTTGCTTGTTGTCGTGTGGGTTTATTGGGCTCCAGGGTGAATTCGAGTGGTACATTTTCATAGTCGTATGTAGTAGACTAGGCTCGGGTATACGTCATTTTGCTTAGTCAAAAGAATTATAAGCCCCGTAACGAGGACGCGGTTCGGTCAAATTCAAGTGTCAAGTTTCCTCCTCATGCCTCGCACAAAAGGCTATAACACAACCCAACTTATGATTTGATATCTGGCCAAAATATGCTCTTAAAGTTTAAAACGGATTGTGTGTCCCTTTACCAAGCCCATGTTATTTTACAACAAATTCCCTTCGTTATTGTTTATAAATCCTATCAAAAATGATATTTTAGTTTACACTTGGTGTCAAAGCGAGAGTGAAAAGGGGCGAGTATGAATAATCTATTGTAAGAATCTAGAAGACTGACTAACCAGGGCTGTGCATCTGTTCCAACTTCCAAATTTTGAGTAATACGGGATCCTAAATTATTAACAAGTGGGCTGAATTTTTCATAAGTATTAGGCTGAAGTTTTTTTTTTTTTTCTTTCTTTATAAGTAAGTATCGTGGGCCGAAGCCCATTTAGTAATTAAGGGATGCGTTTGATTTCCGATTTTACTAATAACTTGTGTCAAACCTATCACTTTTAAATGTATAATAATAATAATAATAACGCAAAGTGAGTAACAAATAGTTTGTAAAAAAAAAACATGTTTATTTATATCGAGTAATTAACTCGTCACACACGAAATGGTTGTATAAAAACCTACTAAAGTTTTATAAGATTATAAAACGGCTTTTACTTAAACTTATAATTTGTAACACAAAGTTGCCACGAGAAATCAACATTTATATACGGGTCATGCCCGACTTCTATTAAATTAAGGTACTTATTATATTTTTTAGTACAAGCATTTTGTATACCATCGTGTTACGCTGGTTTTCAAATCACGAATTATTTAAATGGAGGTTATCACTTACGCATAATTTTCCCACATTTCAAAATATGTATAGCCATTTATATATTTTTGTAACCACTATTTTAACAAATACGTTCCATATCTCGACAACGTCTAGTGTCATTCGTAATCATTCTCCGTTCAACGTATTTCGGTTAGTGTCAAATCATAGTCATATTCGTCCGTGATATATTGTTGTCATACACTTATGTACTTCTCATGAGCCAATACCTAGAAATGCTTATAAAATCATTTTAGACTTAAATGCTGCCACACCAGCAATAATAACATAAACTAACTAAAACTTTTGAACTTAAGCCTTAAACATAGTCTGTGAACTAAAACGAACCTTACTAATCTAGGTCGCGTGTTGGTGCTGAACTTTATCTGAACTATTGTATTATCCGACTGCTATATGCCGAGGTGAGTATTCAGAACCCCTTTTTACCGTCTTATTTTTTGGGGTGGAATGCATGACTTAAATTTTATTTGAACTTATGACATATGTTTTGACTGAGCTATTTGGAACTCGACTTTGACCTTTAAAATATTGTCTTGTTTTAAACTGTTGACGTGCCGTACGCACTTAGATTTTAGTCTCCCCTGTTCGGAGCTGGCTTGATTTAATTAGTATATAATAGTTGGTATGATGTACCGTTCGTACATTCGCATTGTTAGTCCCCGATTGGTTTGCCGTTCGCACTCCAATTTTGACGTACCATTCGTACGGCTCCCTTGTGCGGAGCAGTAGGTAGTATGGATAGCGCTATTAGAGGTCGGCCAGCCTCTCATTCCCCTGTCTACGGAATGCATATTATTTATTTTTAGGGGCTTTGCCGCATACAATATTATATACTTAGTCGTTTAATGTGAACTTAAAGAGCATGTGTGTTTGACTATAATTGTTGTGAAACCATAGGTTACAAGTCTTGTATGGGCAGGACTTGTAACTGAATGGTTTGACACTGCCTCGACCAAATGGCCTTTTTCTCAAAAACCTTGGACTTCTTTTGAATAAAACCTGTATACTCACCAACTATTTTCATAGTTGACCCGTTTTCTCATGCATTTCAGGTGATCGTCAGTAAGTGTGTTTTATGAAGACATTAGCACTAAGGAGTCTTCATCTATCATGTCTAGTTGAATGAAATAAAATGTTGTCTTTTAGAAACAAACTTTTATGTTTCAAATGCCGTTGTTGGCTAAAACTATGTTGTATTAATGTATTGTTTCTTTAAATTTAAATTATGGTATTGTACTATATCACTCTGTGCTGTATATTGATTTCGTAGCACCCCAGGACCCGAATGCTTCCGCAATACCACATTTTTGGGGGTGTTACAGATTGGTATCAGAGACAGGCTGTTATAGAGAATGCCGATTTTTCTAAAATAAAAATCGCAACTATAACCAGAATAAAATTTTCTTAAACACCAAACATCATACGAGTTGACTAGTCCGAGCATTGCATCATTACTCCTCAATTATGCATAGCCTGATCACCTATGCCTAATTCGGGAAGAATCATGCAATGATGGGAGTAGAAGTCTCGGATCATGTTTGGTCGGGTCATAAGAGTCTGATCACCTGAAATTACATTAGTTGTGTGTGTATGCATGTCATGTTTGAACAACCCCGTCTGTGTTACTATACTTTATATAGATATATTTATATATATATGCCTCTTTCTTGCTACATTACGACCTAATAGACTAAGCACGTCCTTGTTTCCGTCGTATCACAAACACTACGTCTCCGAACTGTTGTTGTCCCGCAACGCCATCCGCCATCGTCCACGTATAACTTAGTGTTTTTGGCTCATTGTAGAAACATGGTCAACACTCGTTCAGGAAGCATCAACAATGAAACGCCAAGAGACAGTGCTGCGGGGTTGGCAGATCTTCTAACTCAGATCGTGGCACACATCGATGCAGGACGAACTAATGAGGGAGCTGGTACCTCGACCAACGGCCATGGATGTAGCTACAAGACTTTTATGGCATGCAAACCGAAGGAATTTTATGGCACCGAGGGTGCCATTGGCCTGCTATCATGGTTCGAGAATGTCGAAGCCAAACTCAGCATCACTAAATGTGCTGAGGGAGATAAGGTTGAATTCTCATCCGGTCTACTCCAAGGTCGAGCATTGACTTGGTGGAATAACCAACTACAAACCAGAGGGAGAGAAGCTGCAAATGGATTGTCTTGGGCGGAATTCAAGAAATTGCTAACTGAGGAGTACTGCAGAAAAGACGAGGTGCAAAAATTGGAAGCAGAATTTTGGAACCATGTGATGGTGGGAGTAGAAGTTGATAAGTACACGGCCCGTTTCCATGAGCTGACAAGAATGGTCCCTCACATGGTCTCCACTGTGGAGAAGCTGATTGATTGGTATATCTGGGGTTTGATCCCTGAAATCAGGAGAGATGTCACTTCATCCAAACCAACCACACTTCAGGAAGCTATAGGCATGGCATACAGCTTGACAAATGATGTGATCAGATCCGGTGGGATTGTAAAAGGAAACGACAATGGACAAAAGCGGCGGGAGGATCAGCAGGGAAGCCGAGACCAAGACCAGCAGGATAAGCGACAACGAGTAACCAGGAATTATGGAGCAACAACTCAGGAGCGCAAAGGGTATGTAGGACCACACCCTAAGTGCACACGATGTAACCTCCATCACTCAGGAGACTGCCCAAGGTGCCACGAATGTCGACAGACGGGCCATCTTAGTCGGAATTGCCGAAACAAAAATGGAGACCAAGGACAGAAGCGGACATGCTACGAGTGTGGGAGTCCGGATCACCTCCGGAATTTGTGTCCTAAGTTGAATAGGGCACAGAGGCCAGTGCGGGAGAATCTAACTCTCGCTGCAGCGATTGGTGAAGATGACCTAAACCGTGGAGGCAATGTCAGCCCAGCTCGGGGTCGAGTATACTTTCTAGGCAACAAGGAAGCTCGCTAGGACCCAGCCATCATGATGGGTAAATATTTTTGAACAACCACTTTATTTCCGTATTATTTGGTACTAATGTAGGATGTACTTATGTTCCCTACGACAATGACTAATGTGAGACCTAACGTCATAAGCCTTGACTTAACTTCTAGTCTTCTTGCTAACCTAAATTATCACTATTCGTTGAATTGATTTGGCCTAGACGATTCCAAACTTGAGCCAAACCTTCAAGAGACCTTCAACTAAGATGTTAAAATCTTCCCATTCCAACAACCTGATTCCAGCTTGATCTAGTGACAGTTCTTGTTTGATGAGTTGCGAAAATCAAGGTAGAATCAAGTTGTTACTATCCAACACAGACTCACAACAGTTCCCAGTTAGGGAGTTGTGAAATGGTCACTTGAGGGCTAAGTTCGAGAATGGAAAAGTTGACCGTCAAATCTAACCGCAAGGACGAACGTCAGTAGAGTGGACGAACTAAATCTCGAGGACGAGATTTCTTTTAAGGCTGGCAGACTATAACAACCCGCAATTTTTCAGACTATTATTTTAATCGTTCATATATTTATTTTTGACAAATATTACAAATTAAATATCTTCTGACAGTTGCTGATGTTTAAAAATTTAAAAACGAGAGGTTATCTCGTTTTTCCTGAAAACTACACCACACGCGTACCGACACAAATCCTAGTAACGTCATAAGTCCAATAATTGTTATCTGAAATCCATAATTTTGTTTTTATATTGCTATTATAAAAACGTGCTCATAAATAATATTTTTCGTGCTCACGATAACCCGGAAAACAGTAACTGAAACGGAGCTCAGTGAAACGCGGGGCACACTTAAATCTATTAGCTTAACACTCACTTTTATTTAACTTACCCTCACTTTATTTTATACCTACACTTTTAATTAAAAATTAAATTAAAACCAAAGACAAGACAAATATATTGAGGTACAGATACATAAAACAGTTTAATCCTCTTCACCCCACACATATCTCTCCTTCCTTCTCTCTTCTGCGCCCCATCCCCACATCCTGAAGAAAATCAGAGGTGGTCCAACTCGATGATAACCAAGCTCCAAATGATCCTAACGACTCAAGCGAGATTCCCTCTTCTTTGTCAAGACTCCGAAGCAACATATGAGTACAAGAGCTGACGAGGCTATGATGATGCGTTACCCTTTTTGGGCTACGATTCCAACTGACAAACGGGTGGAGGAGGGGCAACCTTCCCTCATATTAATCCTTTAAAACCCAATCGGCTCACACTCGCAACCCACCACTCAAACAAATTACTTCAAAACATTCAAAGGAGGAGCTGTGGTGGAGTTAGCCGATTTGGATTCAAGCTTCTTCGATTCTCACTTCATTCTATCAGATTGATTTTTCCTCTTCTTGTTGTAAGATCTTGATTTTTCTTTTCTTATATTCGAACACCCATTTAAGTTTTGGGAACAATCTGTTATAATATATTTGTGGATAAAAGAAATTATTGAGTTTAGATTTAAGTTCATAATGATGAAAATATTGTGTTGTTATGGTTGTGGTGTGGTGATAAATCAATTGTTATAAAAATTCATTTTCTTAATTACTGCTAGTGATCGAGTAAAAGATTTGACACGAGTTGGTTTATATCGAATTTAAAACTTGTCTGATAAACTAAAAGCTAAAGACTACAACTAGGATTGGCTCAAATCGATGGAAGGGTATTAGGTTGTTATGTGTTTGGTCGAATAGACTAGTGGTTAGAAAAAGTAAGGGATTCGGTCTAGATACTGTGTATGTCGACTTTTGCTTGTTGTCGTGTGGGTTTATTGGGCTCCAGGGTGAATTCGAGTGGTACATTTTCATAGTCGTATGTAGTAGACTAGGCTCGGGTATACGTCATTTTGCTTAGTCAAAAGAATTATAAGCCCCGTAACGAGGACGCGGTTCGGTCAAATTCAAGTGTCAAGTTTCCTCCTCATGCCTCGCACAAAAGGCTATAACACAACCCAACTTATGATTTGATATCTGGCCAAAATATGCTCTTAAAGTTTAAAACGGATTGTGTGTCCCTTTACCAAGCCCATGTTATTTTACAACAAATTCCCTTCGTTATTGTTTATAAATCCTATCAAAAATGATATTTTAGTTTACACTTGGTGTCAAAGCGAGAGTGAAAAGGGGCGAGTATGAATAATCTATTGTAAGAATCTAGAAGACTGACTAACCAGGGCTGTGCATCTGTTCCAACTTCCAAATTTTGAGTAATACGGGATCCTAAATTATTAACAAGTGGGCTGAATTTTTCATAAGTATTAGGCTGAAGTTTTTTTTTTTTTTCTTTCTTTATAAGTAAGTATCGTGGGCCGAAGCCCATTTAGTAATTAAGGGATGCGTTTGATTTCCGATTTTACTAATAACTTGTGTCAAACCTATCACTTTTAAATGTATAATAATAATAATAATAACGCAAAGTGAGTAACAAATAGTTTGTAAAAAAAAAACATGTTTATTTATATCGAGTAATTAACTCGTCACACACGAAATGGTTGTATAAAAACCTACTAAAGTTTTATAAGATTATAAAACGGCTTTTACTTAAACTTATAATTTGTAACACAAAGTTGCCACGAGAAATCAACATTTATATACGGGTCATGCCCGACTTCTATTAAATTAAGGTACTTATTATATTTTTTAGTACAAGCATTTTGTATACCATCGTGTTACGCTGGTTTTCAAATCACGAATTATTTAAATGGAGGTTATCACTTACGCATAATTTTCCCACATTTCAAAATATGTATAGCCATTTATATATTTTTGTAACCACTATTTTAACAAATACGTTCCATATCTCGACAACGTCTAGTGTCATTCGTAATCATTCTCCGTTCAACGTCTTTCGGTTAGTGTCAAATCATAGTCTTATTCGTCCGTGATATTTTGTTGTCATACACTTATGCACTTCCCATGAGCCAATACCTAGAAATGCTTATAAAATCATTTTAGACTTAAATGCTGCCACACCAGCAATAATAACATAAACTAACTAAAACTTTTGAACTTAAGCCTTAAACATAGTCTGTGAACTAAAACGAACCTTACTAATCTAGGTCGCGTGTTGGTGCTGAACTTTATCTGAACTATTGTATTATCTGACTGCTATATGCCGAGGTGAGTATTCAGAACCCCTTTTTACCGTCTTATTGTTTGGGGTGGAATGCATGACTTAAATTTTATTTGAACTTATGACATATGTTTTGACTGAGCTATTTGGAACTCGACTTTGACCTTTAAAATATTGTCTTGTTTTAAACTGTTGACGTGCCGTACGCACTTAGATTTTAGTCTCCCCTGTTCGGAGCTGGCTTGATTTAATTAGTATATAATAGTTGGTATGATGTACCGTTCGTACATTCGCATTGTTAGTCCCCGATTGGTTTGCCGTTCGCACTCCAATTTTGACGTACCGTTCGTACGGCTCCCTTGTGCGGAGCAGTAGGTAGTATGGATAGCGCTATTAGAGGTCGGCCAGCCTCTCATTCCCCTGTCTACGGAATGCATATTATTTATTTTTAGGGGCTTTGCCGCATACATTATTATATACTTAGTCGTTTAATGTGAACTTAAAGAGCATGTGTGTTTGACTATAATTGTTGTGAAACCATAGGTTACAAGTCTTGTATGGGCAGGACTTGTAACTGAATGATTTGACACTGCCTCGACCAAATGGCCTTTTTCTCAAAAACCTTGGACTTCTTTTGAATAAAACCTGTATACTCACCAACTATTTTCATAGTTGACCCATTATCTCATGCATTTCAGGTGATCGTCAGTAAGTGTATTTTATGAAGACATTAGCACTAAGGAGTCTTCATCTATCATGTCTAGTTGAATGAAATAAAATGTTGTCTTTTAGAAACAAACTTTTATGTTTCAAATGCCGTTGTTGGCTAAAACTATGTTGTATTAATGTATTGTTTCTTTAAATTTAAATTATGGTATTGTACTATATCACTCTGTGCTGTATATTGATTTCGTAGCACCCCAGGACCCGAATGCTTCCGCAATACCACATTTTTGGGGTGTTATAGTAAACCCAACTGAGCCCCAACACACACCCATTGTGGTTCTTGATATTACCCATACACCCCCAATCACCACAACCTATAGGAGAAGAATCAGAAAGGAGACTATGGTTGCTCAGCCTAGCCCTCCTACTCAAACCTTTGAAGCAGATGAGCCTATCAATTTTGATAGTATGGATGGGGCTGACACTATTGTTTCTGGCTTAGTAGCTGGGCTGGACAGTGTCAACATAACTAAGACCCCTACCATGGCAACATCTAATGTGCCAAGTCCTACAAGACTTGCCACAGGTGATGTAACCCCTAGCCATATGGAGCAAATGGGTGGTTCAGGAGTACCTCCTAGTCCAACTAGGGGAGAAACTGAGTCTTTGCCCCTTGATTCACCTCTCCTAGCAGGTAACATAGCTAGAAGTGATGAGGGCAGCTCTACACTAAATGAATTGATGGTTCTCTGTACAAATCTGTCCAAAAAGGTGGTATCTCTGGAGGATGAGCTTAAAAGCCATAAATGAAACTTTGCCCTGGTGTATACAAAAATGTTGATTAGAATGAAGAAATTGGAAGCTCAAGTAAAGAGGAACAAGGGCAATAGATCAAAGATGGTGATTTCTACAAGTTCTTCAGATTATTCTGGGTCAGATGATGGTAATGATTCTCCCAAACAAGGGAGGAAAACAAGGAAAACAGGATCTCAAACTCAGGGGAGGAATTTGGATTTTGAACAAGAAGGTAATGGTGGTAATGGTGATGAACAAGAGGGTACTGGAAATGGTGATGATATGGATATGGGTGAGCAACAAGGTACTAAAGGAGCAACAACAACAAACTCAAGAAGAAACTACTGATACTACTTCAAGTGTTAAAGGTACTACTGAAGTAGAGGGAGCAGTACAAACTACTGAGGTAGCAGTAAAACTGCTAAAGATAAAGGAAAATGTATTCTCGTTGATGATAAACCAATGAAAATCAAGCCAAGGACGCAAGCACAAATTGATTTTTATGAAGAAGTATCAAGAAAGATGCATGAAGCTGAAGTAGCTAGTTTTATGGAAGCTCGGAGAATGGAGAAGGAAAGAATTAGATCAGATGCCATTGTAGTTCAAGAGTCACTTGAATAGCAGATACAACATTTGATAGATACTGATCCAGTTGTGAGAGAAAGAGCTTTAGAACTACTTGCAGATGAGAGACTAAGTGTTGAAGAAAGGTCAGCCAAACTTATAGATTTCATAAATTCCAGAAATGATGAAGTGGCTTTGGATGATATCATGCAGAGTATAAGGAAAAATCAAATTCAAAAAATGAAGAGAAAACCAACCAAGGCACAGGTTATAAGTGGAATGAAGATGTATCTGAGGAATCAAGCTAATTGGAAGGCATATCAGCTGAAGGGTAAATCAAATGAAGAGATTGAATATATGTACTACAATGCATACAGAAGAGCTCATATGAATTTTCCTATGGACTCAAAGGAAAGATCTTCTAAAAGACATAAGACTGCTGAGACAAAACCAACTGAGAAAGTGGAGGCACATAGAGAAAGAGTTGAATTGTCACCAGAACAGATGAGCAAGATGTTAGTCACAGTACCAGAGATTATACATGTTGATCCACTTCAAGCAAGACATCCAATAATGGATTGGAAGATCTACAGAGACAAATTTGGAAAACTTGGAAGGTTACAAGAGTTGGTGGAGAGACAACTGTGTACAAGAATTTTCAGAATCTGCTCAGAGCATGTGATAGAGAAGATTTAGACATCTTTTGGAGATTAGTTCAAGAGAAGCTCAGTACAAAGAAGAAGACAGATGTGAAAGAACAAGAACTTTGGGTGGAATTCAAGAGATTGTATGAACCAGATCCTACTGATGTGTATTGGAATTTTTCTTATTATGATCTGACTACTTCATGGGAGTTTTATAGTTCATGCAATGTGCATCATCTATCAACACAGAGTGGAGTGGATATATTTATGTTAGCAGAGCTGGAGTATCCATTAAGTTATGAGGTGTTAGCAGTGATGATTTCTTTAAAGCTTAGATGTGAAGAAAATATTGAAGTTGTTCAAGACCTGATACAGAGGATATATGATCAGTATGAAGCTCTAAGGAAGAATAGAAGATGAAGTGTTTGGAAGAATCCCCCAATCATCTACAGAGTTTAATTCAAAGAAACTTAGTGATATGGAGAGAAATTATAAGTTTAGGGGAGGACTATTGGGAATTAAACCTAACAGTACAAACTGTCAAGCTTAAGTTGAAGACTACTGAAGATTACACTAGTAGTACTAACTGACTTAGTACTGCTAGCACAAGAAGTTTGTACTGATTGTGTTCTGAATATGTATAATAGGATAAGTAGAGAAAAGATTTAGTGAATATCTTGTAAAGGACTCCTTGTTCTATAAAAGGAGATCCTAGGTTAGGTTTTTGATATATTAGCAATATATCAGTCATACAAGATTCAAGGTTGTGAAAACCCTAGTGATAATTAAAGATCACTCGTATTAATAATATTGAATCGTTTGAAGTTAATCATTGTCTTCATTGTTCATGTACATACACTGTTTCATTCATACATTAAGTTTACGCAATATCTTCTAAGTATTAGCTAGTAAATTCCGCGTGCTAGCTAATATTACTCATAGTATCTCTAACACAAGGTGCGTGTGTGTTTAGATCCTCTCACCTGCACATGTAAGCTCTTCTTTACGCTGGAGTGGGTGGCTTGTTCTTCTTAGCTGCATATCTTTGTTCTGCTTACAACTTCTTTTTTGCATCAATAAGTTCTTTCAGCATCCTGGATTTTTCATCTATTGAGTATTGATCTTGCTCTTCTTGAGTTAGTTTCTTAGCAAGCTCAAAATCAGCATCAACCTGAGCCCTTTCCTCATCCCATGAAGCTATTAACTCTACAATTTTAGCATCTTTTTCTTCTTGTATTCTCTTTTGTTCCAAAATTATCTGATTTTCTACTTCATACTATTTTGATAATTTCTTAGCAACTTCAGCATCAAGTTTTAATTGCTCTTCTTTTGATAATGGTTTATCCACAGGCTCTTCAGTAAGAATCCCTTTACCTTTGCCTTGTACCTGTGGAGTTGATTGTTAAGCTTTTGGCTTTGATGATGGCTCTTGTATCACAACACCTTTGGTTATTGGTTTTGATGTCTTCATCTCAGCAAGTAAACTAACAGCAGTTGCAAAAACCTCTGGTGTAGCAGTACTAGCTTTTGTACTACCAGCTGTAACTGGCTCACTAGCAGCAATAACTAGACCACTAGCAGCACTAATGCCCTGATCAGTAGAACTATCAGCAGTTGTAACCTTGCCCAAATAGCTATCAATCACCACTTGATTCCCTTGGTTACCAGCAACCAAAAATTCCATTGGATCACTCTCTGCACCAATACTTTCACCCTCTTTAGCCTCCCCTGAAACTTTGCCTCCATTCCCCCCTGTTTGGGAGCATCCTTAGAAGCTTCAGAAGATTTAACCTTGTGTTTGGAAATTCTTGATCCTTTGACTCTTTCTAAATACCTAACCCTTCTCTTCAAAGCCTTTATCTCCCCACCTTGAGCTTTGATGACTCCATCTTGAGAAGCAGCTATTGTTTGTAGATCAACAATTTGTGCAGACAGCTTGGCACAGGTATCCTTCAATTCATCCAAAAGTTGCATACTATCCTCACCACTACGACTTGTGTTACCTAGCCCGAGAGGTGAATCATTGGAAAAGTTAAGTTCAGTCTCACCCCTAGGATGAATATCTGAACCCCCCATTATTTCCATGTGACTGGGTCCTTCACCTGAATCAGTTCCATGAAGACCTGACTCATTAGAAGTTGTCTTGGTTTGAGTCTTAATGATGATACCACTTTCCTGTGCTACTTCTAAGCTAGACACAGTAGTGGCAACCCTTGCCAACATGTTACTCTCCCCACCAGTGACAGCCTCATCTGCAACAGTTAGTATAGAACCACTAGCCTAAGGTACCTCAGTGTTTTTGGTGTGAGTCCTACGTTTATAGGTCTTTTGTCGATGTTGATGAGATGTTGCCAAAATTGTGGGTGTGTGATGGGTACTAGCTGGGATTGCTAAAACTTCACCCATTTAGGTTTGCGCTAGTGCCATCATTGTTGGAAACAAAGGTGTCACTGTCCCTAAAAAATCTTTTCCATCCCTCCTCATATTAGCAAAAACCTTTTTGGTAAGGCAGGGAGTGGAATTAACTTTTTTGTGACTTTTCTTATTTTCAAATTGGTTATCCAAAAAGAGTTGCAAAAACCTTGGATATAGAAAATATTTACTTGAAGAATCAAAGTTCTTAACCATACTATCAAAAATTAATTTTGAAAAATTAAATCTTTGTTTATTTTCAGCCAAACAAATTATAGCAGAAGCTAAATTACTGCTAAATTCATTCCACGCAGTGGTCTTTGGACTTAGACATACTAAGACAGTATGAATTAAGAATTTCCACTGAGGAGAAAAATTACCTTTATAAAACTTTAAAGCATCTGATTTTTTCTCATAGCCCATCAGTGAAAGTTTTTCAAAGATTGTAGTATTTGGAAGATTCTCAACTCCGTTAGCATCATCTAGGAAAAGATCTCTTTGAATTGACACCTCTGTAATGAGAATCCTCTGCCCATCTACAAGGGCATGGATTTGTACTTACCCATTAATAGTTTTGACCTTAGCAGACGACCAAAACTGGCTAATGTTAGAAGTATATGTAGTAGGTTTTACTCTTAATGCAAACTTAATATAGCTTGCATTAAGGAAATCAATGATCTCAGTAAAATCTACAGACTCATTGGATTTTTCTAAAAATGCAACATTATTATGAGGTTCGGTAAAAGTTAGGTTCGACATTATGATTTGATTTGGGGGTTTTGCAATATGACGATTAAAATTAGTTTAGGCTGTGGAAGAGAGAGAGTAATGTGTGCGTGAATATGATTGTGTGCCGCAATTGGGGATTTATACCCTTTAAGTAAAAAGTGACACAAACGTACCCTGAACACCCAAACAGTACTAACGGATACCCAGCAGTACAAATTTTACGCTAGCAGTACAATTTTTTTGCCTAGCAGTACAAACTTTGTGCAAAAACTTTTTCTCAGTAGTATGAACTCAATTTTCTTTTAAAACCATACTCCACTCATACATTTGGAAGGGATTAAGTGTAAAGGAAGACACTTAATCAGTTTTGGCGATATTGTTGTTCTTGCATTACAACACAGTTTATTGTTTTAGTGTTAATAGTCTTCTAAGTATCAAAGAAACCAAACACCCCTTTAACATCAGGGGAAACACAGATATCATAAACTAATAATAATAACTGCATTCAAATACCATAAACTTGTATGAATTGGAAAAGTTAAGTAATATATAAACTAAGTCAAAATAAGTTTACATTAACATGGTCAAAATATATAAACAAAAGATACATTAACAAATATATAAACTATACAAAAGATACATTAAGAAATATATAAACTATCTTCAATACTTTTGTAAACACCAACTATTTTCTCTCTTGTTTCTTCTATGTCTTTGTTCCGAGCATCTACTTTCTTCTGATGCTCCAAAATGATCTTTAAATTTTCCTTGTTCTTTTCTTCCAGCCTCTTTATACAGTTGTTGTAAAGTTCTATCAATGTTTTTTCAGTACCATACTTGCCAGAATTACATTTCTCCCAAATATCTTGGGATATGTCAAAAATTTTCTTAACTTTTCAGGGATTGGAGGAGGAGAATCTTCCCTTGGGTGTTTGTTTTTTTTGAAATAGGAGTTGAAGAGGATTCAGCCATTGAAATTTGAAATATAATATCTAATGAAAATATCAAAGGAGTTGTATATGAACGGTTTTCCAATCGATAGGTATAAATAGGCTGAAGAGGTATATGAACGGTTCCCAATACTTTAGGCGGGAAGAGGGACCATGGAAATGCGCCAAAAGTAAATAGATGGATAATATTGGTCCGATTTGGTTTGTGTTTGGTTTGGATTTACTAGTGTAGTTGATTTGGAAGTGTGTTTGGTGTTGGATTGACTAATTGACTTGTTGATTTGGGTAATTGATATTTTCTTTATTAATGATATTTTCTACATTAATGATATTAAATCTGATTAGGGTTTGACTCGACCAAATGAAACCGAGGGAATGTTTGGAATGATTCAGGATCGGGTTCATTATTATTGACCCGAGGGAAGTGTGTGCGTTAAGGGTGTCAACCATTGGAAGTGTGTGCGTTAAGGGTGCGTTAACGCACTTGCGTTAACCCCTTAACGCCACGTTAAGGTGAGCTATAAAAAAATCATTTCTACCCCCTCTAGAGTACTATGTATCCGTTGTGTTTAAAAAAAATTACAAAACACCCCCTTGGTTCATAAGCGGGATAATCAAATTCAAATTCAAAATTCAAAATTCAACTACAAGCGGGATAATTTAATTTCAAATTCAAATTTTAGGGTGCCTATATATACAACACCACCAGAGTATTATTATCACACACACAAGTCACACACAACTCACACACAGATTCTCAACAATGTCTCGCAAGGATTTCTTCCAACAATTCCCAACTCATCGTGACTTCTCCCAACAATTTCCAACTCACCATGACTTCTCCCAACAATTTCCAGAACAACACGACTTTACCCAGCAATTTCCAAATGAACCGGTGAACACTCCACCGGAAGATATCTTTCCGGTGTTCACACCGAAAATGAACCGGCCAACAATCCACCGGCTGTGGAAGAACAACCAAATCCACCGGTTGTGGAACAACCGGCAAATCCATTTGGACTGAGTGAGGATGAACTTCGACTTCTGGAGCAAGATGAGGAAGTGAGGAGAGAAATAGAACAACGCGAACTAGAAGAGGAAGCTGCTCGTATGGAGCAGGAGAGAAATTAATTTGATATTATGGAAGGAAATTATTATGATGGTTGTCAGGATCCCGATCCTGATCTTAGGTTCTTACGATTTTACGATACTACACAGCAAAAACGATCCGGATCTTACAAAGGATCTTTAAAAGCTTAAGATCTTATAGGATCCCGATCTTTACCATAGGATCTTAAGAACTAATACGATCCGATCTTACTTTTCTCGAACCACAAACTAAAAAAGTATGGAATGTATTTTGTAGAATTAAAAAAAAAAAACATGTTAATATTCTTAAAAATTTCATAATCATAATTTAAGACAACATTTCTATGAAATATTTACATAATTTGTGTTTATGATATATATTAATTTATAGATTTGTATAATATTACAAAAACTATTAACAAAATGACATTATAGTAGTATCTTAAGATCCCGATCAAATCTTACAATCTCGATCTTGCAAAGACGAAATCGATCCTAAGTAGGATCCCGATTTTGAAAACCTTGTGAGACATTTGGGATAAAAACGGAACACACGAGGGCTATTAGACTATTCGAGACATGCTACCCGTAGACTAACATATTTGGATTTATTGGACTATTCGTTTGGTTATTGTATGAGTTACGGATTGGTTTAGCGTTCAGGGTTTAAGGTTCAGGGTTTAGGGTTCTGGGTTTAGGGTTCAGGGTTTAGGGTTTAGGGTTTGTATAAATACTCATTATATTATAAATTACTCGGGAAATTGATTTACAATAAAGTATTTTGACTTGGAAACGTTCGCTAAATGAAAGAGTCATGGCAAAATTTTGTTATTTCCAAAGATTAATTGTCCAAACTTGTTTTAGATCATAAAACAAGTATATATAACTTGTGCTAAAAAATGGGATTATGGGAAAATACCGACGATTACCAGTCGACTCATCTTATTTGATATGTTTGTTGTTAGTTATCTTTTTGACTTCTTTTCGTCATCTCGTCTCGACTCGAGTTATCGTATATACTCTTCTCGACTATTCGGTTATTCATTTTTTTGGAGTGAGTACTCGTGAGTCCGTGTTCTCTACCGTTACACGAATGACGATACCAAACCCTTTTAAAAGTCTAAAACGAGATTATTTTTGGAAATGAGAATGATTAACTTTTGAAAACTCTTGCGCATTTGACGTTTTTGGTGAATATCGTGCCGAGTACGTTGCGTTAAATCATTTGATACGATATTCATTTTCTTTAACTTTTACATAATTTGAATATATTAGAGTATTTTCTTTTGTTTTGTCGGTGGAGTTTAGTGTGACTTAATCTTAATACTGCCAATTTTGTCCATATAATATTAAATTACGGATAACCGATACCCGCGGGGAAACCCGAAAAACCGATGGATAATATTAATCAGGTATCCGGTGGGATATGGGGCGGGTACGGGTATATTATAAACGGGTTCGGGTACGGGTACACTAAAACCCGCCCCGAACCCGAACCGTTGCCATCCCTAGTTACCGGCTATAGCTGGTTTTCACCGCCACGTCAGCACCATTAGCCTTTTTTTTTTTCTTTTACAAATCTTGCCACGTCATTTATAGTTAAACCAAACAACAAATTCAATAGTCAACCGGTAATTAATCCCTTTACCCGATCATTTGTAAACACACACAATAATCAATAAACCCTAATCAAAACACACATTCTTCGGGCAAACACAAACACGCAAACAATGAATCCAAATAACAACAAATGTATGTTTTTTAATGTTTTCACATATCAGTTGATGATTGATTGTACAATAATTAGTATCAGGCTTTTAATCTATAAATGGTGATGTTAGTGGTTGTTACCGATTCTAATGTAAAATGGGGTTGTTTTGTATTTTATAATGGTTGTTATGCTATGTCTAATGTATGCTCTGTTTTTTTTTATTTTCCATACTCTGATTTTCGTATACATAATGGTTGTTATGCTATGTCTAATTAAGTGTTTTGTGTCTGAGTATTTTTTGTTGCCTGTTTGTGAGTACACTGAGAGGTCTAAATCAATGAGAGCATTGGAATGTGCCTAGTTTGTGATTGGCCAGTATTGAGAGTACCTAGCAGACTTGTTTGTGCTTGGCCACCAATGAGAGGTCCAAATGCAGCCTGTTAGAGTACACTGAGATGTCCATTAAGACTACAAATATAGGCTTTTGAACTATTTGTGAGTACCCTGAGAGGTCCAATGTTTGTGAGTACAATGAGAGGTCCAATTGAGACTTCAATTGCAGCCTAGTTGGCCACCAATGAGACTTGAAATATAGCCTAGTTTGTGCAACATTCCTTCATTGTTTGGGATACCACAAAAGAGGACCAAATATGAGAACACAATGGATTCTTCTGCAATGGTAAACCATCAAAAGGTCTTTCTTTGATTGTGATATAGTTTAACATTTGAATCAATAAAACTGATCTAACAGTTGTTATTTGTAGATGTCATACAAATTTTTTCTGATTCACGCAACTCAGAATCAAATGATGGTGCTCTCAACATCCTTCCTGGCCTCCTTGCTTGGTATTATCCAGAGCAACATTCCGATGCAAGTACTGATACTTGGGAAGTGGAACCTATCCAAGCCATTGAACATCCAGAGGAACTCCCATCTCAAGCTCCTATCCTGGCTCTCCCTGTGCAAGTTCAAATACCAGTTGAAAAGTAACACAAAAAGAAATTTACTCATGATATTGTCTTGGGAATGCCATGTAGGAAGAATAATATAGATTTTAGAGCACCTTCTAGCAGCCATGGGAAAGGCAAGAGGAAGATGGTTTAAGGGTTTAGGATATACATTAACAACTTTTGTGTTTTGTTAATGGTATTTGATTAAATTCTGACATTTAATTTGGATACTGATTTTCCCTTATGTATGTACTGTATTATATTTTGAATATTCTCCTTTCTGCATTCCCCAATAACTTGCTGGTTTTGATTTCCAATATATGAATAAAAGGCCTTCAATGTTTAAAAAAAATGGCAGCAATTTGTGTTTTGTAAATGTAATTATTAAGGGTACAATAACTGGTAATTTTGTAAGTATTTTGGTTTGTAAAATGGTAGCAATTTGTGTTATTGATGTGATGGTTGCACAGTTAGATGGTACATTTGCGATTAAGATAATGATATATAACATTTGGAGCCAAAATTTTGATTTATTCAAGTTTATGCTTTAATTAACAGGTTCAAAGGAAAAAAAATTGAATAATTCAATTATTAATTTCAAAGTAGAACTTGGAGCCAAAATTTTGATCCAAAATTTTTAAATCACCTAATTACAAGCAGTTACCAAGAATAACGATTCATATTCTTAATATACCCTCCTTTCTCTCCTAAAAAAAATACTGCAAAGAAAACACAAAAATAAATCTTCTATCACCAATACTCTCCAAGCCAGAATCATTTTTGATAATCTAGAGTCATGGAAGTTCAACCCATTGTTGATAATCATCCTTTGCTTCCTGCTGATATTGAACATGATGATAACAACTTAGAATATGAATCCGAAAAGTATTCTGATGATGAAGATCTAGATGCGCCTGGAAACAACCAACCAGATAGGATACTAGCTAAGAGGGGCATAACCAGGCTAAAAATGTTTTGCCTGAAGTATGGCTAACCTGTTGGAATAAAGCTCAAGGTAACCTTCGATGCATTGAGTAGGATATCAGGGGAACACAGAGCACTGTTTTCAAGTTTTTTAGGAGATCTGGTTTGTGAGCACATAGGTTTGAAGATTCTTTCTTGGAAGAAGGTGAATAAAGAATCAAGAGATAAACTATGGGCTGAAATTACGGTACATATATACTATTTTGTAACCCAATACTACATAAGTTTATCTATGCAGTTACATTATGTGTAACTAATTAACAACATTCTGTTAATCTTTGCAGAAATTTTTTGATGTTGACGTGACATTCAAAAAATTGATAATGACTCGTCTTGGTCAACTGCTAAGGAATTTCAGAATGAAGCTCAGAGAAAAATGCATTTTGCCCAACCTAAATACACCTCCGAAACTAACTGAAGTCCCGGCCAAGTATAGTGCAATTGTGAATACAAAAGACTGGGTCGAGTTTGTAAACTACACGACCACTGATGCATACAAGGTTTTAATTATTCATCTTTATTTAAGTCTATATATCATTTCATAATTTTCCGTTTGTAGCATTACCGCATCTAAAATGGCGTGTTCCAAAAATATTTATCAGCATAAAATGGGACGAGGTGGATATGTTTATGTCAAAGAGAAAATGGTAAGATTACATAATGTTTGTTTTACAAATTGAGAGACGATCAGTATGAGAAATGAATCTGTTTACATTGCACAATTTGCACATTTGCATTTAATACCCTCATATTAAAGATTATTTTGGTTTAACTGTACATGTGTATGCATCCTCATATTTTTGTTTATCTTGGTTTAATTTTACATGTGTATGCATTTGATGTTTATTAGATCGAAAATAAAGAGATTGAAGCAGATGAAGAACCCCCGTGTGATGTAATGTGCTTGAAAGGAAGGGTAAACAAAGACGGCGAATATCCAAATGATGAGATTAGATCAGTGGGAGATAAACTTGTAAGTTTAACTACAAATTCTATTATTATGGGTATATACCAACAGCATTAACTGTGTACTAGCAGTAGTAACTTGTATACCAGCAGTATTAACTTCGTACAAACATCAGTAACTGTGTACTAGCAGTAGTATATTTTTCATTGAAGTTAATGAGCAGCACTAACTCCAGCTGAGCAGCATTAACACAAATATGAGCAGCAGTTACTCTAACAGCATCAAGAAGACTTTTAATCCCAACATTTCCTATATTTTTTTTGCAGAAAGAAGCTGATGACCAGATCAAGGAAGGAACCTTGAGTCTTGATAATGGCACCGATGCCATAAC
Source organism: Artemisia tridentata subsp. tridentata (assembly GCA_021014915.2). Taxonomy (NCBI): domain Eukaryota; kingdom Viridiplantae; phylum Streptophyta; class Magnoliopsida; order Asterales; family Asteraceae; genus Artemisia; species Artemisia tridentata. The sequence goes on along the minus strand of CP139508.1, from coordinate 460,059,080 downwards.
AGTAGTCTTTGGTAAGGAAAAGAGCGGTTATGCAAGAGGAGTGGGAGGTGGAGTAACATACAAGAAGTATTTTGGCCTTCCTCGAAGAAAACAAGAAACCGATGAAAGACTTGAGTTACTTCAAACTCAACTAGATAATGAGAGACGCGAGCATCAAGAAAAATATTTATTGGTCAAGAAATTGTTCACTGAGATGACCGAAAAAGATGTGATGGTCAAGAAATTGTCCAGTGAGATGGAAGAAACAAAGGGAATGCTTACTCAACTGATGGCACAGTTGAGTCAACAAGGGATGCATTTAAATTTGGCATCTCAATTGCCAGTAGCCTTAGATGTAAGCCATTTTTTATGTTGTTAAAAATTTCATTTTCTAATGCTAACACCACTGATGCTAATGATAGCAGGCATTGAGCATAAACTGATAAGTCAATGTATTTCTTAATTTATATTGGAGGTGACTCCAATGGCCATTGACAATATAGATAGCAGCGCCAATGAGGTGGACGGCAATCAGCCAAGTGATGTTGTAAGGGCTAAAGATGTGAGAATTCAGGAGAAGTCTAATGGCCTTGTAACTTCGGAAAAGGTAACGAAAACAATGGTAAGTAATAAAACATCCCCCTTTGATTTTTGAATTTTACATACATGACTAATGTATCGTGTTTTATATATACGTATAGGAACCTGCTAAAACTGTCAGACCTAAGCAAAAGCCTAAGTCACGAAGAAACGGGTCTCCAGATTCCCAATCACAACAAAATGTGTCGTCTACAACACAAGCACTGCCAACAGTATGTACTTCAACATGTTTCTTGTTATTCTTTTGTTTAGATAGTGTAACACGTTTTATATATACATATAGGAACCTGCTAAAACGGTCGGACCTAAGACAAACCCTAAGTCACAACAAAACGGGTCTCCAGATTCCCAATCGCGACAAAATGTGTCTCCAATACAAGCACTGCCAACAGTATGTATTTCAACATGTTTCCTGTTATTATTTTGTTTAAATAATTTCTGATATATACATGCAAAAATTCTTTTTTTTAGACATTTAAGTGCAAACTGTGGCACTTAAAGAAAACAAATATCGTTGCTTTGGGTACCGTATTCCAGTCTCATGGAAAGAAAAAGCTGCATAACCAACCACTCCCAAATGATTGCTACAGAGTGTCAATTGATTCATCATTAGTTGATGCAACATGCATACCGGACGTAGCAAATAATAGGTTTAAAACAGTTAAGGAAGTCGTAGGTGGTTTCGTTGCATGGCCAAAGTATCAAGTTATTGTTGAAGAGGAGGTACATACATGTGTTTTTTCAACCTACATATATATAATTCTTCATATTTAATTCAATGTTTGATACAAGCGTCTTTTGTTTATTACAGGTTACACCAACAAACCCTGTGACTAAATGTGGACCAACAGTACCATCGAAGCGCAAATATGTATCTCTTAACGACATAAAGCAACTGCAAATTAAGCCGGTGAAGATTCAAAAGTCTTTAAATTATGGTACTTGAGAATTTGATTATGTACGACATTACAATTGTATATTCTGTTCAGTTATATACATTCGAGTTTAATTCAATTTGAAATTTCTTTTTGTTTTTAATTCTATTTTATATATATATATACTCATTCCAGCAGCACTAGCATAGTACTAGCAGTAGTAACTCTGCTTCAGCAGGACTAACTTAGTACTAGCAGTAGCAACTCTGCTCCAACAGTACTAACTTAGTAATAGCAGTAGTAACCCTGTGACTAAAAGATGCACTCACATAATATGGTCACGCTTATCAACATTATTGGTCACTCTTTGTTTAATTCGATGTGTGACTAAATATTACAAAATGCCACACAAACTAAAAATTCATGTGACCATTGGATGAACAATAGTCACGCAAAATACACATTTCTTCACTTTAAACAGCATGTGCTCACACTTATTAACACTTTTGGCCACTTTATGCTTAATTGTATGTGACTAAATACCCAAAAAAAAACATGCTTTGTGTGACTAAATATTACAAAAGGCCACACAAACATAAAATTCAAGTGGCCATTGGATGATCAATAGTCACGCAAAATACACATTTCTTCACTTTAAACAGCATATGGTCACACTTATTAACACTTTTGGCCACTTTTTGCTTAATTGTATGTGACTAAATACCCAAAACAAACATGTTTTGTGTGACTAAATATTACAAAAGGCCACACAAACATAAAATTCAAGTGGCCATTGGATGAACAATAGTCACACAAAATACACATTTCTTCACTTTAAACAGCATATCGTCACACTTATTAACACTTTTGGCCATTTTCTGCTTTTTTGTATGTGACTAAATACCCAAAACAAACATGCTTTGTTTGACTAAATATTAGAAAAGGCCACACAAACATAAAATTCAAGTGGCCATTCGATGATCAATAGTCACACAAAATACACATTTCTTCACTTTAAACAGCATATGGTCACACTTATTAACACTTTTGGCCACTTTCTGCTTTTTTGTATGTGACTAAATACCAAAACAAACATGCTTTGTGTTACTAAATATTACAAAAGGTCACACAAACATAAAATTCAAGTGGCTATTGGATGAACAATAGTGACACAAAATACATATGTCTTCACTTTAAATAGCATATGGTCACACTTATTACCACTTTTGGCCACTGTTTTTTAAATTGTATGTGACTAACGCCAAAAAAACAACACACGTTGTGTGACTAAATCATCACAAATGTCACATTTATTATATATTCATGTGGCCATAGGACGGGAAATAGTCACACAAAATACACATTTACTAGAATAAATCGTCTCAAATGTCACATATATTATATATTTATGTGGCCAAAGGACGAACAATAGTTACTCTCAAAAAATATTTGTGTGACCATAAAGTGTTTACGGTCACACAAAACTGATTAATCCAACAAAAATTGTGCCTAATTTGTCACACATATTTGGGTTTTGGTCACTCTTTTTCAATGAAAACGGCCACAAACTAAACAATGTGACCATATGCCACCTACGGTGGCGCGACCTTTGGTGACACACACACAAAAAAATGTGTGTGACTATATGCATATTGTCACACATTTTTTGTGTGACGAAATCCCATATCTGTACCAGTGTCTATGAACACACACACCACGATAACATGCATGCACCTTTATCCCATTTTAACCCACACTACCTAAAAGATACACCATACAGTCCAAGAATACGAGTCTACACCAAACAGTTTTCACACGTGAAACATAAGCATTCGACCTTCATTTTAACATTCATAGGGTTTTCCATTTTGTACACCTCTCATTAATGATCAAAATGGCAGATTCTAGGGTTTGTTTTAAAGTGTATATTAGGTCGACAAAGCTGCGAACTACGACACAAGACCACTCATAACACACGAGACAAACAGTCACGCCCTTTTGACAGCCTAACTAACGAGACCCCCATATCAAATAACAAATTCAATCAATCTCAACATTTAACCCATTCCAGATCTGATTAGTTCACATGTTCCTAGGGTTTTAGTTCGACATATTATCATATTTTAGCAGCCCTTATGGACACTCACACACATGTTACCCATCCACAAAAATAATGAGTCCACATCACATAAAATCACATATAACACACTCTTATTCATGTAACCAATCATGTACTTCCAGCCTTTATTACTTTAGGATTATTTCCAGGTTTTTAGTCGTATAAAAGGGATCAAAAATGATGTTTAGATGACCAGATAGAGTGTGCATGACTACTGATTCAGAAGACAACCCAGAAACAAAGTTGACGTAGATTATACAGGTTCATATTTCATGTTACTTCTGATTTGTAAACCATGTATGTGTCGAATGGATAGAACAACAAAGTGATAGAGATACCTTAAGTCGGATATTTTGGACGAAATAAAGAACATAATGACTCAATCCTACAGCCTTTCGAAACAAAACCAAACCCTCCCCAAACCACACGATCAAACTACCTTGTCACCACAAAACTGACGACCACACTACGCTACATTAGATAACACCTTCGTACCTTCTTGATTTCTTGAAGAGGAAAATTATGCCGCCACTTCTGAGTTAGTTTTTAGGGTTTTATGGGTGAAGGGAAATGTGGGATATACGATTTTGAGAATGTGTACAAATGGGGAGTTATAAGCTTGGAATGAATGCCGAGTCTTAGGGAAATATTGGTGACTTATTCTTTTTTTCAAACCTTCGTTTCAATTTTTGGTTTTATCTCTATAAAATTTGGATGGTGTACAAGTTTACCAACTAGTAATGGTATTAGTATACATATAATTCGTGTGATAAGAAATTTAGTAACTTAGTTTAAGATTTATTAGTTATAGCTTAGGTTTAGGATTTTCCATTTGTATTTTTAAATCATACATCTAGCTCAAATTTTAGATTTTATTCATATTCAAGAGTTCGAATGGTATCTCGTATTTCAGGTTGTTATAATTTTTCCCCTCTAAAAAGAAAATTCCGTCCGCAAAATTGAAGCAGATAGATCAAACGGAAACTTATCAAATTACGAAAAGAAACTGACCATAAATAGCCTCACGTTGGGAGAGGTTCTTCCAAAGATTTTAACAAACGGAAAAATTTTCTCATGACTCGATCCAGACAAATAAGGATAGCCCCAGGCTGTCCATTAGAACTTAAATCATAACAAATCTGATCCAACGAATACAAAACAAATATGTAGCAGATGACGATTGTAATCTCACAAAGAGGTACATGAAACACATATACACACAAGGAAAATACGGAGGTAGTGCTAAATGGTAGGAAAACTCCATCAACTCTATCCAGATTCTAAACGAACTAAGGAACTTGCTAATAATCAGAGAAGCACATATCGAATTATCAAACATATCAAGAGTTTCATAAAGAGATGGGTAACATATTCGTACCGACGATCAACAAAGCACATATCATAGTATCAAAACATATCAGAATGCATAACGAAATAGGTAGAATAATCATATGGATAAAAACTAATTCTAAGGTCTAACGTATCGTGATCTAAATCTTTCTTACATGCCAAAATGTCTAACTCTTCTGTACGAAAACATCATACGGAACACACAAATCCCCAGTCTTAAGTTTCAAAATTTCTCTTCCACAATGATAACTAATCCATTAGTCACTGTAATCAACTCCGGTTTTTCAATAAGTAACTATCCCACTTAATTCAACCAAAAGGTGCTCCATATCACCGTTCATACAAAATGTTGGGAATTATCAAAGACAAGACTTAATATGAAGAACAGACTTAAGTCTGCTGGGTTACTTAGTTAAGTCTGTTAGTTATAATTGTAATAGTTAAGTCAGCCAGTTTATTGTTAAGTCTGGTAGACAAAATAGCATAGTTAAGTCTGTTTGATTTTAGTCGTTAAGTCTGGTTATGTAATATAGAAGTTTGTTAGCTATAAGTTAGGAAAGGATACGTAGTTATCTTTATAGAAGATACGTATATCCTTTTACACGTTTTGTAATCTAGGGTTTCCTTGGTGTATAAAAGGAACCCTAAGGTTCATTAGTTTGGTGTAAGTCGTACGCGTATGGATTGAAAGTTAGTTATTGAAAGTTAATAGAATACGAAGTTAGTATTATTGAGTTTGTGTTCTTCATTGTTAATTGTTAAGATTCAGCATTAGCATTAACAACCTGTTAGACTTTCTTACATAGATTGATTTGGATTTATCCAAGTTGTCTATTAAGTAATCAAGGCTACTTAGATCCATAAAACCATGGACCTATAAGTGGTATCAAACCAAGGTTACTTAGTATGCTGGGTTACTTAGTTAATTCTGTTAGTTATAATTGTAATAGTTAAGTCTGCCAGTTCATTGTTAAGTCTGGTAGACATAATAGCATAGTTAAGTCTGTTTGACTTTTGTCGTTAAGTCTGGTTATATAATATAGAAGTTTGTTAGCTATAAGTTAGGAAAGGATACATAGTTATCTTTATAGAAGATACGTATATCCTTTTACACGTTTTGTAATCTAGGGTTTCCATGGTGTATAAAAGGAACCCTAAGGTTCATTAGTTTGGTGTAAGTCGTACGCGTATTGATTGAAAGTTAGTTATTGAAAGTTAATAGAATACGAAGTTAGTATTATTGAGTTTGTGTTCTTCATTGTTAATTGTTAAGATTCCGCATTAGCATTAACAACCTGTTAGAGTTTCTCACATAGATTGATTTGGATTTATCCAAGTTGTCTATTAAGTAATCAAGGCTACTTAGATCCATAAAACCGTGGACCTACAAGTGGTATCAAAGCCTGAAAAGAGACTCTAAGTTCGAAGAAACACAAAAATCACAATCCCAAATTCACTCAAATAAACCCTGCACAATGTCTCTAAAGAATGGTGATGATTTCTCAAACAATCTCAGTGACAATGAGTCAGTTCATGAAGAAGAAGCATCACAAGCTGGTACATCCAAACCACAACAACAACCTATCCCTGCAACAACCACCATATCTAATATAAAACTTCCAATTCTGAAGAAAGAAGAATATGACATCTGGGCTATGGAGATGGAGCACTATTTAGAATATATTAACAACGAGGTCTGGAAGGTCATACAGAATGGGAATTCGAAGAAGAGGATTTCGGTTTGTAAAGATGGAGTGGTTAGGGTGCTACCACCAGTATCTGCTGAAGAGAAGTATGCTGTGGAAAAGGAGAGAAAGGCCAAGACTATATTGCTGATGGCTCTTCCCAAGGAGCACTTCAGAAGGTTTCATGGCATGGATGATGCCAAGGAAATTTGGGAGGCTATCAAGAAAAGATTTGGAGGGAATGCTAACTCCAAGAAGATGCAGAAGGCTGTTCTTAAACAGCAGTTTGAGGCATTCAGTGTATCCAGTTCAGAAGGGTTGGAAAAAGGCTATGACAGGTTTCAACATCTTCTATAACAATTGGAGGTTCATGGTGCAGCTGTGTCTGAGGAAGATGCAAACCACAAGTTTCTCAGATCACTACCATCAGAATGGTCAAATGTGACAATGACCATGAGGATGAAGGATGAAATAGACACCATGACAACTGATGACTTGTACAACAATCTTTGGGTGTTTGAACAAGAAATCCAAGGAAACACAAAAGCATCTTCAAGTTTTACAAATGTTGCTTTTGTTTCTCAAGGCAAGGGCAGTACTAACAAGGTTAAGTCTGGCAGTTTTAATTCTGGTGGTTATGAAACTTCTTCAAGCAGCATGAGAGAGAGAAATGCTCCTGCAGGCTTTGCTGATGAAGTAGTTTACTCATTTTTTGCTAAGCAACCAGAAGAGGAGGACTTCATCAGTGAGGATCTGGAACAAATCAATGATATTAAAGTTGAAAAGATGGATATCAAATGGCAAATTGCCATGATTGCTCTCAGGGTTAAGAAGTTTTACAAGCAGACTGGAAGGAACATTAGGTATGATGGGAAGACACCAGTGGGTTACAATAGGAGGACTGTTGAGTGCTACAAGTGTCATAAGCATGGTCACTTTGCCAGAGACTGCAAGGAGAAGATAACTACTGATTGGAAACGGAAGAAGGATTCTGACTCTCAAGATGATGACAAGCTGGAGAAGAATCAGATGAGTATGCTGACACTTGAAGCTGGAGCTGCGAATTGGGATGAGCACACACATGAGGAAGAAGCTCCAAACCATGCACTTATGGCTATTGGTTCCAGTAATGAGGTATCTTTGTGTTCCAAATTATGCATTGATTCATATAATCATGTTAAAGCTTTGTGTGATGAAAAATTAAAACAAATAGGTGACCAGGAAGTAAAAATTCTTGCTTATACTAAGGTTGTAAAAACTTTAGAAGCACAAATAGTCACCTATCAAAAACAACAAGCTTCTTTAAATGAAAAACTCACCTTTCAGGCTAATGAAATATATGAAAAAGATGAAAAACCTAAGAGGTATAAAAGAATTGGCATGAAAGCAGTGAAAGAAAGAGATGAATTACAAAAGAAAGTAGATGCATGGAACCATTCCTCTAAAAATCTGGTTAAGCTAGTAATGCTCAAATAAGTTCCACATGTAAAATTGGCTTAGGTTATGAGATTAAATCAGATAGTGAAATTCTAAGCTATGAGGAAGAGATGGAGAGATTTGTGTTCACTTGTAAAGAAGATGATTTTACTGATAAACCAGTTTATAATAGGTTCAAACAAACTAATGATTTTAAAGGGGTTCCACCTCCACTAAGTGGAGACTATACTCCTCTACAAAAGGAAGAACTTGATGACTCTTTGTTTGTGTATGGTAAAAAGGGTCCTCAATATCCTGAGACAGCCAACTCAGATGACAAATCAAGTAAATACTCTACCTGTCAAACTAATGACAGTGAAGGATCCACAAGAGATGTCTCTGAGAAGTCTGAATCAGATTCAGAGAGTGAACCAAAAGAAGTTTATGAGTCTAAATCTGTCCAGCATAGTAAACCAGTTGTGACTACACCCAAATCTGATATAGATAAACCTAGTTGTGATACTCATATAAAATCTCCTAGGGAGTCTATCAAAAGTCAATAGTCACCAAAATCTGATAGAATGAGTAGAGAGTATAGGAGAAACTACACCTATGGTCCTAAGAGGTGTTTTGTCTGTGGCAGTCTAAGTCATCTAATTAGAGACTGTGATTTTCATGAGAAAAGGATGAAAAGAGAAGCTGAACTTAGAAAGCAGAAAAGTGTGAATAGTGGTCATGTGCATACAAAACCAGTTTGGAATAGTGCCAACAGGATTAATCATGCTAATAAGTTTGTTTCTAGACCAGCACAAATGAATACTAGTAGACCTCAGGTTAATTCTGTTAGGTCACATTTTAATTCTGGTTGAACAAATTTTAATTCTGGTAGCACAAGGGTATAGACCAGAGGAGGGGATAGATTATGATGAGGTTTTTGCTCCTGTAGCCAGGATTGAGGCTATCAGGTTATTTTTAGCCTATGCATCATATATGGGGTTCATAGTCTATCAGATGGATGTCAAGAGTGCCTTTTTGTATGGCACTATAGAAGAAGAGGTATATGTACATCAACCTCCTGGCTTTGTTGATCCAGCTCATCCCAAGAAGGTGTACAAAGTCATCAAAGCTTTATATGGTCTCCATCAAGCTCCCAGAGCTTGGTATGCAACACTCTCCAAGTTTCTTAAAGAGCATGGGTACAAGAGAGGTGCGATAGACAAGACCTTGTTCATTAAAAGGGACAAGAAGGATATCATTCTCGTCCAAGTTTATGTGGATGATATCATTTTTGGCTCAACAAGAAGGTCTTGGTGTGAAGAGTTTGAAGGCTTAATGAAGGGCAAGTTTGAGATGAGCTCAATGGGGGAGCTTACATTTTTTCTTGGACTGCAAGTGAAGCAAAAAGAAGATGGCCTCTTCATTTCTCAAGACAAGTATGTTGCTGAGATATTGAAGAAGTTTGAATTTACAAATGTGAAGACTGCAGTCACTCCCATAGAGAATATGGTGCAATTGACAAAGGATGAAGATGCTGATGATGTGGATGTGCACCTATATAAATCCATGATAGGTTCTCTAATGTATCTAACTGCCTCTACGCCTGATATTATGTATGTTGTGTGTGCTTGTTCTCGTTTTCAGGTTACTCCCAAGACTTCACATCTTCATGCTGTGAAGAGAATCTTTAGGTATCTAAAGGGCAAACCCAAATTGGGTCTTTGGTATCCTAGAGAATCATCTTTTGACCTAGAAGCCTATTCAGATAGTGATTATGCTGGAGCAAGTCTTGATAGGAAATCCACAACTGGAGGTTGTCAATTCCTTGGAAGAAGATTAATCTCTTGGCAATGCAAGAAGCAGACCATTGTAGCTACATCAACAACTGAAGCTGAGTATGTAGCAGCTGCCAATTGCTGTGGACAAGTCTTGTGGATTCAGAATCAAATGCTGGATTATGGTTTGAACTTTATGAATACTGTAATTCACATAGATAATGAGAGCACTATCTGTATAGTTAAGAACCCTGTGTACCACTCTAAAACTAAGCATATAGAAATAAGGCATCACTTCATAAGGGATTGCTTTGAAAAGAAACTAATTAGGGTGGAAAAGAGACACACAGATTTCAATGTGGCATACCTATTAACCAAAGCCTTTGATGGACCTAGGTTTAATTACTTAGTGGTTAATATTGATATGATGAACCCATAGCTGGAATTAAGGGGAGGTTACATTTAAGGGGAGGCTAAATGTAAAGTTTGTATATTTGAACCAGTTCTAAGTAGTTAATTCTGGTTAGAAGTTAATTCTTGTAGTAGAGCTAATTCTAGTAGTTTATGTTTTTTATTTTTCTTGTTAAATTGTTTGTTTGTCTGTTTTTCTTGGTTTTTCATGGTGTTTGGACTAATTTTTGCAGAAATATCATGGATTGATGGTGTTGAGAAGCCTTGCAAATAATCTCTGTAAGTGTTTGTCTGATTCTTTGGTTAAGTCTGGTGTGTCAGTGGTTAAGTCTGGTTGACCATTTTTAAGTCTGGTAGCGTAAAAATGTAATTAAATTTTATGACCGTTAGGTCTGGTCAGTCAAATCACGATTTTTCTTATCCAATAATACCGTTACACATTTTTCGGGGGAAAGGGGTAAATAAAGATAAAATTTGATTAATTTCTCATTTTTATCCTTTATTTACTTCCAATTTTAGATATCGTGATTTACGGCCTAACATACTATGTTTTACACTACGAATTCACAAACCCTAACATAATTCTCAACCAGCACTTAATCATTCGCACATCTATGGCTTCGCTAAAGTTTTGTGACAAGCACAACCAGGTTGGTTTCTTGAAGAAACCAGAGAAAAGTGGAGGTTTCGAGCAGATTGTGGATTTCTTAAAAGGTTCTTCAATTCGGTATGCCTTAACTCATAATCCTACAATTTATGCTTCCCTAGTTAAGCAGTTCTGGGGGTCCGTTACCTCTGAGACTCTTGCTGATGAGACACCACTTTTAAGGGAAACAATAGATACACATGAATTCACTATCACTGAAGATTCCATAAGGAGTAGTATTCAATTGGATGATGCTTCAGGGGATTATATTTTTCCCAATGATGAACTTTTAGAGGGTATGAAAACCATAGGCTATCCCACTGATGGTACTTTTACCTTTTGGAAAAGCTTTTTCTCACCTCAATGGAAGTTTTTGATACATCATTTGCTCCATTGCTTAAGTCCCAAGAGTGGTGGATGGGACCAATTTGGAAGCAACATTGCTTCTGCATTGGTTTGTCTATCACTTGGAAGGCCATTTAACTTTTCAAAGCTTATTTTTGATGGCATGGTAGCAAATGTCAAAAATGAAAAACACAAGTTCTTAATGTACCCAAGATTTCTGCAAATGATTTTGAATTTTGAAACAGAAAATAAAATGCAGACTTATGAAAGTGTGGCTTTTAAAGATAAAATCTTTGCAAATATGAAAAGGAGTTCTACTGGGGCACATTGGCCTTTATTGCCTGCTATGCTTTCTAGTACAACTAACATTGCAGGTACATCTAGTTCTGCACAAGTGGAGCAAACCCATGAGGAACAACCCCAAGAACAACCCAGATCACCAACACCTATATCAAGATCACCTACACCACCACCAAGTTCCCCATCCACTCAACCACGAGCACCAACTTCCACACCATCTTCACCACCTCAACAAACCCAGATTCCATGTCCTATTCCAGAGGAGGAAGAATTCACTTCTATGTCTGTGGATGATCTCTTGAAGCTAGTTCCTACACTGGTCACAAGGGTGTCTGAGTTGGAAAAGTCAAATAACATTATGGCCCAAGCTATTGTGACTTTGGTGAAGAAAGTGAAGAAAATGGAGAAGGTGATGAAGGCAAAGGGAGTTACTTTTGATGATGAGGAAGGGGCTGAAGATGAAAATTCTTCCAAACAAGGGAGGAATTTGGAGGAAGAACAAGGTTTTCAAACTCCTACTCAATCTAAAGATGTGGGTGGTAGTGAGATCAGTCCAGATACTAGGGAAGCAGCAGAAACTCCTAAAACTCCTACTCAATCCTTCAGTAAAATTAAGCAAGGGAAAAAAAGAAGGTTGAAGAGGAAATTGAGAATTGAAGAGGAAGAGTCTGAGGAACAAGTGATTAAGTCTGGTGAACCAGCTAGTGTTAGTTATGATGTTACTACTGGTAATGATAAGTCTGGTGATGCAATTAATTCTGGTGGTGAAAAGTTTGCTCAGGAAATTAAGCAAAGAGAAGGAAAGCAGATCTTAGTTGAATCCCCTAAGCCCAAAGAGTCAAAGAGACAAGAAAGGGAAGAGGAAGCATCTTTGGCTGAGATAGCAAGAATTCAGGCAGCAGAAAAGGCTGAGATTGAAAAGGAGAAAGAACAAATGAGGCAAGATTTATTGTATGCCAAGAGGTTGTCAGAAGAGTCTGCAGATCCTCTTATGTCTTTGATTGAAGTAGATGATGAGCTGAGGGCAAAATTTGAAGAAATTAAAGCAATTCCAGGTTTGACTACAGAGGAGAGAGCCAAACAACTAGCAGAGTTCATAAATGCTAGAAGGGATTCAGATACCTTGGGGGATTTTATGTCAAGGATAAAGCAGACTCAGAAGAAAACCAAGATCCCCAAGAAGATGTCTAAGGCAGAAAATATGTATGATATGAAGGTGTACCTCAAAAATATGATGCATTCATCATTTGAAAAGATGAGAGGAAAATCTTATGAGGAGATTCAAGACTTGTATCTCAAAGCATATGAAAGAGATCAAGGATACAAGGCTATTGACTATGAAGATGCAGTTAGGAGAAGCTTCACAGGACAAAGAGGGACAGAGTCTGAGCATGTTATTGAAGATGAGAAAATGGTTGAAGAACCATGTTGGGAATTTTGGAAGTTCCTGCTGATAGAGATCTACTGACAGGTTCCTGCTGAAGCTATAGATGATTTCTGCTGACATAGTGTTCCTGCTGAAGACTTGTTTCTACGGATATAGTGAATCCGTATCTTTATTATTAGTTTGTTAGGATATGCATGAACTATTTTAGGTAGTGATATGCATTGATATTTTTATTTATTATTGTATTAGGGTTCCTTGTGTATAAAAGGAACTGTAGGCTTTAGTATTAAGTACACTTCTAGAGAGAAAAACACAACTCCAGGAAAAACATTTTAGAGAAAAATAATAGAGATCCATAGAGGATCATTGTTCTTGTTATTAGAAAAACCTTGTGAAACTTTGATTGTTCTTATTATTGTTATTCCGCTGTACATATAATCATTGTTTCTATAATCCTAGATTGGGCTGGATCTTGGTTCATTAATTGGTATCAGAGAGGGTTGCTCTCGATATCTAGGGATTCAACAAGGTTTTTATCTGGGAAAGAAGAGAAGGTTCGAAGAAGTCAGTAGCAGATCGGAGGTATTCGTGTTCATTGCTTTTAATTCTTGTGAAGTCGATCAATAAGTGGGGATTAAAATATTCGTTTGTAGTATTTAATTGCCTCGTACCTTTCTTGTGAACGTGATTTTTGTCATCACGTGTGAATTGATGGTGTGCAATAAATTCTTATGAATTAAATTGGTCGGTAATTAATTGGCACTTCATATTATTGATCAACTGATTTGATCGAAGGTTTATTTTTGTGCACTGCTACTATTGGTTGGTGATTACTGAATTCGTTTGTCGCTTACCGGTTGGTCAATCAAATTAATTGGTTTGTCGTATTTAAGGAAGTGAAGAGCAAATTGAATTGCATATTTACCTCGTACTAATTAGTGGGGATTTATTGAATTGATTGGTCTACATTCATTCGATTTATCTGCTGCTGTTGATTATTTAAATCGTACATATTGGTCGATTGGAGATATTGATTTGTGGGTTATCGTGGGTCCGATCAGTCAAGTTGAATTAATTCTTGACTGACATTCGTTCAGCCTGGTGAAATTAGTTTAACCCTTTGAAACATTCTCTTAAACCCTCATACAATGTCTATATTTGGACCTGATGATTCTCTTGAGACATGTGTCATGAAGATTAGAGCCTTGCTACCTTATGACTCAAGGGAAGACGGGACAGGAAATGCTAAATCTAATGAGGAAAGATGTGCCACTCAAGTCGGGGAAATGGTTGTTGGACATGAGACAAAAGGTGAGGCAAACATAACTAATGATGAAGCTTCTGGTTCTGAGTTGAGTGGATTGCTGGCCAGCTGCTCTACAGAGGATCAGCATGATCAAGTTGCCTTTATGGGCATCTCTCAGGTACATAATTGTGTTTTTGGTTGTAGTGAAAGATATAATGAACTTAAGGAGGCTTATGATGAATTGAAACCTAAATATAATAAATGTTATGTAGAAGTTGAGTCTTACAAACAGGCTTTAAAAACTCTAGAAAAACAAAAGGTTTGGTTTCAAAAGAATCAGCTTGCTTATGATGAAAAGATAAGGGTGTTAGAAAGTGATTTAAAATGTACTAGAATTGATTTAAAGCGTACTGAGAAAGAAAAAGCTGAGGTAGTGTTAGAAAAACAGGAAGTGCAGACTAAACTAGACAATAGCTTGGCTAGGTTTGATAAATGGAAAGAATCATCTAAAAATCTAAACAGGTTAGTTAATAGTTCTATGTCTGTGAAAACTAAACTTGGTTTAGGGTTTGGTGACTACATAGGGAAAGATCAATTTTATGACCCTAATGAGTATAGTGTTTTTGACCCTGAACCAGTAGACTATCAAATACCTGTTAAGTTTGTCAAGGAAGGAGAATTACATGCTGTGCCTGGACCTATTAGGGGAGAACACATACCCTCTACCAACACCACCACAGACTTTGATGGATCCCACCATCTTTATGGCAAAAAGTCAAGTGACTTTCCAGACCCTGATTATAAGTCTACTGACTATGCCTCATGTGATTCAAGTGACAAGTCTTCCAAGGTCAATGTCTCTGCGCCCAGTGTTTTTAATGTTAAAAGCTCAGAGTCCATCTCAACTGAGTCTACCTCCTTTACTTCTACTTCTAGTGTTTCCACATCCAAGAGTAAAGTTGAGATTGAATCCAAAGTTAGGGCACCCAGACAAGAACCCATTGTTGTTCAAGATTTACCTAGTTTCACTTGTAATAAATCTGATAAGAATACATACAATTCTAGGACTTCTTGTAATAAGAATGGTTGTTTTAATAAAAAGGCTGGTAATGTTAAGAAGAAAACTTGTTTTGTGTGGTAGTAAGTCTCATCTCATTAAGGATTGTGATTTTCATGAGAAGAGAATGGGTGTGTGTGCTTACCAAAAGAGATCTAGACCAATGTGGACCAATGTTAATGATATTCCCCCATATGTTCCACAAGCAACACATAAAACCAGCAGACCCAATCCTGCTGATAAGCCAGTTTCTGCAGGTAGATCTTTTCCAGCTCATTGGAAAAGACATGTTGCTAGACCATTCTACATACCTACTAGCACTTACTTTCAGAATGGTTTTTGGCCTGGTTATTATGACCCAAGGTATATGGGGGGAACAAGATGGGATACTGGTGTTAAGCCCTCAACAGGTTGTTCTTGGACAAATAAAAGGAAAGGTTCATTCTGGGTACCCAAGAACAATAGTCCTTGTCAGGTGCACTGATTGAGGGGAGGCATAAGCCTAAGGAGAGGCTTATTGTTGTATATTTTGTGCTAACTATCATTTCTCTTAGTTTGTTTTGTGTTCACTAACTAAAATAATGCAGCTGTTGAATTTGTCGCTTCCTGTTATTGAGTGAGTGGTTACTGCTGTTGCTTGACTTTTCGTATGGTGTGTGGTCCATATGTGATTCGACTGTGATTGATGTTTTGTCGTCTTCTGGATTGTGGCACTAAATTCATATGAATTGAATTCGTATGTGTGCTACTGGTGCTATTATGCTAATTCATATTATTTATATTCGATTGAGTGGGGACGAAAGATTAATCAATTGTTTTATGTGTGGAGTTTGTCGATTTGTGGGGTGAGAAATAAATTGAATGTGGGACTGATCTGAAGATGTCAGTATTTGTCGCTTATTGTTTTGGCTAGTGATTCAACATGGGGTAATTAAGATTGGTCAAACATTTGCGGCTACATTGTTTATGGATTGAATCATTATTTAATTGTGGGTCATGAAGTGATGCGCTTGGTACAATGATGTAAAGCTAGTAGCATGTTGTAGCTGGTGTCAGTACGGATATTTTGATTCTACTGATGCATTAATTTTATTTCTGCTGCTCTCACATGGATACTGCTGCTAGGCTTGAACTGTTTCTGCTGATAGTACAGTTATCATTTCTGCTGGCAGTGTTCCATTCCTGCTGGTAACACCATTTCTGCTGATCGATGATTTTATTCCTGCTGCTCGGTTCATGCTGCTCGGTTCCTGCTGTTCGGATTCTGCTGGTATCGTTAATTAATAAAAATAAAATAAAAAAAATAAAAAAAAAAAAAAAAAAAATCATTTTCATTTGTTTGTTTTCTTTCCTTCTTTTATTTCTGTTTGTTTCTATTCTTAGTTATTAAAAAAAAAATTGCACTTGTATACTAACTTTTGTGCAGGTACAGTGTTGGTGTTTACACCTACACAATAACTGGTACTCAACTCACCATGTCTCATAGACAAGTAAGAGTTGACTCACCATGAGGGTACGGCTCTGGTGTGATAATCAAATCCGTTGATAGCTGTAATAGCTTGCTCAAAGCTATAGGGTACTTCAACTCACCCATGGTTTATTCCTGAGAGTTGAAATGGTCATCAATTCACCATGGATGTAACCCTTTATGGGATCCAAAGAATTGGCTAGTCCACAAAAGTATGGTTTGTGGTAAAGACATTTGGTATCCATATTTGGTATTCAATTCACCAAGGTTTGCTGTAACCTAAGAATTGGCTAGTCCTGAGCAAACGGCTACAGGTAAAGACATCTCAAATCCGTTTATAGCTGATGATTTGCTAAAAATCATATGGTTATCAGTGTACCATAGTTTTCGAACTTAAACATTTGGCTACTCCAGTAGTAATGGCTATTGGTAAAGAGACATCAAATCCATTATTTTCAATGATTCACCTCTCACAGGAGTTAACACACCTGGATGTGATGAGAATAGTATGAAACTTATGTTTTGATGTACACTTTGTCATTTGTTGCTGCAAAGACCTGAAGTTTAAAGTTTTGCCATTCATAGAGATATGGTTCATTTGATTCTTTGCTGTTGATGTTCGAAGTCAATCCTCTTATTCTGAAGTGTTAAAGATCTATCAAGAATCTTGAACTTAACCATGTCAAATTCAAGATTAGGGGAGGATTGTTGGGAATTTTGGAAGTTCCTGCTGATAGAGATCTACTGACAGGTTCCTGCTGAAGCTATAGATGGTTTCTGCTGACATAGTGTTCCTGCTGAAGACTTGTTTCTACGGATATAGTGAATCCGTATCTTTATTATTAGTTTGTTAGGATATGCATGAACTATTTTAGGTAGTGATATGCATTGATATTTTTATTTATTATTGTATTAGGGTTCCTTGTGTATAAAAGGAACTGTAGGCTTTAGTATTATGTACGCTTCTAGAGAGAAAAACACAACTTCAGGAAAAACATTTTAGAGAAAAATAATAGAGATCCATAGAGGATCAGTGTTCTTGTTATTAGAAAAACCTTGTGAAACTTTGATTGTTCTTCTTATTGTTATTCCCCTGTGCATATAATCATTGTTTCTATAATCCTAGATTGGGCTTGATCTTGAAGATGAGAAAATGGTTGAACAAACCATCTGTTGTTGAGAAGACATCTGAGGAGGTAAAAGAGGCACAAGTAGTCAAAAAGCCAGTTATAATGTGTACAAGAAGAAAAAGCATTGCAAGGAAAGCAAAATCAAAGTCTAAGTCTAAAGTGCAAGAGGATGAGCAGCAAGAAGAAGAAGAGACATCATCTGAGGGGTTTACTATGGGAACCATTTCTGAAACCTCAACCCAACCAGCTAAAATTTTTATGTATCAAATTATTAAGACTGGGATGAGGGCTGCATATCAGATTGTAAGGGAAAATTATCTTGAGGTGGTATATGTTAACTTTCCTGAAATGTTGAATGATTTGAATAGGGAAGATCTCCAAGAGCTTTACAAGTTGGTAAACATCAAACATGGAGACAATACACCTAAATAAGAATTTGAGAGAGTATTTTGGGGAGATTTAAGAGTGATGTTTGAGCTACCTTCAAGAACAGATGAAGTTTGGAAATTGACATATCATCAAGAAGTTGTGAGTTGGAGATATTTTCAAAACGGTAGGGTGCATTGCTTAACTCTACAGATGCCTCACATCTACATGCTTGCAGAGGTGGAGTATCCCCAACCACCAAAGGTTTGCAAAGTAATGTTGGAAAAGAAGTTATATGCTGATGAGAAGGATGAGGGCTATGAGCAGCTATTGGATTTGATTAAGGTACAATCTTTGAAGGAACCATATTAGGGTGTTTAAGAATGTTTGAAAGAATTTTCAAAGTTGATAAGTAGGACTACTGGAACTTCCTACTTGGTGAAGGTACATAGCACTGACACAACAAATGGTTATCAGTCCACCATGTCTAACCCACATAAGGACTGGCTAATCCAAAGCAAACGGCTTCGGTAAAGATATTCCAAATCTGTTTATGGCTGACAATTTGCCAAAAATTGTATGGTAATCAATTCACCATATCTGAGATAGTGAAGAGTTGGCTAGCCCACAAGATTATGGCTTGTGGTAAAGGCTGTGGAAAACCATAAATGGTAATCAATTCACTAAGGTGAGGTGCAATTCCACCAAAGAATTGACTAGTCCAAAAGCAAACGGCTTTTGGTAAAGACTAAACAAATCCGTTGATAGTTGATGGTTTGCTAAAAATCATATGGTTATCAATGTACCATGGTCTTACACACCAAAACATTGACTACTCCAGTAGTGATGGCTATCTGGTAAAGAGACATCAAATCCATTAATTTTCATTGATTCACCTCTCACAGGAGTTAACACACCTGGAAGTGATGAGAATAGCATGAAACTTAAAAGAATTGATGTACAAGTAGTCATTGTTGCTGTAAAGATCAAGTGGATTGAAGATCAGATGATGAAAAGTTTGTTAAGGTTGCTGTACAAAGATCAGATATGACATTTTGAAGAATTAGAGATAATTCCAAGAGTTCAAGATTCAATCCTTAAGAAATTTTATTCAGAAGGAACTTGAAGTTCATGAAGCATGAAGATCAAGTTAGGGGAGGGTTGTTGGGAATTATCAAAGACAAGACTTAATATGAAGAACAGACTTAAGTCTGCTGGGTTACTTAGTTAAGTCTGTTAGTTATAATTGTAATAGTTAAGTCTGCCAGTTCATTGTTAAGTCTGGTAGACATAATAGCATAGTTAAGTCTGTTTGACTTTAGTCGTTAAGTCTGGTTATGTAATATAGAAGTTTGTTAGCTATAAGTTAGGAAAGGATACGTAGTTATCTTTATAGAAGATACGTATATCCTTTTATACGTTTTGTAATCTAGGGTTTCCTTGGTGTATAAAAGGAACCCTAAGGGTCATTAGTTTGGTGTAAGTCGTACGATTATTGATTGAAAGTTAATAGAATACGAAGTTAGTATTATTGAGTTTGTGTTCTTCATTGTTAATTGTTAAGATTCCGCATTAGCATTAACAACCTGTTAGACTTTCTCACATAGATTGATTTGGATTTATCCAAGTTGTCTATTAAGTAATCAAGGCTACTTAGATCCATAAAACCGTGGATCTACACAAAACTCCGAAAGGAAGACCCTTGTCACTTGCATGCCATCAATCTTAGTGAGCAAACACAACCAGACCCAGCACTTGTCAAATTTCCCGCTCAACTCATCCTCCAAATTTGAATAGTTGTTCTGTCTATCCATCTGTTTGAAGGTGAGAAGTCATACTAAAAACCTAAATCCAATTCTTACAGTCTTCTGTATCTCTTTCTGGAAGTGTGAAGCAAAGCGCAAATCTGTGACACGATCACTGCAGGTGCGCCATGTAGCTTGAATAATCTTCTGCCGAAGGAAATCTCTGCCAATCTTCTAAGTGAGCCGACCTAGTCAAACGATCCACTACAACTCAATTGGTGCTGTCCCTCCTAAATGTGTGAGGAAATCCCGTTACAACGTTCCTAAAAGTTTAATCCCACTTCCACATACGAACATCCAAAACTAAGGAAAACCACTTTTACGCTGATGCTAAATCTTAACTTGTTGACACACTAAACACTTCGCCACCAATGTAGTCACAATCATCTTCCTACCATTCCATCAAAATTCTGCTTCAAGTCTCTATGCATAATAGTATAACTAAGATGAATAGAGCAAATAGAATTGTGTGCTTTAATCAAAACCGTTTCCTTCAAGTCTTATAACATAGATCATATTCCACCGTCTTGTTCTTGAGCTTCTTCACGTCTGTCATAAATCACTCCTAAGTCATGTGTCGGACAGTTCACCTCCTATGGTTCTAGCTGTATTGATGCATAATCAATAATCTTTTCGTGTTGCATAAGGACATAGCTAAGTCTCCTTCTTGAGTAGAAACAATTGTCTTATCATCTTTTCAAAATTCTCCTCTCATTCCTCATCCCAACCAAAATTTATTCTTCGAGAATACTACATTGCGCTTCTTCTAACGTAGGAATTTCAACACAGAATACGAAGGTGATCCCCTTGTTTCTCTTTCATCTCTGAATATACCAATATGTCATAATATGACAAATTGTCCAAGTATTCATGAAAGACACGATTCATCAAGTCCATAGGAACAGTCGGAGCAGTAGCCAATACAATTGGCATCACAACACTCATAGAGATCATAACGAATACAAAAAGCAATCTAGGAACATCTCGCTCCTTTAAACGTAACTGAAAATAATCGGATCCAACATAAATCACTAAGAAAAGCTTCACCCCCTGAAGTTGATTAATCAAATTGTCGATTCGAGGTAACGGATAATGGTTCTGACCACAATACTATTCAGTTTCCAAAATTCAATAAACAACTTGATGCTATCATCATCCTTCTTCATGAATAAAACTATAGCACCCTATGGAGACACACTCGGACAGATAAAATCACCTTCTAGAAGTTGATCCTTCAATTCATTCCCTTTAACTGATGACGTTCAAAAGGGAGTTTTCATAATTAGGCAAAGCGTCGCTCTTATATGGATAGAGTTCTAACTCAACCAACTTACTGTTCTAGGGTACTTCTCAAGACATCCTATGATTCCAGTAAGTTCAAGTTATATGATGTAACTATTATCACGTTGGCCAGGCGTCATAATACTTGCATCATATACACATGCCTTTATTGCAATCACATTCTACCTCGAGTCGTGACTAAACAAATTTTCATAACTAGATCAAAACATCTTCTCATTCAGATGGTAATCTTGGTAGTTCATTAAGGAATACATCGCGAACATTTCAAACAACCGAATAACTCTCGAGGCGAGTTCATCAAACAAAGTATCTTCACAACCGTGAGGGATTAATGCACGTGTTTTCAAAGCAAAGGTGATCATAATTGTTCACCAGGTTGGGAACCATGGTACAGAATATTGAGTTTCTCAAATCGCCAAAGATGAAAAATCTAATATGACCGTTGTTAGCATCTTGATGCTCAGTCAATAAATCCATATCCAGAATAATATCGAGTCAAACATTTCCAAAAGAACCAGATTAGCAGAACGAAACTTATCTTCAAATATCTTCAAAACATACTAGATAATTCTTATACTCGTGACGGATAATCACAAGATTTCTCATAGAGATAGAACTAGGTATAGCAAGTTCTAATAGTGCAGAGGGGACCTTAATGTGCTTAGCAATAGCAAGAGAAATCACAGAATGTGTCGAACACATCAGATTCATAGATATACGAATTCTCTGAACGGACGAAAAGGTATCTAAACGAATGACAAACTAATCAGAGATCAAAATGCGAAAGAATATGGTCACATCAAAAAGTGAAATCTGTAAGGCATTACTGCAAAATTCTCAAAGCATTCTAGACTTATTTGATCACTAAGGTTACGTTGCATATCCTGATAAATCTTCTAAATCTCCGGAACGATTGATCCTATAGGGGCTTAACTAAAAGCAGAGGCATAAATTAGAGTGATGCGGAAGAAAGATGTCTAACAATGCCTAATCATATAATCTACCCAATCCTCACCGGTCATAACTGATAGTTTCTGCAGTGGAAACCTAAGGCAAAGTTTCTAGGGTTGTTCCATAAGCTCCTACAGTATAAACCTAAGGGTCCAATTCTTCACAGGCCATAACTTATGTGCTACAAGTCGAAGCCTGGGCTCTGATACCATAATTGCAACACCCCAACCCGAACACACAAACACAAGGGTCAAAATGCCACATTATGGTGTCAATCAGAACACACAAACACAAGCGGAAGGCTTATAAACATAATGATTACAAAGGCATTCTAATATAATAACGAAATACTAACTCTAAACATAGTGAGTTCCAAAAAAACTAATACAAAACCAAACTAAGTCTAAACCGAAGATGAATCCAAATCTGATCCAGAAGCAAATGGGTATCTATCGTCAGGGTAGTCCACTAAGAGCTTCTATGCACTCTTTACTTAAACCCAGCTTCCAACCTAAAACCTGCAGCAGGAAAAGAAATACGGCTGAGCTTAAAAATCCGAGTGAACATATATAAACAAAATGAATAATTGAACATATATAAGTATAGGGAAAAGGAACATAAGCTCCTGTTGAACGCATATCATCTGCCAAACGAATAAGAGATCAAGGATCAACTGAAAAAAATATCATATACCATAAGAAGCAAATCATAGCAAAAAATAAGGAGATCATAATGAAGTCAAAGGAATCAAACAGAGAATAATAATCATATAACATAACAGAACAGAAATGCCCATGAGCTCAGAAAGCATGCCACATGCTTAGTCACATAATCACATCATATCAAATCCATATATCCGTCAAATCATAAGTTGTACAAGGAGGGGAGACCTCTCAAGTACCAAATGGTGTAGCTAGCTCCCATAAGTGAAATGGGGTGCATGGCACGCACCAATCAATCACTAATCATATCCAGAACAAAACAGAACAGAATATAGGATGCATCCATATGCCCCTACAAAACAAATCATATATATACACCTGCTCATGATAGGCATATACACATATCATAATGGCCAATGTACACAAATATCATAACAGAACTGAAGGGGATGCCGTAGATCAATCACACCTCCACAGAAAATGTCATGCCATTGGTGCCTCAACGACATGGCCATGGTACCTCAATAGCTAGGAATATAGATACGAAAGCTCGGACAACAAGTCATCATATCATATCCAAACAGAACGTATCAAACTGAACTGAATCATATCATAATAAATGGATAGCTATGAATATCATAGCAAACGAAATAGCAAACATATATCAAATCAAAGGATCATATCAAAAAAGGAATCATAGCAAATGGATTATATCAACCGGAATCAAATCAAAGCAAACGAATCAAAGTCAAGGATCGAAAAGTCATGAGAAACCTTTACTGAGAATAGGTAGAATATCTGTACCTCAAACCGCAAATGGAACCATACCAGAAAAACACAAGGATCGGAAATTACTCCCTCTTCAGCGAATCTACATGAATTTATGATCATGTATTACTTAATGCTTATAGTTAATTAGATTACACACTTAGTGTTTCTTTCTATTTTTTGAAACTTTCCATTTAGTAACTTTCCCGAATTAGTAACTTTCCATATTTATTAAGTTTTCCGAATTAGTAACTTTGATAAATTAGGGTTACAAATAACAATTAATTAAACTTAAAGGTTTAATGTGACCAATATCAAAGTTTAGGGTTTAATATGTAATTTTAGCAAAGTTTAAGGTTAAATATGTAAATTAACAAGTATAGGGTTTAAGGTGTAAATTTAAGTTTTAATGCTTATTTCGGATTATATTATTAAAATCGAATCGAACTCCACATCCATATAATCCGTTAAATGAGCATGCCAAGCTTAGATTAAACCCTTATTCCAATACATACCATATACATGAGTCGACACATAAACTCCACACTCACCACACCACATGCGACCACAGTTTAAATGAGACCACAATACGTTTTAACGAGGCAAAAAACGACTCTTAAAACTTAATATGTTTCAAGATTCGATTAACACATAACTTTATGGTTTTAGTTGACATAATAACATGTGTTTAGCAGCCTCTATGAACACACACACACCACGATAACATGCATGCACCTTTTTCCCATTTTAACACACACTACCCAAAAGATACACCATCTAGTCCAAGAATACGAGTCTACACCAAACAGTTTTCACACATGAAACATAAGCATTCGACCTTCATTTTAACATTCATAGGGTTTTCCATTTTTTACACCTCGCGTTAATGATCAAAATGGCAGATTCTAGGGTTTGTTTTAAAGAGTATATTAGGTCAACAAAGCTTTGAACTACGACACAAGACCACTCACAACACACAACCCAAATAGTCATGCCCTTTTAACAGCCTAACTAACGAGACCCCCATAAGAAATAACGAAACCAAACAATTTCAACATTTAACCCATTCCAGATCTGATTAGTTCACATGTTCCTAGGGTTTTAGTTCGACATACTATCATGTTTTAGCAGCCCTTATGGACACTCACACACACGTTACCCATCCACAAAAATGACGAGTCCACATCACATAAAATCACATATAACACACTCTTATTCACGTAACCAATCATGTACGCCCGGCCTTTATTACTTTAGGTTTATTACCAGGTTTTTAGTCGTATAAAAGGGATCAACAATGATGTTTAGATGACCAGATATAGTGTACATGACTACTGATTCGGAAGACAACACAGAAATAAAGTCGACATAGATTATTAAGGTTCATATTTCATGTTACTTCTAATTTGTAAACCATGTATGTGTCGAATGGATAGAACAACAAAGTGATAGAGATACCTTGAGTCAGATATTTAGGACGAAATAAAGAACACATGGACTCAAGCCTACAGCCTTTCGAAACAAAACCAAACCCTCCCCAAACCTCACGATCAAACTACCTTGTCTCTACAAAACTGACCACAACACCACGCTACAATTAGCTAGCACCTTCTTACCTTCTTGATTTGTTGAATAGGAAAATTATGCCGCCAATTCTGAGTTAGTTTTTAGGGTTTTATGGGTGAAGTTAAATGTGGGATATACGGTTGTGAGAATGAGCACAAATGGGGAGTTATAAGCTTGGAATGAATGACGAGTCTTAGGGAAATATTGGTGACATATTCTTCTTTTCAAACCTTCATTTCAATTTTTGGTTTTATCTCTAGAAAATTCGGATGGTGTACAAGTTTACCAACTAGTAATGGTATTAGTATACATATAATTCGTGTGATAAGAAATTTAGTAACTTAGTTTAAGATTTATTAGTTATAGCTTAGGTTTAGGATTTTTCATTTGTAGTTTTAAATCATATGTCTAGCCCAAATTTTGGATTTTATTCATATTCAAGAGTTCGAATGGTATCTCGTATTTCAGGTTGTTATAACAAGGTTCCATCGGAACGCTTCTCAAACTTCTTCTGTATCATACCATAAAGATTATCACTCTTGAGATCTTCTTGTTTCTCAGCTTCTTCTTGAGCATGGAGGATCTGGGCGGGAAGGTTTGAATTGATAGTCAAAACCAAAGCTCGAACTCATAGCGGCTTCAATCGTTCCTTCCGGCTCAAGGCATCTGCCACGACGTTTGCTTTTCCTGGGTGGTATCGAATTTCACAATAATAGTCGCTTAAGGTTTCCAACCATTGTCGTTGCCTCATATTCAACTCATTCTAAACCAAAATATGTTGAAGACTCTTATGATCGGTAAAGACAATACACTTCGTCCCATATAAGTAGTGTCTCCACATTTTGAGTGCCAAAACCACTTCTCCTAACTCCAAATCATGTGTGGTATACTTCTCCTCATGAGTATTAAGTTGTCGGGAAGCATATGCCATAACTTTCCCTCGTTGCATCACAATAAACTACGAAATCTTCAACTCCATCTGGTAATGCCAAAATTGGTGCACTGCAAAGTTTTTACTTCAAGGTTAGAAATGCTTCTTCCTCGTCCTTTTCCCACACATACTTCTTATCCTTCTGAGTCAACATAGTTAACAGTTTAGATATTTTGGAGAATCCCTCGATGAATCTCCTGTAATATCCAGCCAATCCCAGAAATTGATGGATTTCTGTGGCGTTAGAAGGTGTTGGCCAGTTCTCAATAGCTCGATCTTTGCGGGATCCACATGTAACCCTTTGCTGTCATTCACATGACCAAGAAATTGTACCTTTCGAATCCAAAATTCACACTTAGAGAACTTTGCGTACAATTGCTCTTCCTTGAGCAACTTAAGAATTATCGTCAGGTGTTACTTATGTTCTTCTTCACTCTTGGAGTAGATCAGAATGTCGTAGATGAAAACTTTAACAAACTTGTCCAAATATGGTTTACACACTCGGTTCATGAGGTCCATGAATACAGCAGGTGCGTTTTTCAAACCAAATGGCATCACTTGAAACTCATAGTGGCGATATCGAGTCCTGAACGCTGTCTTGGGAATATCCTCTTCCCGGACTCTGAGTTTATGATAACCTGACCGTAAATCTATCTTGGAGTAGTAACTTGATCCTTGTAGCTGGTCGAACAAATCATCGATTCTAGGTAACGGGTAGCAGTTCTTCACTGTTAGCTTGTTCAGTTCACGGTAGTCAATACACATTCTAAATGATCCGTCCTTCTTCTTCACAAATAACACTGGTGCTCCCAAGGGTGAGGAACTAGGTCGAATAAACCCTTTATCCAAAAAACTTGCAACTGCTTAGACAACTCTTGCATCTCCGTCGGAGCTAGTCAATACGGTACACGTGCTATGGGTGCAGCTCCTGAAACTAGGTCAATCAGAAATTCCACTTGTCGAACTGGTAGAAGTCCAGGCAGATCTTCAGGAAAATCACGCACAATCGGAACATCGTCAAGTCGCTTCTCTCCCACCTCCTTCTTGGACACATGTGCTAGGAATGCATGAAATCCTTTCTCGATGTATTTCAAGGTCTTAATACAAGATATGATATTCAAACGGGTTCCACTACGGTCTCCATGGACAACAAAGGTTTCGTCATTGAGAGGGATATGAACACCTCGTTCACCACAAACGATACTCGCATGATGTTTGGATATCCAATCCATATCAACCACTACGTCGAAGCTTCCAAGTTCAATGGGCATGAGATCGATACTAAACGGGTGATCTAGGAGGTTTAGGGTACAGTCTCGGATTACGGTGCAAGTGTTAACTAAGTTGCCATTAGCTAGCTCAATGCTATAACTAGTGTATAGAGGGGTAGGGGTGATATCAAGTAATGGTGAAATCGTAGAAGAAACAAAACTCATATCGGCACCGGAATCGAATAAAACTTTAACACGATGATTGTTGAGTAGAAACATACCGGTGACTATATTCGAATCCTATTGCTGCTCCCCATTGCCCATCACATGTGCTCTACCACGAGCGCCTTCAGTTCTCCGACCTGTGTTCTTTGGGCATTGACTCTTGTAGTGACCACGCTCTCCACATCGAAAACAAGTTACCATTGGCTGTGTTTTACTCCCAGTAGCCACAGCTCTGCTCTTACAATGCTTAGCAATATGCCCAACCTTATGAAATTTATGACACTTAGTTTTGCATGGTCCAGTGTGATGCTGATTACACTTATCACAAAATGGATGTAGCCCAGCATACCCTCCAACTTGTGCTGGTGCAGCCATATAAGCCTTAATAGTCTCTTTTCTTCTGTTCTGCTGGTGGTGATGATTGTTGTTACGATACTGGTTGTTGTTGTTGTTGTGGTGATGGTTATGGTAAGGGTGACTGTTGTTGTTACGGTTTTTGAAGTTGTTGAAGTTGTTGTTTCTCCTGTTGTCCTCCCACTTTCGTTTGTTGTCATAGTTGTTACCCTTCTGAACAGTGCCATGCTTAACGACTTGGCCCATAAGTCGTTCATATATGCGAATAGCATCATCCAGAGTGTTAGAGTTGTAAGATGTCACGTGCCCTTTAATACTGGAAGGTAAACCACCAATGAACTTCTCTAGTAATTTCTCATTATATGGCACCATGTGAGCACAAAAAACCTTCAATTCTTGAAATCGTCGCACATAAGTAGCCAGATCAACACCCTTTACATCCAAATTGTAGAACTCAGTATCCGACTTCCTCATATCACTATGAGAACAATACTTCTTGACCATCTCCTTCTTAAACTCTTCCCATGAAGTATTATAAGCATTCTCTAACCCCATATCCTGAGCATAAGTGTTCCACCAAGACATTGCATGCTCTACCAAGGTACCTGTCGCATACTTCACCTTGCAATCCTCAGAACAGTAACTCCTTAGAAACGCCGACTCCATTTTCTCAAACCACTGAGTTAAACCAACAGCTCCTTCACTTCCTTTAAAGGTAGAAGGCTTACAATTCATGAACTCCTTATAAGTACAAAAACGGTTATCATTGACAGCTTGCACTCCTGCATGTCCAACATTCGGGTTGCCAACACCCACTTGCCCGGCAATCGCCGCGGCAATGTCATCATCAATCAACTTTTGGATCGCAACTGGAGTCATCTTCCTAGGGGGCAAAATTCTATCAATCATTACAAATGTACAACACTGTAAGTATTTGATTAACGTAACAGAATCACATCACAAGATAAACAACACCATGATATCATCATAATATAGCACGCATTCAACATCAATAATAGTACATCACCAAAATACATCATAGATTTTTATACTTGCTATAAGTCTTACAAGATATGCAAAACGATTACAAGTTTCTGATAAAATCTACTAACTGAAACTATTCAGTTTAGTACGTACAAAGGTAAACCACTATCATGATACTAAACTGCCATAAATAAGATGATCACTACACTCTCACTGACGATCTGAGAAACGCTCCATCCAATCATAGTACGCCTGCCACTGCATGGCATGGATCTCATCCCTCAACTCCTAGTTACTACACTAGTAGTGACGGCTATCAATATCAGTGAACACCGCTCCAAGGTCCAACTTTTCCACAATCTTCTTGACCTCTGTCATCCTCTTCTTAAATGACGCCAAACACTCCCGAATCTCTGTATGTGCCTTCTCTGTAGAACTCAAACTCGCAGCCTGCTCATACAACTCCACATACAAATCACCTGTAGCTCTCCTATCTCCCTTAATATCCTTCCTCAACTCTAAAACATCAGACTGTCGTGCACACAATTGCCTAGACATCGACATATAACGACCCTAGCACCAAGAGATGTCCTGCCTCAAACGACTCAGCTCAGCTCTGAGCTCGGCAGAGGCAACTCGCTGTGCAGTCGAAGACTCGCCAATCTCAAACGTAGACGTCACTTTTGTAGTAAGTGCATGACCCAATGCATCTGAAGTATCGGATTCATAAGTAATGTCCGACACTGCTGGTGAAGGTGGCATGGGGAGCCTTCTGCTCCTCGTCATCATCATCATCATCCATCTCCTCATCATCATCTGGGTGAGGTGCATCAATAGGGTGTGGGTCCTCCTCTGGACTCGGTGGTGCAACTGGGTGATCAACGAGTACAACTGATAACTGACCGATAGGGACTGGTGTAGGCATAATACTCTACAAGGAGTATCGAAAAAAGTATAAAAATTCTTGCCAAATTTTTATAAAAATAATTTTATATGAAGTGAGATAGAAGCGGAAAATCCAAGCATATAATAGTGCAAAAGCATGCACGCATAAAAGTTTAAGTAAAGCAATTAAAGATCGAAGTGGCACGGTGGGCTGATGGCTATCGATTTTGAAAACGTTTTGACAAATACAAAAATGTTTATAGTCGAGTATAACCTCGTTCTCAATAAATAGTGGCTCTGATACCATTCTGTAGTGATTTTGGGGTTTTACACCCCCAACTCGGAATATGGCAGTGGAACAGAGCTTGGGGTGCTACGTGAGGGGTAAGACAATCACATCCATAGAAAACGATCTCACAATGAGACGTTTTAGCAAAAATAAATCATTCGAATACAAAATTTAACCTTTAGAGTTTAAAAGACTCTAAAACATAAGTTGCAGCGAAAATAAAACATAGTTTGCAGCGGAAATAAAAGAAATGGTTCAATAGGTTTTTCGAATGATAAATAGTAAAAGATAATAAAGATAGATAGTAAAGATAGATAGTAAAGCCAAAGATAGCCATCAAAAGTCTTCAGCCACTCCCAGTGCCCACAAGCATGCATTAATTACCTGAGATAAAACATGCTAAAAAGTCAACATAAAGGTTGAGTGTAATCCATAGGTTTAAGTTTTAAGTCTGGAAGATATATGTAACAAATACAGATATCGGGTAAGCGTCAAATAATTTTGCTAAGCTCATGACACACAAAGCATTAACCGGCACCAATAACCTTGGCGTAAGTCGACAGTAACCGCGGAATTTCGTAACATAATAGTTGCCCCCAAAGCTAGGTACTTTGCCAGATACCTAGTGAAAATCGGATATAGTACATAACATGCGGACCGACCTTAGTCAACATGGCGGGAGGGTCAATTCCTATAGGCCTATAAACTATAATCGCGCTCACTCGCAAGTGATTAATGGTTCATGATCGAGGGACTTGCTTTTGGCAAGGACGGTACTTAGCATTATCATTTCAGTCAGGAATAGCATATTAATAAACAATTGTGATCAGATAGTACCGCACAGCAAATGAACCTTAGCACAACCTAATAAGTGAATAGTATGTCTCAGCAATAAACCTCAAAGCGATTTATAAAGTAATACTCGTATTTGAAATGAAAAGATTTTATTTCAATGGCGTTTGAGAGGAATAAACGTTTAAGACTCGTGTGGATACGAGAAGTTAAAGCAATAAAAGTCGGCAAACACAAACGGGTACGAAGAAAAGAATAACGAAAAGAGAGAAGAACTAAGATTAAAAAAAAAAAAAAAAAAAAAAAAAAAAAAAAAAAAATAAAATAAGAAAAACATCTATAGGTTGTTTTGGTGTTTTACCCATTTCCCAAATAGTTGATAAAACATCATGATTTAGGAAGAAAACGTATAAGTTTTAAAAGGTTTTTAGGATATTGAGTAATCATAAACGATTAAGTTATAAAAGATTTTATCGAAATTTGGACATGATGCGTCCGTTTATAAATCATTTCCAAGTCGTTATGACTCTTGAATATAAGTTTTATCGTCACATTTACAAGTTAAATATATATAATTGGACACTATCATTCGCGTGTATATTAGTTGTCAAGTTTATCGACCATTTTGTGTACGCTCGGGTCCAAATATGTTAAGCTCTTATTAGTCTAACAAACTCTTTCGTCTCAAGTACCAAAATCGTCCATAAGGTCCATCGGCTAATACCGTAAATCCAATAACGTCCAATTCTCATCCAAGCATAGGTTATTATAATATCCAAGTCAATTGTCCAAACCATATCCCATATTATCCAAATATTTTCCGAAACACCAACCGATAAACAATAATTAAATAAAATAAAATACCAACTAATATAAAAGTTGACTCGAGGTTTTATAACCTTGAGTACGACACGGCCGAGACTCCCGTGAGTCTCGACTAAACTACTCGGTACAAGTAAACTTAATGACAGTTGCCGTGACTCCCATGAGTCACGGCTTGACTCGCATCGAGCTTATGTAGCTCTCGGCTATGACACAACTCAACCAAATGCTAACCGGGACATAACTAAACCAAGTCCAACCAAACCCAAACAACAAACCAAAACCTCATGCCGTGACTCGCCTTGAGTCACGGCTCGACTCGATATGAGTCGTATGACTCTCGCCTAACGCAAAACACATCCAAATCCAAAACCAAACAACATCCAAACCATCACAGATATCAAATCTATGTCATGACTCGCCTCGATTCATAGCTCACTCCCCATCGAGCCTAGGGGGCTCTCAGCTAAGACCAGAACATCAAACCAACCATAGTCTTGACTCCCACGAGTCACGGATTGGCTCCTATTGAGACTATGAGCTCTCGGATAGTACTCAAACCCAAAACAAATCCAAAACCAACACAACCAACAACTAAAACTCTATCCGTGACTCCCTTGAGACACGGCTCACTCCCACTCGAGCCATAGGGCTCTCGGCCTAACCACCTTGAGACACGACTCACTCCCACTCGAGCCATAGGGCTCTCGGCCTAACCACCAATACAACCAAATCCAAATCTATCCAAACTCAAACCAAAACAAACAACCCTAAAGCTATACCGTGACTCAATGAGTCACACCTCAAGGCTACACGAGACCTCTTGGCTCTCGGCCGACACTAAACCAACACCAAAATCCAATCCAGATCCAAACCAAGCTTCAAAACAAGATAACAACGCTGGTACAGATATGGGATTTCGTCACACCAAAAATGTGTGACGATATGCATATAGTCACACACATTTTTTTTTTTGTCCCCAAAGGTCGTGCCACCGTAGGTGGCATATGGTGACGTTGTTTAGTTTGTGGCCGTTTTTCATTGAAAAAGAGTGACCAAAACCCGAATATGTGTCACAAATTATGCACAAGTTTTGTTGGATTAATCAGTATCAATGACCGTAAACACTTTATAGTCACACAAATGTTTTTTGAGAGTAACTATTGTTCGTCCTTTGGCCATATAAATATATAATATATGTGACATTTGAGATGATTTATTCAAGTAAATGTGTATTTTGTGTGACTATTTCCCATCCTATGGCCACATGAATATATAATAAATGTGACGTTTGTGATGATTTAGTCACACAACGCGTGTTGTTTTTTTGGAGTTAGTCGCATACAATTTAAAAAACAGTGGCCAAAAGTATTAATATGTGTAACCATATGCTGTTTAAAGTGAATAAATGTGTATTTTGTGTGACAATTGTTCATCCGATGGCCACTTGAATTTTATGTTTGTGTGGCCTTTTGTAATATTTAGTCACACAAAGTTTGTTTTTTTTTTTTTGGTATTTAGTCACATACAATTAAGCAAAAAGTGGCCAAAAGTGTTAATAAGTGTGACCATATGCTGTTTAAAGTGAAAAAATGTGTATTTTGTGTGACTATTGATCATCCAATGGCCACATGAATGTTATGTTTGAGTGGCCTTTTGTAATATTTAGTCACACAAATCATGTTTGTTTTGGGTATTTAGTCACATACAATTAAGCAAAAAGTGGCCAAAAGTGTTAATAAGTGTGACCATATGCTGTTTAAAGTGAAGAAATGTGTATTTTGTGTGACTATTGATCATCCAATGGCCACTTGAATTTTATGTTTGTGTGGCCTTTTGTAATATTTAGTCACACAAAGCATGTTTGTTTTGGGTATTTAGTCACATACAATTAAGCATAAAGTGGCCAAAAGTGTTAATAAGTGTGACCATATGCTATTTAAAGTGAAGAAATGTGTATTTTGCGTGACTATTGTTCATCCAATGGTCACATGAATTTTTAATTTATGTGGCATTTTGTAACATTTAGTCACACATCGAATTAAACAAAGAGTAACCAATAATGTTGATAAGCGTGACCATATTATGTGAGTGCATCTTTTAGTCACAGGGTTACTACTGCTATTACTAAGTTAGTACTGCTGGAGCAGAGTTGCTACTGCTAGTACTAAGTTAGTCTTGCTGAAGCAGAGTTACTACTGCTAGTACTATGCTAGTGCTGCTGGAATGAGTATATATATATATATAACATAATTAAAGAAAAAAAGAAATTTCAAATTGAATTAAACTCGAATGTATATAACTGAACAGAATATACAATTGTAATGTCGTACATAATCAAATTCTCAAGTACCATAATTTTAAGACTTTTGAATCTTCACCACCTTTGTTTGCAGTTGCTTTATGTCGTTAAGAGATACATATTTGCGCTTCGATGGTACTGTTGGTCCATATTTAGTCACAGGGTTTGTTGGTGTAACCTGTAATAAACAAAAGACGCTTGTATCAAACATTGAATTAAATATGAAGAATTATATATATGTAGGTTGAAAAAACACATGTATGTACCTCCTCTTCAACAATAACTTGATACTTTGGCCATGCAACGAAACCACCTACGACTTCCTTAACTATTTTAAACCCATTATTTGCTACGTCCGGTATGCATGTTGCATCAACTAATGATGAATCAATTGACACTCTGTAGCAATCATTTGGGAGTGGTTGGTTATGCAGCTTTTTCTGACCATATTATGTGAGTGCATCTTTTAGTCACAGGGTTACTACTGCTATTACTAAGTTAGTACTGTTGAAGCAGAGTTGCTACTGCTAGTACTAAGTTAGTTCTACTGAAGCAGAGTTACTACTGCTAGTACTATGCTAGTGCTGCTGGAATGAGTATATATATATAAAACAGAATTAAAAGCAAAAAGAAATTTCAAATTGAATTAAAATCGAATGTATATAACTGAACAGAATATACAATTGTAATGTCATGCATAATCAAATTCTCAAGTACCATAGTTTAAAGACTTTTGACTCTTCGCCGGCTTAGCTTGCAGTTGCTTTATGTCTTTAATAGATACATATTTGCGCTTCGATGGTATTGTTGGTCCACATTTAGTCACAGGGTTTGTTGGTGTAACATGTAGTAAACAAAAGACGCTTGTATCAAACATTGAATTAAATATGAAGAATTATATATATGTAGGTTGAAAAAACACATGTATGTACCTCCTCTTCAACAATAACTTGATCCTTTGGCCATGCAATGAAACCACCTACGCCTTCCTTAATTGTTTTAAACCCATTATTTGCTACGTCCGGTATGCATGCTGCATCCACTAATGATGAATCAATTGACACTTTGTAGCAATCATTTGGGAGTGGTTGGTTATGCAGCATTTGCTTTCCATGAGACTTGTATACGGTACCTAAAGCAACGATATTTGATTTCTTTAAGTGCCA
The DNA here is from genome assembly GCA_021014915.2 of Artemisia tridentata subsp. tridentata. NCBI lineage: Eukaryota > Viridiplantae > Streptophyta > Magnoliopsida > Asterales > Asteraceae > Artemisia > Artemisia tridentata. Next base: position 460,023,913 of record CP139508.1, on the reverse strand, counting down.
CAGTTTGCACTTAAATGTCTAAAAAAAAGAATTTTTGCATGTATATATCAGAAATTATTTAAACAAAAGAATAACAAGAAACATGTTGAACTATATACTTTTGGCAGTGCTTGTGTTGGAGACACATTTTGTTGCAATTGGGAATCTGGAGACCCGTTTTGTCGTGACTTAGGCATTTTCTTAGGTCCGACAGTTTTAGCAGGTTCCTATATGTATATAAAAAACACGTTACATTATTTAAACAAAAGAATAACAAGAAACTTGTTGAAATACATACTGTTGGTACTCCTTGGGTTGGAGACACATTTCCTTTCGTTTGGGAATCTATAGACCCGTTTCGTCGTGACTTAGGCGTTTTGTTAGGTCTGACAGTTTTAGTAGGTTCCTATACGTATATATAAAACACGGTACATTATTCATGATGTAAAATTCAAAAATCAAAGGGGGATGTTTTATTACTTACCATTGTTTCCGTTACCTTTTCCGAAGTTACAAGGCAATTAGACTTCTCCTGAATTCTCGCATCTTTAGCATGTACAACATCACTTGGTTGAGTTCCGTCCACCTCATTAGTGCTGCTATCTATATTTTCAATTGCCATTGGAGTCACCTGCAATATAAATTAAGAAATACATTGACTCATCAATTTATGTACAATGCCTGCTATCATTAGCATCATTGGTGTTAGCATTAAAAAATGAAATTGTTAACAACATAAAAAATGGCTTACATCTGAGGCTACTGGCAATTGAGTTGGCAAATTTAATTGCACCCCTTGTTTACTCAACTGTTCCATCAGTTCAGTAAGCATTCCCTTTGAATATGTCATCTCATTGGACAATTTCTTGACCAACACATCTTTTTCGGTCATCTCGGTCGACAATTTCTTGACCAATAAATCTTTTTCTTAACGCTCACGTCTCTCATTATCAAGTTGAGTTTGAAGTAACTCAATTCTTTCATCGGTTTTTTGTCTTCTTCGAGGAAGAAAAAAAATACTCCTTGTATGTAACTCCACTTCCCACTCCTCTTGCATAACCGCCCTTTTCTTTACCAAACACAACTGACATGGCATCAGTGCCATTATCAAGACTCTAGATTCCTTCCTTGATCTGGTCATCAGCTTCTTTCTACACAAAAAATATAGGAAATGTTGGGATTAAAAGTCTTCTTGATGCTGTTAGAGTAACTGCTACTCATATTTGTGTCAATGCTGCTCAGCTGAAGTTAGTGCTGCTCATGAACTTCAATGAAAAATATGCCAAGTGTTTACTACTGTGAGTACACAGTTACTGCTGTTAGTACGCAGTTAATACTGCTGGTATACAAGTTACTACTGCTAGTACACAATTAATGTTACTGGTATATAAGCATAATAATAGAATTTGCAGTCAAACTTACAAGTTTATCTCCCACTGATCTAATGTCATCATCTGGATATTCGCCATCTTTGTTTACCCTTCCTTTCAACCACATTACATCACGCGGGGGTTTTTCATCTGCTGCAATCTCTTTATTTTCGATATAATAAACATCAAATGCATACACATGTAAAGTTAAACCAAGATAAACGAAAATATGAGGATGCATACACATGTACAGTTAAACCAAGATAATTGAAAATATGAGGGTATTAAATGCAAATGTGCAAATTGTGCAATGTAAACAGATTCATTTCTCATACTGATCGTCTCTCAATTTGTAAAACAAACATTATGTAATCTTACCACTTTCTCTTTGACATAAACATATCCACTTCGTCCCATTTTATGCTAATAAATATTTTTGGAACGGGCCATCTTAGCTTTATCAGATTTCTCCTAAAAACACAAAATCATAAGGCGTTTAGATGCAGTAATGCTGCAAACTGAAAATTATGAAATGACATATAGACTTAAATAAAGATGACTAATTAAAACCTTTTATGCATCGGTGGTCGTGTAGTTTACAAACTCGACCCAGTCTTCTGATGTCACAAATGCACTATACTTGGCCGGGACCTCATTCAGTTTCGAAGGTGTATTTAGGTTGGCCAAAATGTATTTTTTTTTTCTCTGAGCTTCATTCTGTTCCTTAGCAGTTGACCAAGACGATTCATTATCAATTTTCTGAATGTCACATCAACATCAAAATATCGCTGCAAAGATTAACACAATGTTGTTAATTAGTTGCACATAATGTAACTGCATAGATAAACTTATGTAGTACTGGGTTACAAAATAGTATATATGTACCGTGATTTCAGCCCATAGTTTATCTCTTGATTCTTTATTCACCTTCTTCCAGGAAAGAATCTTCAAACCTATGTGCTCACGAACCAAATCTCTTAAAAAACTTGAAAACAGTGCTCTATGTTCCCCTGATACCCTATTCAATGCATCGAAGGTTACCTTGAGCTTTATTCCACCAGGTTGGCCATATCGTAGGCGAAACAATAGGTAAAAGAAAATGATTCTGGCTTGGAGAGTATTGGTGATAGAAGATTTATTTTTGTGTTTTCTTTGCAGTCTTTTTTTTAGGAGAGAAAAGAGGGTATATTAAGAATATGAATCGTTATTCTTGGTAACTGCTAGTAATTAGGTGATTTAAAAATTTTGGATCAAAATTTTGGCTCCAAGTTCTAATTTGAAATTAACAATTGAATTATTCAAAAATTTTGCCTTTGAACCTGTTAATTAAAGCATAAACTTGAATAAATCAAAATTTTGGCTCCAAATGTTATATATCATTATCTTAATCGTAAATGTACCATCTAACTGTGCAACCATCACATCAAGAACACAAATTGCTACCATTTAACAAACCAAAATACTTACATAATTACCAGTTATTGTACCCTTAATAATTACATTTACAAAACACAAATTGCTACCATTTTTTTTAACATTGACGACTTTTTATTCTATATTGAAAACCAAAACCAGCAAGTTCCTGGGGAATACAGAAAGGAGAATATTCAAAACATAATACAGTACATACATAAGGGAAAATCAGTATCCAAATTAAATGTCAGAATTGAACCAAATACCATTTACAAAACACAAAAGCTGTTAATGTATATCCTAAACCCCTAAACCATCTTCCTCTTGCCTTTCCCATGGCTGCTAGAAGGTGCTCCAAAACCTATAGGATTCTTCTTATACGGCATTCCCAAGACAATATCCTGAGTAAATTTCTTTTTTTGTGCCTTTTCAACTGGTATTTGAACTTGCACAGGGAGAGCCAGGATAGTAGCTTGAGATGGGAGTTCCTCTGGAGGTTCAATGGCTTGGAAAGGTTCCACTTCCCAAGTATCAGTACTTGCATCAGAAAGTTGCTCTGGATAATACCAAGCAAGGAGGCCAGGAAGGATGTTGAGAGCACCATCATTTGATTCTGAACTGCTTGAATCAAAAGAAATTTGTATGAAATCTACAAATAACAACTGTTAGATCAGTTTTATTGATTCAAATGTTAAACTATATCACAATCAAAGAAAAACCTTTTGATGGTTTACCATTGCAGAAGAATCCATTGTGTTCTCATATTTGGTCCTCTTTTGTGGTATCCCAAACAATGAAGCAATGTTGCACAAACTAGGCTGCATTTCAAGTCTCATTGGTGGCCAACTAGGCTGCAATTGAAGTCTCAATTGGACCTCCCAGTGTACTCACAAACATTGGACCTCTCAGGGTACTTACAAACAATTCAAAAGCCTGTATTTGTAGTCTCAATGGACATCTCAGTGTACTCTAATAGGCTGCATTTGGACCTCTCATTGGTGGCCAAGCACAAACAAGTCTGCTAGGTACTCTCATTACTGGCCAATCATAAACTAGGCACATTCAAATGCTCTCATTGATTTAGACCTCTCAGTGTACTCAGAAACAGGCAACAATAAATACTCAGACACAAAACACTTAATTAGACATAGCATAACAACCATTATTTATACAAAAATCAGAGTATGAAAAACAAAAAAAAAAACATAGCATACATTAGACATAGCATAACAACCATTATAAAATACAAAACAACCCCATTTTACATTAGAATCTGTAACAACCACTAATACCACCATTTATAGATCAAAAGCCTGATACTAATTATTGTACAATCAATCATCAACTGATATGTGAAAACATTAAAAAAAACATACCTTTGTTGTCATTTGGATTCATTGTTTGCGTGTTGGTGTTTGCCAGAAGAATGTGTGTTTTGATTAGGGTTTATTGATTATTGTGTGTGTTTACAAATGATCGGGTAAAGGGATTAATTGCCGGTTGACTATTGAATTTCTGGTTTGGTTTAACTATAACAAACGTGGCAAGATTATTAAAAGGAAAAAAAAATCTAATGGCGCTGACGTGGCGGTGAAAACAGGCTATAGCCGGTAACTAGGGATTGCAACGGTTCCGGTTCGGGGCGGGTTTTAGTGTACATGTACCCAAACCCGTTTATAATATACCCATTCCCCCCCCCAATATCCCACCGGATACCTGATTAATATTATCCATTGGTTTTTCGGGTTTCCCCGCGGCTATCGGTTATCCGTAATTAAATATTATGTGGACAAAATTGGCAGTATTAAGATTAAGTCACACGTCCACCGACAAAACAAAAGAAAATACCCAAATATATTCAAATTTTTTAAAAGTGAAAGAAAATGAATATTGTATCAAACGATTTAACGCAACATATCGCAACGCAACGTACTCGGCACGATATTCACCAAAAAATCAAATGCACAAGATTTTTCAAAAGTTAATCATTCTCATTTCCAAAAATAATCTCGTTTTAGCCTTTTAAAAGGGTTTGGTATCATCATTCGTGTAACGGTAGAGAACACGGCCTCACGAGTACTCACTCCAAAAAAACGAATAATCGAATAGTCGAGAAGAGTATTGACGATAACTCGAGTCGAGACGAGATGACAAAAAGAAGTCAAAGAGATAACTAACAACAAACATATCAAATAAGATAAGTCGATTGATAATCGTCGGTATTTTCCCATAATCCCATTTTTTAGTACAAGGTATATATACTTGTTTTATGCTTTAAAACAAGTTTGGACTTACGACAAAATTAATCTTTGGAAATAACAAAAATTTTGCCATGACTCTTTCATTTATCGAACGTTTCCAAGTCAAAAGACTTTATTGAAAATCAATTTCCCGAGTAATTTATAATATAACGAGTATTTATACAAACCCTAAACCCTAGACCCTAAACCCTAAACCCTGAACGCTAAACCAATCTGTAACTCAAACAATAACCAAACAAATAGTCCAATAAATCCAAATATGTTAGTCTACGGGTAGCTTGTCTCGAATAGTCCAATAGCCCTCGTGTGTTCCATTTTTATCCCAAATGTCTCATAAGGTTTTCAAAGTCGGGATCCTTCTTAGGATCGATTTCGTCTTTGCAAGATCGAGATTGTAAGATCGGATCGGGATCTTAAGATTCTACTATAATGTCATTTTGTTAATAGTTTTTGTAATATTATACAAATCTATAAATTAATATATATCATAAACACAAATTATGTAAATATTTCATAGAAATGTTGTCTTAAATTATGATTATGAAATTTTTAAGAATATTAACATATTGTTTTTTTTTTTAATTCTACAAAATACATTTCATACTTTTTTGGGATAATTATTACAATACCCCAGTTGCCTAATGCGTTTGCTTATCCGACCCGATCTCACAAAATTCTGATATTAGACCGGGCAACTGGGCATCTCGACCCATACGATGACAAGTGTCCTCCGGTTGCCCCAAAAATACAAAGTTGCCTAAAAAATACACAAGTTGCCCAAAAAATAGTCAGAAAGTGACACTTGTCACTTGCAGAAAAGTGACGCTTGTCAGTTGCCCAAAACCATGGTCTAATATCATAATTTTGTGAGATCGGGTCGGATAAGCAAAATCAATGGACAACTGGGGCATATTAGTAATTATCCCTACTTTTTTAGTTTTTTTAGCTTGTGGTTCGAGAAAAGTAAGATCGGATCATATTAGATCTTAAGATCCTATGGTAAAGATCGGGATCCTAGAAGATCTTAAGCTTTTAATGATCCTTTGTAAGATCTGGATTGTTTTTGCTTTGCAGTATCATAAAATCATAAGATCCTAAGATCAGGATCGGGATCCTGACAACCATGGTCTCACGTACACTTCTAATTTCCTTACTTCGTTATTAACCAAATTTAATAACAAATATCTTTACAGCTTTTAATTTAACAATTGTTTTTATATCTTTCTTTTATTTTTTCCAAGTCGGGTCAATATCAAGTCGCAACAAATGAGTTACTATTTCCTTTCGAGTCACGGTCAAACATTTATTCCCTCAGGTCAATAATAATGAACCCGATCCCAAATCATTCCAAACATTCCCTCGGTTTCATTTTGTCAAGTCAAACACTAATCAACAAGTCAGTTAGTCAATCGAACACCAAACACAATTCCAAATCAACTACACTAGTCAATCCAAACCAAACACAAACCAAATCGAACCAATATTATCCATCTGTTTACTTTTGGCGCATTTCCATGGTCCTTTTCCCGCCTAAAGTATTGGGAACCGTTCATATACCTCTCCAGCCTATTTATACCTATCGATTGGAAAACCGTTCATATACAACTCCTTTGATATTTTCATTAGATATTATATTTCAAATTTCAATGGCTGAATCCTCTTCAACTCCTGTTTCAAACAAAACCAGACGCCCAAGGGATGATTCTCCTCCTCCAATCCCTGAAAAGTTAAAGAAAAATTTTGACATATCCCAAGATATTTGGGAGAAATGTCATTCTGGCAAATATGGAACTGAAAAAAGCTTGATAGATCTTTACAACAAGCGTATAAAGAGGCTGGAAGAAAAGAACAAGGAAGATTTAAAGATCATTTTGGAGCATCAGAAGAAAGTAGATGATCGGAACAAAGAAATAGAAGATACAAGAGAGAAAATAGTTGGTGTTTACAAAAGTATTGAAGATAATTTATATATTTCTTAATGTATCTTTTGTATAGTTTATATATTTCTTAATGTATCTTTTGTATAATTATCTTATTTTGACTATGTTAATGAATATTCATACAAGTTTATGATATTTGAATGCATTTATTATTATTAGTTTATGATATCTGTGTTTCCCCTGATGTTAAAGGGGTGTTTGGTTTCTTGGATACTTAGAATACTATTAACACTGAAACAGTAAACTGTGTTGTAATGCAAGAACAATAATATCACCAAAACTGATTAAGTGTCTTCCTTTACACTTAATCCCTTCCAAATGTATGAGTGCAATATGGTTTTAAAAGAAAATTGAGTTCATACTGGTGAGAAAAAGTTTTTGCACAAAGTTTGTACTGCTAGGCAAAAAATTGTACTACTAGCGTAAATGCAGTGTTGCAAAAAAAGGTCTACAAGGCCGATTAATCGCCGATTAGGTGCTACGAGGCCACCGACCTTGCCGATTTATGTAACTGGGTCAAACAAATAGGTCAAGCGTAGTCAACAGCGGTCAATGGTGGTCAAACTTGCCGGAAACCTATAAATCTTGCCGGAAGTACCCAAAACTCACTGTAAACTTATTTTGATCACTTATATTAACTGTTTAAGTCTATTACAAGTTGTTTTTTAGAAAATACCTTAAACTCACCGAAAATACACAAAACTTTCCGGAAATAACTAAAATTTGTCTGTAATGCCAATCCGATTAATCACCGATTAATCCCGCCTAGACCGATTACAATCTACAAGGTGGTCGACCGCCCGACTACCGATTTGCGATTTTTGCAACCTTGCATAAATGTGACAAATGGTAATTTTCGGGTTGTTAATTAATATTAAATGAGTATTTATTATTTTTAAGCTGAGCATTTCTATGCGCATTTGCATGTTTCTGAGTATTTTTTAGCATTTTTGGGAGCTGTCCCGCACACTGTAACATACAGTCACTGCAGAAAAAGTATATTTTTGTCAGTAAGCATAAATTATCCTATTTCTGATAGTTACTGACAAGTCTCGTAATTAACTGAGAGCTTTCTCGCATTTTTCTAAAAAACAACCGCACGCGCGTACCGACAACACAGCACACATGGTAACAGTCAAATAAATATATTTTTGAGTCAGTAATAATATTTTATTACATTTCTGACAAAAACGTGGATAAAAACTTTATTTTACATATACGTGTCCAAAAACGTCAAACCGGGACTTTACAAACCGACACACGATACACCAACGAGGAGTAAAAATAAAATTACCCCTCCCCTAATTTGTCCATAACCGGCCTAGTAACATACTTCCCCACTAGAATCCAAATTCCATCCACTAACTAGTTATATCTTATAAATAATACACATATTACTCTAAAAGACTCTAAAACAAAATCTCTTATCCATAATACACACACAAACTTTCCTAGATAATTTTACCCTCAAAACTCACGGCTCACTCTAATTATCCAAGATCCAACATTTTTCTTTGAAGTTCAAGCAATTTAGAGTGTATATTCAAGCATTTCGGGTCATTTGGAACGTGGTTTGGGTAAATTTGGTGAAGTTTTGGGTTGTTCTTGGTCTCCTACCCCATGTTAACTTCAAAAGCTTTGTAAGGAATCATCAAAAATTTTCTAGTCTTGTTAATTACATGTTCATTTGATGTCTAATGATGTTAACAATTGTTAAAAGTATATATTTTGTTGAAATGGAAAAAGCTAGGGTTTATATTTGGATAAATAGTGCTCGACATATTTATGAACTATGATCAAATTAGTAAATTTCTTGCTTGTGTGGTAAATCTTGTTACATATGGTGCTAGTTTGATGATACAAACATGATTAATGTTAATTTCGCGAGATTAAGCAATATATAAACTTTTGAGGCCATACTTATGAATCGGCCAAGTAACAATTACAAAACTATTGGGGTTTTGAAAAACATAAAATTTTGGCTCAAGTGGTGAAATGGTGGAATTAATGCTTAAAAGCTTATTTGGAATAGCTTATTGAATAAGCCATAAATTAATAGAGATTAGCTTATAAAATGTGAAAATGGGTCAACTTATGTTATATGGGTTGAAGATAATGTATTTTGGTCATATTTGACTATTTGACTTAATAGCTTATTTATAAGAGCTTAATTGGTAAAATTAAAAGTTTGTTACTTAACTAATATTTACAAATTACAAAACAATGGGCTAAGTATAAATTTTTGGACTATAAAGCCACGTATGGGCTGTTGGGCCGAGCCCAACATAAAATTTAGCAACTTTGACTTTTTGACCAAACGGATTTAACGAACGTGTTAAATAATCTTTAGAAACGCGACGATATATATATCGTAAATTAAAAAGGCTAAATGGTTTGGACTAAAAAGTAACTATTGGGCCTATTTCATGAGTTTCGGCCCAATAAATAAGTTGGATGACAAAAATGATTTTTGAAATATTTTCCGACTCACTATGGATATTATTACTTAACGATACGATAAATATAACGAAAACTAGTTTTGGACTTGTTTTGAGACGCGTTAGTCTCCAAAAGGGTGAAAAATGACATTTTAACCAAATTCTTATTAATATTGACTTTTGTTGACTTTTTGACTAAATATTGACTTTGTGTCGAAATCTATTGTAAATAATTAAACGTAACGATAACTATAACGATAAAAATACTTACGATGACTAATATATATTACAAACCAAATTTTTGTGTATAACGTAAACAACGAGGATTATTTGAGGAATTGCAACACCTGAGAAAAATGGAAACGTTGTATAAACGAATGGGTCATGTCCAAATTTTCTAAAAGTCTAACACTTAGAGTATTTTAGTAAAAATACTTAACTTATGTTAATTTTTCTAAAATAATTAACAATGTCTTTTTATTCTAAATTTCTTATAATTAAAATTGTATTATAAATAATAAATAATATTTATAATATAATAATCCTCCACTAACTCTATTACTTTATTAATTTCTCAAAAACCTATTTAATTAATTATAATCCTTAATTAATTAAGTACTTAATGATTTAACTTAACCTAATATACATATATACATGTATGATTGTACATATATATATAATACTTGCGGCGAATACTAGCACGGATGTTCCGTCACGTATTCCCACCGTACACTTTCACCATGAGCCACCACCAAGAGTAACGACGATAAATCATTTCAAAATATATTTTATCACACAGCAAGCAAGAAATACACGAGCACTGTTCACGAGTAAACTTTTCAAATAAAGTAAAGACATATAAGACACGAATTTTTCGCTAAGACACCGTACTGATTTAGGTTGCGTGTCGACGCGGTTGCACTATTTTGTTGATTAGCAGATTGCTGTTGTATTTAAGGTGACTTTATAGCCCCATATTTTTATACGATTTGTTTTATAAGCTTTGGGGTGAGAAACATGCAAAACTGTTTTCATGGACCAAAAATGGATTTTGTTTTTATACACACTTGTATGCAGAAACCTAAGTTTAGCTGAATCCCATTGCGCCCACTATCATCAACCGTTAATTCCTTTCTAGGAAGCCGTGTGATATAAATAGATCTATTGGGGATGACACCCCCGTTCGGTTGGCTCGGCATAGTCAAGGCGAACGTATACCAATAGTCCGAGTGTCTGGGGATTAACACTCGCGGGCACCCTTTTCTAGCTAATGCCATCTTGGCATGCTGCGATGTCATAGTTCGGTTAGATGAGGCTTAGTGTTTGTATAGCAGGATAGTGTGTTATTGCTGAATTGTTTGTTGAATATTGCTATGGTCCATATGTGTTATTTACTTTAAACCTATGAACTCACCAGCGTTAGCTGACTTTTAGCATGTTTTTCTCAGGAAACTGAGGTGTGTTGGCTGAAGGCAGGGCATGGCGATGGTCATAATAAATGTTGGAAATGTTTTTAGTATTGCGTTAACTCTGAAATTTGGACCGCTTTGTTTAATGGGCTACATTTTTATTTGAAATGGATTTCATGTAAGACAACATGACTTCTAACAAGTACTGTATTTTAAAACGGATTTTCAATCCGTTCTCTATATCTTGTGTTGTGATTATCGATTTAGTATCACCCAAAGTGTATGCTTCCGCAATATTATGATTTTGGGGGTGTTACAGATTGGTATCAGAGCCAGGTTATAGAGAACTAGGTTTATAAAAACCTTAAACTATAACCGATTTATGAAAAACTTTTCCTTATGACCGCCAGATTCCTACTAACTTAGTTTGCTATGATTTTAGCGTTATTTTCTTTATATGATTAAGTGTTATGATATGCTATTTGAGTATTTTGTTAAGCATATATGATATAAGTATTTTCTATATAATTACACATGTCGCACCATTATTGTCACAGACCATCTCCCTACGTAACATCATCATTTCACTTCGAGTTGAATACTCGCTACATACCACACGAATTCATTTTCTATTCGACTCTAAACCTTATAACGTATCTCCTGGAACCATCTACTCTTAGGATACAATCTTGCTATGTCTTACGCTTCTTTCCCTCATTGTGAAGGACCATGTCACCTGAGAGGCAAGACCTAAATTCCACAGCCATGGAACAACTCGTAGCCCAACGAGTAGCAGAGACTATTGATACCTACGATTTAGGAGTTCGCACGGGTTGCGACTTAATGAACCGAGGGGCAGTTCAAGAAGCTGAAAACATTAACGAAAAGAGGAAACGGGATAACAACCTAGGAAACAAAGGGGTTCCACAACCCCTCAGAAAGTCAAAGTTGGCCAAAACTTTCACTGTTGGACCTAGTAACAGAAAGGCTTATACTAGAAAGTTACCAATGTGTAGTCGCTGCAAACTACACCACTACGGACCTTGCACCGTGAAGTGCCACAAATGCCAGAAGGTTGGACATATAGCTAGAGATTGTAGGTCTAAAACTGCTGTAGTAGCACAGGCAACATTAAGGAAAAATCAAAGAGCCGAGGTAATCTGTTTTGGGTGTGGAAAGAAAAGGCACTACAAGAACGAGTGTCAGGAACCAAAGGACCAAAAAGAAGTGAGCAATCAAGGAAAACTTGGAGCGGGAGAAAACTAGGACACAGACGTGATGACATGAGAATGACTACCCTATGTAATAGGACCTAAGTTTAGACTCTTTTAAGTTCGTTTCTGTAAGACTTCGTTAGTATCTTTCTGTGAACCGCGTAGTATGGTATGGATTTGGTGAACTTTTATTATGAGAAGTAAGCTTATTTGACTCCAACTATAAATGGTCCTATGCCAACTAGGTGTACCAAAACGCCCCCCGTTGCACTATTTATCTTTACTATCAGTTAACAAACCACTTGCCATCGTTTTTCAACTATTTGAACTCGTGCTATAAACCAGCTGTCCACCTTATTATCTTTCCATGAAATAATAAATGAAATTGCTACCAACACTCGAACTTTTGCAAGTATTTCACAGACTATCTCGTAGTCATACTACAAATCGTTTTACTACCATATTTCAGAATCAAAGTTTTAACCTCACTACTTTCTTTGAAACAAGGAACTTTCTTCATATTGCCTTACGAAATGTTTTACTAACAATTTATAAGCTAAACTATAACTTGGATACTATTTTGCCAACAATGAATTGTTTTCCTATTACTCTATAAATTGTTTGCAAACCATTTTACAGACTATTCGGTCACCGCTCGGCGAATTATTTACTTTTTGAAAGGTAGTTTATGCTGCAAGCTCGCGAGCAGAAAGAAAAACCGATATGTTTTCTTGTAACTAAACTCAGCATTGCATCGTTGGACCCCAATTATACAAAGCCTGATCACCTTTTTATAATTCGGGTAGGACCATACTATGCAAAGAATGGTTGCCTTAAAATTTTATGAAAGTCGAATCCTTTATTTCCTTTTTCGAGAAATCAGAAGCTCGTGTGCGTGAACACATAAAAGTAGTGCAAGTCATGGGCATCCGTACTAGGAAACACAGTAACCAAATAGGTTTGACGCCAAGATACCACCTAGAACTAGCCTTACTTCATACCACGTCCAAAACCGAAAGGGTAACTTACACTACTAGCCAACATAAGATGACCCCACCGATTAACATCTCACGGTACACTACCCTTTCCGATTCCGAGACACTGCATCATCTATCAAACGAATCTTACTGAGCCAACAAACTGACTACTAGTAGCAATCAACAACATCTTTCAAGGTCGTATTCTAGACCTGCAAAACTCCCCAACCAACAGCGACCCTAGGTCTAAAAAACCTGGAGACTACAACGTCATCCCCAGTATAGACTGGATGTCTAAATACCACGCTGTAATCACCCACGATGGGAAACTCGTCCGCATATCTTATGGTAATAAGATCCTATCAATACAAGAAGGACCCCTAGATGGAACTAAGCAATGAGTGCAACAAACCCCGAAATCAGGGAAATGCTGGTGGTCGTGGTAACCAGCTAGCAGTAGTCAACAATGGAAACCAGCGCAATGGAGGAGGAGCACGTGGAAGAGTCCATGATGTGGGCAGAAGGGAAGCCGAGGATGACCCGAATATGGTGACGGGTACGTTTCTTTTAAATAGTCGTTATGCTTCAATACTTTTCGATACGGGAGCAGATAGAGGTTTTGTGTCTGATGCTTTTAGTCCTTTAATTGATATAGCCCCAACCACCTTAGATAATGTCTTCGACGTAGAATTAGCAAACGGAAACCTAGAAAGAGTAGGTACCATTATAAGGGGTTGCACTCTAAACTTATTAAAACTGCCCATTCAACATTGACCTTATGCCAGTAGAGTTGGGTAGTTTTGACGTCACCATAGGGATGGATTGGCTATCGAAATATCATATCGTCATCGTCTGTGATGAAAAGATCGTCAGAGTACCCTATGGGAACGAAGTTCTGATAATTGAAGGAGATCGGAGTGATCGTGCGCATTCGTCGAGATTGAGCATCATCTCGTGTACGAAGGTGCAGAAGTACATTGAGAAAGGATGCCACCTCTTTTTAGCTCATGTTACTGAAAAGAAGGAAAAGGAGCCCGAAAAAAAAAGGTGGAAGATGTGCCAATTGTAAGGGATTCCCCGAAAGTTTTTCCAGAAGACCTAACTGGACTCCCACCAGCCAGAAAAATCGAATTTCAAATCGATTTGTTGCCAGGAGCCGCGCCTGTAGCGCGAGCACCCTATCGGCTAGCACCAACGGAGTTACAGGAGTTGTCTGACCAGTTAGCTGAACTATCCGGAAAAGGTTTTATCAGACCGAGTTCTTCGCCTTAGCGAGCTCCTGTCTTGTTTGTTAAGAAGAATAATGGATCCTTCAGAATGTGTATTGACTATCGGGAGCTGAATAAGCTAACCATTAAGAATAGGTACCCACTCCCGAGAATTGACAATTTGTTTGATCATTTGCAAGGTTCATCGGTTTATTCGAAGATAGAACTGAGATCAGGTTATCACCAACTCTGAGTCCGGGAAGAGGATATCCCGAAGACCGCTTACCGAACCCGATATGGCCATTACAAATTCCAAGTTATGCCATTCGGCTTGACAAATGCGCCAGCTGTATTCATGGACCTCATGAATCGGGTGTGTAAGCCGTATTTGGATAAATTCGTGATAGTATTCATTGATGATATCCTAATATATTCCAAGAATGAGAAAGAACATGAGGAACACCTCAAGCTAATTCTGGAATTATTGAAAAATGAGGAGTTATACGCCTAGTTTTCGAAGTGTGAATTCTGGATATCGACTGTGCAGTTTCTTGGCCATGTAATAGATAGACAGGGGATTCACGTGGACCCTGACAAGATTGAGGCGATTAAAGATTGGGCAACGCTCACAACGCCGACTGAAATACGACAATTTTTAGGACTTGCCGGCTATTACCGAAGGTTTATAGAAGGCTTTTCTAAGATAGCTAAGCCGTTGACGAAACTGACACAAAAGAATGTGAAATACGACTGGGGAGATAAGGAGGAAGAAGCTTTTCAACTCCTTAAGGAAAGATTGTGTAGTGCACCTATTTTGGCTTTACCTGAGGGTAGTGAAGATTTTGTTGTGTATTGTGACGCATCACACAAGGGTTTGGGAGCTGTGCTGATGCTGAGAGAGAAGGTGATAGCATACGCTTCTCGACAGCTGAAAACCCATGAGAAAAACTACACAACCCATGACCTAGAGTTAGGATTAGTCGTGTTTGCACTGAGAATTTGGAGACACTATCTTTATGGCACTAAGTGCGTGGTGTACACCGACCACAAAATCCTACCGCACCTCTTGAACCAAAAGGAGCTGAACATGAGGTAGCGCCGATGGTTAGAATTGCTTAGCGACTACGATTGTGAGACCCGTTACCACCCAGGCAAGGCAAATGTTGTTGCATATGCCCTCAGCAGAAAGGAGCGGATGAAACCCCTCAGAGTTAGATCGTTAGGGATGACGATCAGTTCGCCGCTTCCAGCAAAAATTCTTGAGGCTCAGGGTGAGGCACTCAAGGATGAAAACCGATCATGTGAGAAAATTTACAGAATGCCAGAGAGTGAGAATGGCTTCGTAAAAAGATCCGATGGAGTTTTGTGTTACAAGGACGGGTGTTGGATCCCGCTACATGGAGAAATTCGTGATTTGATTTTGCACGAATCCCACAAATCCAAGTACATCTTGTCAAATCTAAGTACATCTTGTTACGGGGCTTAAACGTGTGGTTTAGCTTAATCTCATGACAGTTCTTGTTTGATGAGTTGTGGGATTAAGTTAGATTTCAGTTGAGGCTCAACTTAAACCACCGAAAATGTACTTAGATTTGAAGAAGTTGTATTGGTGGCCAAACATGAAGGCCGATATAGCTGAGTACGTCAGTAAGTGTTTAACGTGCTCGAAGGTCAAGGCTGAACACCAGAGACCATCCGGTCTGCTTGTTCAACCTGAGATCCCAGAATGGAAATGGGAGTGTATCACTATGGATTTTATCACCAAGTTGCCTAAGACGTCGAGCGGTTATGACACGATTTGGGTAACCGTTGACCGTCTCACTAAATCAGCACATTTCCTTCCTATAAAGGAAAATAACAGCGTGGATAAACTCATGCGACTGTATGTGAAGGAAATTGTCGCAAGGCATGGTGTGCCTGTTCCTATAATCTCTGATCGATACAGTCGATTCACGTCTAATTTTTGGATGTCGCTTCAGGACACATTGGGAACTGACCTTGACATGAGTACAGCTTCTCATCCTCAGACTGATGATCAGAGTGAGAGGACCATTCAGACATTAGAGAATATGCTGAGAGCCTATGTGATTGACTTCTGGAACGGCTGGGATAGGCATTTGCCTTTAGCCGAGTTTTCTTATAACAGCAGTTATCACACCAGCATTAAGGCCGCACCGTATGAGGCACTTTATGGTCGCAAGTGCAGATCGCCAATTTGTTGGGCAGAAGTAGGAGAAAGCCAACTTACTGGACCTGACTAGTCCACGAGACTACTGAGAAGATCGTGCAGATCAAGAGCCGAATGCAAGCGGCTCGTGACCGTCAAAAGAACTATGCCGACAAGTGGCAGAAACCCCTTGAGTTTCAAGTGGGAGACAAAGTAATGTTAAAGGTCTCGCCATGGAAAGGCGTGATAAGATTTGGCAAGCGTGGTAAGTTGAACCCTCGCTATATTGGACGTTTCGAAATCCTCGCCAGGATCGGGCCGGTAGCCTACCGACTTAAACTGCCATCTGAGCTCAGCGCTGTGCATGACATTTTCCATGTCAGCAACTTGAAAAAGTGCTTATTGGATGATAACGCCGTCATTCCTTTGGATGAGATTCAGCTTGATGAGAAACTAAATTTCATCGAAGAACCGATTGAAATCATGGACCGGGAAGTTAACCGACTAAACCAGAGTCGTATCCCAATTGTGAAGGTCCGTTGGAACTCTCGTAGAGGCACCGAATATACATGGGAGCGAGAGGATGAAATCAAGCGAAAATATCCTCATCTCTTTTCAAACATAACGAGTAACGTAAATTGAAATCCGGGGCGGATTTCCTGATTAGCTGGGGAGACTGTGACAAATGGAAATTTTCACGTTGTTAATTAATATTAAATGAGTATTTATTATTTTTAAGCTGAGCATTTCTATGCGCATTTGCATATTTTTGAGCATTTTTTGGAGCGGTCCCGCACACTGTAACTTTCAGTCACTGCAAAAAAAAGTATATTTTTGTCAGTAAGCATAAATTATCCTATTTCTGATAGTTACTGACAAGTCTCGTAATTAACTGAGAGCTTTCTCGCATTTTTCTAAAAAACAACCGCACGCGCGTACCGACAACACAGCACACATGGTAACAGTCAAATAAATATATTTTTGAGTCAGTAATAATATTTTATTACATTTCTGACAAAAACATGAATAAAAACTTTATTTTACGTATACGTGTCCAAAAACGTCAAACCGGGACTTTACGGTCACATTTAAGCTCAAACCGACACACGATACACCAACGAGGAGTAAAAATAAAATTACCCCTCCCGTAATTTGTCCATATCCAGCCTAGTAACATACTTCCCCACTAGAATCCAAATTCCATCCACTAACTAGTTATATCTTATAAATAATACACATATTACTCTAAAAGACTCTAAAACAAAATCTCTTATCCATAATACTCACATAAACTTTCCTAGATCATTTTACCCACAAAACTCATGGCTCACTCTAATTATCCAAGATCCAACATTTTTCTTTGAAGTTCAAGCAATTTAGAGTGTATATTCAAGCATTTCGGGTCATTTGGAACATGGTTTGGGTAAATTTGGTGAAGTTTTGGGTTATTCTTGGTCTCCTACCCCACGTTAACTTTAAAAGCTTTGTAAGGAATCATCAAAAAAATTCTAATCTTGTTAATTACATGTTCATTTGATGTCTATTGATGTTAAAAATTGTTAAAAGTATATATTTTGTTGAAATGGAAAAAGCTAGGGTTTGTATTTGGATAAATAGTGCTCGACATATTTATGAACTATGATCAAATTAGTAAATTTCTTGCTTGTGTGGTAAATCTTGTTACATATGGTGTTAGTTTGATGATACAAACATGATTAATGTTAATTTCGCGAGATTAAGCAATATATAAACTTTTGAGGCCATACATATGAATCGGCCAAGTAAAAATTACAAAAATATTGGGGTTTTGAAAAACATAAAATTTTGGCTCAAGTGGTGAAATAGTGGAATTAATGCTTAAAAGCTTATTTGGAATAGCTTATTGAATAAGCCATAAATTAATAGAGATTAGCTTATAAAATGTGAAAATGGGTCGACTTATGTTATATGGGTCGAAGATAATGTATTTTGGTCATATTTGACTATTTGACTTAATAGCTTATTTATAAGAGCTTAATTGGTAAAATTAAAAGTTTGTTACTTAACTAATATTTACAAATTACAAAACAATGGGCTAAGTATAAATTTTTGGACTATAAAGCCACGTATGGGCTGTTGGGCCGAGCCCAACATAAAATTTAGCAACTTTGACTTTTTGACCAAACGGATTTAACGAACGTGTTAAATGATTTTTAGAAACGCGACGATATATATATCGTAAATTAAAAAGGCTAAATGGTTTGGACTAAAAAGTAACTATTGGGCCTATTTCATGAGTTTCGGCCCAATAAATAAGTTGGATGACAAAAATGATTTTTGAAATATCTTCCGACTCACTATGGATATTATTACTTAACGATACGATAAATATAACGAAAACTAGTTTTGGACTTGTTTTGAGACGCGTTAGTCTCCAAAAGGGTGAAAAATGACATTTTAACCAAATTCTTATTAATATTGACTTTTGTTGACTTTCTGACTAAATATTGACTTTGTGTCGAAATCTATTCTAAATAATTAAACGTAACGATAACTATAACGATAAAAATACTTACGATGACTAATATATATTACAAACCAAATTTTTGCATATAACGTAAACAACGAGGATTATTTGAGGAATTGCAACACCTGAGAAAAATGGAAACGTTGTATAAATGAATGGGTCATGCCCAAATTTTCTAAAAGTCTAACACTTAGAGTATTTTAGTAAAAATGCTTAACTTATGTTAATTTTTCTAAAATAATTAACAATGTCTTTTTATTCTAAATTTCTTATAATTAAAATTGTATTATAAATAATAAATAATATTTATAATATAATAATCCTCCACTAACTCTATTACTTTATTAATTTCTCAAAAACCTATTTAATTAATTATAATCCTTAATTAATTAAATACTTAATGATTTAACTTAACCTAATATACATATATACATGTATGATTGTACATATATATATAATACTTGCGGCGAATACTAGCACGGATGTTCCGTCACGTATTGCCACCGTACACTTTCACTATGAGCCACCACCAAGAGTAACAACGATAAATCATTTCGAAATATATTTTACCACACATCAAGCAAGAAATACACGAGCACTGTTCACGAGTAAACTTTTCAAATAAAGTAAAGACATATAAGACACGAATTTTTCGCTAAGACTTACCGTACTGATTTAGGTTGCGTGTCGGCGCGGTTGCACTATTTTGTTGATTAGCAGATTGCTGTTGTATTTAAGGTGAGTTTATAGCCCCATATTTTTATACGATTTGTTTTATAAGCTTTGGGGTGAGAAACATGCAAAACTGTTTTCATGGACCAAAAATGGATTTTGTTTTTATACACACTTGTATGCAGAAACCTAAGTTTAGCTGAATCCCATTGCGCCCACTATCATCAACCGTTAATTCCTTTCTAGGAAGCCGTGTGATTTAAATAGATCTATTGGGGACGACACCCCCGTTCGGTTCGCTCGGCATAGTCAAGGCGAACGTATACCATATGAAAATAGTCCGAGTGTCTGGGGATTAACACTCGAGGGCACCCTTTTCTAGCTAATGCCATCTTGGCATGCTGCAATGTTATAGTTCGGTTAGATGAGGCTTAGTGTTTGCATAGTAGGATAGTGTATTATTGCTGAATTATTTGCTGAATATTGCTATGGTCCATATGTGTTATTTACTTTAAACCTATGAACTCACCAGCGTTTGCTGACTTTTAGCATGTTTTTATCAGGAAACTGAGGTGTGTTGGCTGAAGGCAGGGCATGGCGATGGTCATAATAAATGTTGGAAATGTTTTTAGTATTGCGTTAACTCTGAAATTTGGACCGCTTTGTTTAATGGGCTACATTTTTATTTGAAATGGCTTTCATGTAAGACAACATGACTTCTAACAAATAATGTATTTTAAAATGGATTTTTAATCCGTTCTCTATATCTTGTGTTGTGATTATCGATTTAGTAGCACCCAAAGTGTATGCTTCAGCAATATTATGATTTTGGGAGTGTTACAGTAAAACTTTGTACTGTTTGGTATACATTAGTACTGTTTGGGAGTGCAGGGTACGTTTGTGTCACTTTTTACTTAAAGGGTATAAATCCCCAATTGCGGCACACAATCATATTTATGCACACATTACTCTCTCTCTTCCACGGCCTAATCGAATTTTAATCGACATATTGCAAATCCCCCAAATCAAATCATAATGTCGAACCTAACTTTTACTGAACCTCATAATAATGTTGCCTATGAAAACCGTAAAGGGGGGTGAATACGTTTTCATTTAAAAACTTGAAACTTTTCGTATCAATTACCTGATCAAATGTGATGTAATATGAAAAGTGTCAACAATGATCATATATCATCTAGGGATGAATAAATTAAACTACAACACAAGCACAATCAACCATGACACATACATAATTAACATAACATAAGCAACTAGCCACACAAGCATAAACGCAATGCAAATATAAACATAAAACGATAAAGAATAAAATGAAAGTAAAGAGATAAGTAAGAAGGCGCAAACCGGACATGATGATTTATAGTGGTTTGGCTACGAAGCACCTCTTCGCCCTACTCCACTCCCAGAGTACCCAACTCGAGAGTTACTTCACTAATCAACAAACTTTCTTCAGGCAGAGAAAATCGTACACGTCGCTTAACTTGTTTTCCGACACTAAGCTAGATGTCGAGGGCTAATCTTAGCTAGCACCAATCTACACGTCGCTTATCCTATTTCTGACACTAAGCTAAATGTCGAGTGCTAATCTTAGCTAGCACCAATCTACCACGATCTACCCGATCTACCCTTGATCCACATGATCAATCACACAAGCCCAATGGCTTCAAGAGATCTCCAAGATCTCGAAAAGATCACAATGATCTACTCCCACTTGACTCGATCTACCCGATCTACCCCTGATCCACTTGATCAATCACACAAGCCCAATGGCTTCAAGAGATCTCCAAGATCTCGAAACGATCACAATGATCAACCCTCACAAACTCTCCAAAGAAAAATGATCTTGATGTATGCTAGGATACAATCAAGAGTGTAACAAATGTTACAAGACCTAACAACTACAACTCTTGTATCTTCTTGGATACCTTGAGTTCTTCTCTTGCAAATGAAGAGGAATGATAACACTTTGTATCTACTTGGATACTTTGTGTTCTTCTCTTGCTAATCAAGAGGGATGACAACACTTTGTATCTACTTGGATACTTTGTGTGCTTCTCTTGCTAATCAAGAGGGATGACAACACTTTGTATCTACTTCGATACTTTGTGTTCTTCTCTTGCTAATCAAGAGGATCACTTGAATGGATGATTGGATCACTCTTAAACAAACTAAGACTTTCCAAATGATCACAGAAAGTCATCTAAGTGAGGATGGATTAGACCAGAGAAAAAGGACTGGAAAAATCAAGTTGGAAGTGTGAAATGGTCCACTATTTATAGGCAAGGGAAAAACTAGCCGTTACAGACCCACGGCTCCACTAATTGTCAGACGGCTCCACTAAATTTAGTGGAGCCGTCCATACTTAACGGTACCGTGGACGCTCCTTTGTTTGTCTTTAGTGGGGAAGGTTTATTTGGGAATGTTAGGAGCTGTTTTGGGGGGAAAATTGACTGTTGGGATTTTTAAACTTATTTTTCAAAATAAAACATTTCTTTTTAATTCAAAAATAATTTGTAAAATATATTTTTGAAAAAATGTTTTGTCACATTAAAAATGTGAAGTTTAGAAAAATATAATCCTTTGATCATTTATCAAGTAGTAGATTTGTTTGTCCATACCTTGAGTGATTTATGTCGGGATGGAAATCTACGACTTCGTTGAAGCATACTTGAGACGTCGGGAGGTGTTGATGTAAGTATGCATTGATGATTTGTGTTTACAAGTAACTTGCACATTTTACGTTATGTATTACAAGTTACATGTTTGTCATTATTAAAACCGAAGAAATCGTTTAGTTTCAATATCGTAATATTTGCACTAGCATTGCCTTTTTAGGAAAATCCAATGAGTCTGTAGATATTACTGAGATCATTGATTTCCTTAATGCAAGCTATATTAAGTTTGCATTAACAGTAAAACCAACTATATATACTTCTAACATTATCCAGTTTTGGTCGTCTGCTAAGGTTAAAACTATTAATGGGGAAGTACAAATCCATGCCCTTGTAGATGGGCAGAGGATTCTCATTACAGAGGCGTCTATTCGAAGAGATCTTCTCCTAGATGATGCTAACGGAGTTGAGAATCTTCCAAATACTACAATCTTTGAAAAACTTTCACTGATGGGCTATAAGAGAAAATCAGATGCTTTAAAGTTTTATAAAGATAATTTTTCTCCTCAGTGGAAATTCTTAATTCAAACTGTCTTAGTGTGTCTAAGTCCAAAGACCACTGCGTGGAATGAATTTAGCAGTAATTTAGCTTCTGCTAGAATTTATTTGGCTGAAAATACTCAAAGATTTCATTTTTCAAAATTAATTTTTGATAGTATGGTTAAGAACTTGGATAGTTCTTCGGGTAAATATTTTCTATATCCAAGGTTTTTGCAACTCTTTTTGGACAACCAATTTGAAAATAAGAAAAGTCACATAAGAGTTTATTCCACTCCCTGCCTTACCAAAAAGGTTTTTGCTAATATGAGGAGGGATGGAAAAGATTTTTCAGGGACAGTGACACCTTTGTTTCCAACAATGGTGGCACTAGCCCAAACCCAAATGGGTGAAGGTTCAGCAATCCCAGCTGGTACCCATCACACATCCACACTTTTGGCTACATCATCTAAACAACAACAAAAGACCTATAAACGTAGGACTCACACCAAGAACATTGAGCTACCTCAGGCTAGTGGTTCTATACCAACTGTTGCAGATGAGGCTGTCATTGGGGGGGGGGGGAGTGACATGTTGGCAAGGGCTGCCACTACTGTGTCTAGCTTAGCAGCAGCACAGGACAGTGGTAACATCATTAAGACCCGAACCAAGACAACTTCTAATGAGTCTGGTCCACATGGAACTGATTCAGGTGAAGGACCCAGTCATACAGAAACAATAGGGGGTTCAGATGTTCATCCTAGGGGTGAGACTGAACTTAACTTTTCCAATGATCCACCTCTCGGGCTAGGTAACACAAGCCAAAGTGGTGAGGATAGTATGCAACTTTTAAATGAATTGAATGATACCTGTACCAAGCTGTCTGCACAAATTGTTGATCTGCAAACAACAGCTGCTTCTCAAGATGGACTCATCAAAGCTCAAGGTGGACTCATCAAAGCTCAAGGTGGGGAGATAAAGGCTTTGAAGAGAAGGGTTACGTATTTAGAAGGAGTCAAAGGATCAAGAATTACCAAACACAAGGTTAAATCTTCTGAAGCTTCTAAGGATGCTCCCAAACAGGGGGGAATGAAGGCAAAGTTTCAGGGGAGGCTAAAGAGGGTGAAAGTATTGGTGCAGAGAGTGATCCAATGGATTTTGTAGTTGCTGATAACCAAGGGAATCAAGTGGTGAATGATAGCTATTTGGTCAAGGTTACAACTGCTGATAGTGCTACCGATCAGGATATCAGTGCTGCTAGTTGTCCAATCATTGCTGCTAGTGAGCCAGTTACAATTGGTAGTACAAAAGCTAGTACTGCTACACCAGATTATACAACTGCTGTTAGTGTACTTGCTGAGCTGAAGACATCAAAACCAGTAACCAAAGGTGTTGTGATACAAGAGCCATCATCAAAACCAAAAGCTAAACAATCAACTCCACAGGTACAAGGCAAAGGTAAAGGGATTCTTACTGAAGAGCCTGTGGAGAAACCATTATCAAAAGAAGAGCAAGTGCAACTTGATGCTGAAGTTGCTAAGAAATTAGCACAAGAGTATGAAGCAGAAAATCAGAGAATTTTGGAACAAAAGAGAATACAAGAAGAAAAAGATGCTAAAAATGCAGAGTTAATTGCTGCATGGGATGAGGAAAGGGCTCAGGTTGATGCTGATTGTGAGCTTGCTAAGAAACTACATCAAGAAGAGCTAGATCAGTACTCAATAGATGAAAGAGCCAGGATGCTGAAAGAAATTATTGATGCAAAAAGGATGTTCTATGCAGAACAAAGATATGCAGCTAAGAAGAACAAGCCACCCACTCCAGCACAAAGAAGAGCTTACATGTGCAGGTATTTGAAGAATGTGGACAATTGGAAACTAAAGGATTTGAAATTCTTGAATGATAAAAGAATTGAAGAATTATATGCAATTGCCAAGAGAAAAACTGAAAGCTTCTTGAATGCTGAGGTGGTGAAGGGCAGTGAAGAAATGAAAGAAAATGAAATAAGTTCAACAAGAGCAGGTGAACAGTTGGAAAGAAAAAGCAGTAAAAAGAAGACGAGTGAGCAAAAAGCAGAGAAAGAATAGAGCAGAGAACAAGAACAAACTGAGCAAGCTGTTGCTAAAGAACAAATGCAAGCTCACACTGAACTTGCAGTTGTCTCTATAGGAAAACCTGAAGGAGAAGCCATGGGTGCAGAACCTTTAAGTGTTAAACAACCCATTGTTGATTATAAGTCAGGATCTCATGGAAAACAGATTATTAAGATACTAAGAGGCGTGATGGTTCTTCTAGAAGGTTCGTAAGCTTTCTTCAAATGATTTATAATTTTGATAGAGAAGATATGATAGCTCTATGGAAATTACTCAAAGAAAGATTTGGTAATAAGACACCAGAACAAGCTTATGATAGAGCAGTCTGTAATTACTTGAAGGTAATGTTTGAACCAAATCCTGAGGATGAATGTTGGAGAAGACTAAAGCACGATACTGTTAAAGAATGGAAACTTTTTTTAAGGATGTGGAGTACATGCTTTAACTGTAAATGAGTTGGTGATCTACATGCTTGTAGAAAAGGTTTACCCTTTAAAAATTTTCAAAGAAATTCTAGATCAGATGTTGTGTGGGAAGAAAAGACTCCAGCTTCAGTTTACTTATGATGAAATGGCATATCAACTGCTCAAGAAGATGGAAAAGTATCTAGGACCCAAGGATAAGAAATAGAATTAAGACTGCTAGAGTTAGAGTTGAGACTGCTAGAATGTATAGTTAGTACTGCTTATGAGATAAACATGTATAGTTGAAAAACACATTGTGGAGTGTTTGGAATAACCCAGTTTGACTTATAAAGTTAACACATACAAAAAAAATAGTAACCATACTGCATTGTTAATAACATATTAATTACAACATATCAGTTAAATTACGTTTACACTAAAAGACAACATAGCATTTCTTGCAGGTGATTCACTTGGTTAATTGACTAGCAGGTTAATCACTTGGTTTATGAGTTGGAAGTTCTTTATTAGGTGTTTGACTTGCAGATTCTTCACTTGGTTTTTTAGTAGCAGGTTCCTCAGTTGGTGCTTGACTTGGGCATACTCCACTTGCTGTTTGAGTTGCAGTTGGTTCAGTTTCTTCATCACCACTGCCCAAGTAAGCACCAACTCTTGTAGATGCATTAATATGTAAGCCAATTACATATCCACTATTATCTGTTGTATTTGTGTTTTCCCTTGTAACACCACCTCTACCAATATAAGATGGGGTTCCCCTTCTTTCAAGGTACACTGGACAAACATACCACCTGAAATCCGTATAAGGGGGATGCCTTGCAAAAAAGGTCAATCCAGCCTTGTTTTCACTTTCAACCCAACAGTCAATGCAGACCATTTGACAACCATTTTGTACATCCATGGTGAAAAGCAATTGATATGATAAAGAGTTGATGATAACTGGGGTATTATATAATGAAGGAAAAAAAGGATATAATATGGTACAATGTGGTTGTTGAACAACTATATAGGATTAAAGACAACATAAATGCTTATAATGGAGCCAAAACATTGAGATTTTGAAATTTTTGACATACTAGGACCATTTAGGACAAAGTTTTTGTTAAAAAAAAATAGTCACATGAATATATCACAATGTAACTATTTTGAATGTATTGGTCACATATAATACCCTTATAATGTGGCCATAAACATAATTTAGGTACACATTTGTGATATGGTGTGACTATTGTATAGCCTATAGTCACATGATTGTGATACAATTAAATGTGACCACACACATTAGGATTTGGCAGGAAAACACACACTAAACTTTTGACACACATATTAACTTACGTGACCATATGTATCGAATTTTGGTTACACTTAATCATGTATGCCTATAGTTTTGTGTGACCGTATATGACATTTGGTCACACTGTTCAAGAGTGTGACATATATTTGTCACTTTTAAATGCGTATCGTGACTAATGCTTCAAACTTGCTTTTCAGTTGTCACACATTGCAAATTCATATGTGGCTAAATTTTCAACAAAAACTAGCAATCACTTTTAAATATTGTGTGACAAACTTGAGTATATGATTTAGCCACATACACAATTACTTCATGTGACCATATATGGATTTTGGTCACACTGTTCAATTGTGTGACATATATTTGTCACATATGTATATATATATATAGTGTGACTAATGTTTCAAACTTAATTGTATCTGTCACACGTCCTAAATTATAAGTGACAAAATAATCAAAACAAGTTTTACCAGATACCTCTAGTCACAAAAATATTCAAATGTGTAGCTGTAGCCTCAGATGTAATTCCGAAATGGTCACACAAGTCGGATCAAGTATGGCTGTTTATTTTATTCTGGTACATTTAGTCACATAAAAAAGTTACTGTGTGACCGTTCAAAAAATAGCATGTGTGACGAAATCCCAGTTTTGTACTAGTGCAAGTAAAAACAAAACAAGATAAATAAAAAACAACAAGAACTCAACCCGAGTCAACTCGACTCGCGAGTTGATTCAGCTGAGTCATGTGACTTGGACCGAGTCCGAACGATTTCCACGGCCAAAACTTAGATCCACACGGTTTTTATAAGCAAAACAAAAGGTTTTAAAACGAGTTTTAAAATAAAAACATTTTTATTAAAGATTTAGAGTTAGGGTTTCGGTTTTAATTTAAAAGTAAAAGGGGAGGGGGCGCGTGAGTGTTATGCCGAGAGAGAGAAAGGTGAGGTGAAGTGGCGGTGGGTGGTGGTGTTGAACTATGGTGGCGGTGATGCTCAAACAAGGACCAAACGAGTTTCAACAAGCCCCAAACGCTCCAGAAATGATACGGAGGCTTCGATCTATGCGTGGGGGTGTTTTTGGTGAGGTCGGAAATTGGCTGGAGATGGGTGGTGACGGCGCCGGAATTAGGGTTCCAGTGAAGGTGTGTGTTATCAAATGAAGGAGAGAGAGAGAATGTGGGGGTTTTTATATGTGGGTGAGGGGCCGAAGATGGACAAACTAAAATGGAGGGGGTGCGGTGTAACTTGTGGGCGGAGGGGTATATGTGACAAGTTAGGAAAACTTTTGAAATATTTACTGCGGGACCCATTTAACATACCAAACGGACACGAAAAATTATGAAACTTGCGCCATTGTTCTAGAAATAATTTTTCTAGTAAAAACGAGTATAAATATGCATAACTTTCTCGAAGTTAATTTATTTGTCAAATTTGATTCGTTTCGTGCTTTCTAGGTTGTGCTGGCATAATAAAGGGATAACGCTCACGTTTCTCAAGATATCTCGCGTTTCTCTAGTTCAAATAAGTTCAGGAAAAAGTTTAAATACTAAGGTAATGCAAAAATAAATATTTGGCTAGTGAAAAGGGTTTAGAAAATTACCGGATGTTACAATTTGTATGTCTTAGTTATTTGTTGTGGTTTAACACCGCTCGATACGTTAACATTCATCTAGTTAACACATTCGTATGTACGCTCTCGACACTATAAATGCAAGTTATTCCTACGATTAGTATGGTTTGATGATGAGGGGGAGGTTGGCTCAGGCACCTGGATCATGGGTTATGGTTAACATTCATTAGTTAATTGATAGAATCTTATCAGAATAATTAGAATATAAAACCGAAATGTAGTTTTGATCCTTCGCTAATAATTTTGCTCGATACGCTAACATTCATCCAGTTAACATACTTATGTAAGCTCTTGATACCATCAATGCAAGTTATTCTTACGAGTAGTATAGTTTTATGATGATAGGTAGGTTTGTTTCATTCACCTGTATCATGGGACATGCATGGTTAATATTCATCAATTAACATTTGTTAGTAATGAATAGAATCTTATCATAAGAAGGATATAAAACAGATATGTAGTCTTGATCCTTCGCTAATAATCCTTTCTTATGGATTTATTCATTCGATATGCTAACATTCATCAGTTAACATTCGTATGGTGCTCTCTCGATACTATCGATTTAAGTTATTCATACGAGTGGTATGGTTTGACGATGAGGGGTAGGTTTAGTTCAGGCACCTGGATCATGGGTCATGGTTAACAATTCTTATGGGTTTATTCACTCAATACGTTAACATTCATCTAGTTAACACATTCGTATGTGCGCTCTCGACACTATCAATGTGTTATTCCTACGAGTAATATGGTTAGAAGATGAGGGGGAGGACTTGGATCATGGGTCATGTTAACATTCATTAGTTAATCGATATAATCTTATCAGAATAATTAGGATATAAAACAGAAATGTAGTCCTGATCCTTCGCTAATAATATTTTCTTATAGATTTATTCGCTCGATATGTTAACATTCATCTAGTTAACATTCATAATGCGCTTTCGATACTATAAATAAAATTCAAGTTATTCTTACGAGTAGTATGGTTTGGTGATGGGGGAGGTTGGTTCAGGCAAGTCCAAATACGAAAGTATCGAAGATCATGATGTACTACTGTCTTCGTAATTAACTACCTTTACAACTTAAACACATTTTAACTAACAAGATAATTTTTATAAATAGTAAAATATTAATATTGATAGCGCATATACAGAAGAATGTCTTTTTAATCATGCAATTCCAAATACAAAAGTATCGAAGATACATAATTAAATACCTTTACAATTTAAACTAATTTCACCTAGCAAAAGAATTTTTATAATTTATTAAAATATTTATTTTATGGATAAACTAATTTATATATTTTTTTAAATAATATTTAACAATTATATATAATTTTCAGTCTAATATTAATGGAAATACAATTTTAGCGACAACACGTGTCGTCGCTAAAGGTGTACACATATTAAAAAAAATATATTATAAATCCTTTACTAATTATTATTTGATAAAAAAAATACAGATTAAACTTTTAGCGACAACACGTGTCGTCGCTAAAGGTTTCGTCGCTAAAAGTGTGGGTCCCGCGGTCAAACAATTCACAACATCAAAGTTGAAAATGGTGGGCCCGTGACACCTTTAGCGATGACAAGCGTCGTCGCTAAAAGGTTTTCGTAGCCAAAAACGGGATGTTGTAGTGCAATCTAGGGGTGAGCATCGGGTCAAACCCAACCCGAAACAACAAAAACCGACCTGACC
The DNA here is from genome assembly GCA_021014915.2 of Artemisia tridentata subsp. tridentata. Classification (NCBI taxonomy): domain Eukaryota; kingdom Viridiplantae; phylum Streptophyta; class Magnoliopsida; order Asterales; family Asteraceae; genus Artemisia; species Artemisia tridentata. The sequence continues at coordinate 459,994,059 of CP139508.1, read as the reverse complement.
CGAAAACCGAAAAAGGAAAAAACTCAAACCGAGAACTGAACCGAGAAATAGATATAAAAACCGAAACCGAACCAAATAACTTGGTTCAGGTCGGTTTTTGGGTTTCGAACCGAAAAAACCGACAAAAACCGAATCGAACCGAAACCGACAAAAACCTAAATAAATATACAAAACCGAACCGAAAAAGGTCAGTTCGGTTCTGTTCGGTCCGGTTCGGTCGATTTGTCGATTCGGGTCGTTTTTCGGGTAGATTTGCTCAGTCCTAATGCAATCTACTACGTTGGTGTTAGTTATAGTGGTAAAGTGAAGAAATATGTGGGTAAGTGGGTTGCATGAGAAGAAATTGTTTTTAAGTAACGAGTGATATCAAAATGTCACTATATTAGTACTAGTACAAGAATTCCGAACACTTTGTTCTCGAGATTTTTTTGAAAGGGAAAGTAAAGATGAGTAAAGAAGTAAAGAGAAAAAGAAGGTAAGGGGGCATTTGGTTTGTAAATGGGAATGACTATAGTTATGGTAAGTGAAATGGGTTTATAAACCCACCACCTTTAGCGGGTTTAGAAAATGCCTAGTTTTGAAGGTTTGATACCCATTTTCATTAACCAAACCTATTAAACAAACAACTACAATGGGAATGAAAGTCACTCTCTCATACCCATACCCTCAAATCAAACACTCCCTAATAAAATTACATTTACACCCCTTTAAAAGGACAAAAAGTCATTAAAAAAACAGTTAGAAAGGATGATATTGTCATTTTAGTATCATTACACTTCTTTACTTACCTTTCACCTCAAAAATAGGATGAAATATTTGACTCAAAAACCAATGAGTTTTTCCTTTTTTTAGTCTCTTTCTCTCCTAAATAAAATCTTGAGAACATTTGACTTTTTTTTTAATTTTTTTAACTTTCATTTCCTTTCTTTCTATATATGCAACTGGAGAACACAATGTAATAGTATACTGTAAATGACTAACCAACTTCTGGTTGCTAGTATTTTATGTAGCGAATTTTCTTTGATAACCAATTGGATTTCTTCGTGTGATGTGGTTTCCTTGATATCTGTTCAGTATTTTCAATGAAATTGCAGGATAATATGGTAGGACACAAGGACTAGAACATAATCTGACCAAAATGACCTTAAAGCTACCCTTAAAGATTACAACCGTGAAAAACCAAACAAGATAGAAACCTGCCATCTAAACCCAACAAAACGCATTAACACTTTATTAGCAATCACCCGGTACAGATTATAGATACGGGTGAAAATCGGTCATGACGCCTAACAACTTAGAACCAACCCGCACCGAAACCTCAAACAAACCAATTTCAACGTCACAATATTAAACTTGGAAGTTTTTTTATTTGTACGAGATTGTGGTTTATTTGTACTGGTTAACTTATGTTATAAACATATATATATATAAGAGGTGCGATCCCTTAAAAAGTGGATGTAAATTAAAAAGTCTAAAAAGTTTTTTCAACCATCCGATCAGTCAAATAGTCAAAATATTTAGATCTAACGGTTTGTATTTAAATGGGAATAAAAAAAAACTCGCTTCCTTCTATTAGAAGGATAGAACCGTAATTTTACAAACAAAAATCATCCTATACCCCTTCCCTCCATTGATACTCACACACATCGGCACTCTCACTTCACTATTTCTCTCTCTATTTTCGATCAGAATTTGGGGGAAATTTTAGGGTTTCTATTTCCGATCATATTTCTGATCAGAATTTGGTGGTTCTTTATTTCCGATCATATTTTTTATCAGAATTTGGTGATAATTTTAGGGTTCTCTATTTCCGATCAGAATTTGGGGAAAATTTTAGGGTTTATATTTCCGATCAGAATTTGGGGAAAAGACGAATCAAGCTGGTAAGTTTATCATTTATGTTTTAATTTTGTTTTAGAATAAAGTCATTGTTTTAATTTTGTTTTAGAATAAAGTCAAAGAGTTAGGGTTTTTTAGAATGTAGTCGAAGAATTAGGGTTTTTTAGAATGTAGTCGAAGAATTAGGGTTTTTTTTTTTTTTTTTTTTTTTTAGAATGTGGAAGAAATAATTTGTTCATCAGTTATGTTTTTTTATAATTTTTTATATTTTTTTTTTTTTTATTATTATTATTTTTTTTTTAGAATCTGGTAGCAATGTTTTTGGCATTGAAAGAATGTTCTTCATCAGTTTTTGGCATTGTTTTGCTTGTTATTTTTTATTTTAAGTAGGTTCATCAGTTTTTAATTGTAAGTAGGTTCATCAATTTTTGCTTGTTATATTAGAATAAGTTAATAATAATACTTTGCGTTGAAAGTAATTTCATCAGTTAGCGTTGGTTATATTAGAATAAACTGTTGCGTTGTAAGTAGGTTCATCAGTTATTGCTTGTTATATTAGAATAAACTGTTTAAGTTCATCAATTAGCGTTGGTTGTGTTTCAAAGCTTTTCGGTTCATCAGTTAGTGTCAGTTATTTTGAATTCAAAGTAATTTCATCAGTTAGCGTCAGTTATGTTTCAAAGCTATTAGGTTCATCAGTTAGCGTCAGTTATGTTTCAAAGCTATTAGGTTCATCAGTTTTAGGCGACTTAGTTGTTGGTGTTTGATTCAGCTTATCTGGCTGGCATTGTGGCTTATTTTGAAAATCAAAATATCTGGCTGGCTATATAAGATGAAACAAACACCACCTTATATCAGCGGTTTTAAGTTTTTAGATGAAAAAGTTTTTATAGTTATTTTGGTTCATCAATTATTGTCCTTATTATATGATTTTTTTTATTATTATTATTTTTAGAATCTGGAAGCAATAAGCAAGCAGAGAGGAGATCCAAACGATTTCATGACCGACCAGCTTTAAAAGGTATAAAACCGTGATTTTGATTTGTTCATCAGTTATGTTTCAGTTTTTGATTCATCAGTTTTTGTTTTGCTTATTATTTTTAATTGTAAGTAGGTTCATCAGTTATTGCTTGTTATATTAGAATAAATTAGTAGGTTGTGGATATATTAGAATAAGTTGATAATCATATTTTGCGTTTGAAAAGTAATTTCATCAGTTAGCGTCTGTTAACTGATGTGTTTTGGTTCATCAGTTAGTGTCAGTTAACTGATGTGTTTTGGTTCATCAGTTAGTGTCAGTTAACTGATGTGTTTTGGTTCATCAATTAGTGTCAGTTAACTGTTGCGGATATAGTAGGTTGTCTTTCAAAGTGTTTTGGTTCATCAGTTAGTGTCGGTTAACGTCGGATGTCTTTCAAAGTGTTTTGGTTCATCAGTTAGTGTCGGTTAACGTTGAATGTCTTTCAAACTGTTTTGGTTCATCAGTTAGCGTCAGTTGTGTTTCAAAGCTTTAGGTTCATCAGTTATTTCGCATTCAAAGTATGTTCATCAGTTGGTGTTTGGTTTATTGTATAGGTAAAGAGGCCATAAAAGCAAAGCAACCGATCACTTTAAAAGCTTATTCTCCAAGTGATGATGACTTTGTTGATGATGCATTTGGTCGTTCCAAACCTAATCTCTCTAAAAAACCTGCAACCGTTTCTACTTCTAAACCTTCTTGTTCAGCTAAACCTTTCAAACCTAATCTCTCTAAAGACCTTAAGCCTCGACTAAGTCTTCTCCAACCCAAACAAAAAATTTCCTGGTCCATTATATGAGACTATTCAGACAATTACCGAGGATCAAAAACAAGCTATTTCAAGTTTGGGTTTTGCATCATTGTTGGAGTTTCAAATAAATGTAACGCCAAGTCGTTTGGGGCATTGGTTGCTTACTAGGTTTGATGGTAAATCGGGAATTCTAAAAGTCTTTGGTGAAAATATACACATAACACCTGAATTGGTTCACCAAACATTCGGGTTCCCAATGGGCACATTTGCGGTTGATGTGCGAGATAGTTTGAAGGAAAGGTCAAATGTAACCTACAAAGAATGGAAAAACCAGTTCAAGAGTATTCCTAGATTGTATGCTACCAAATTGATGGAAGTAATTAGGAATCAAATTAGGAGAAATGATAGTAGAAAGCTCTTTAAAATAAACTTTCTAGTACAATTTTGTACTATTTTCTCCTATGTTACCACAACCGGGACTCTCAATCTAGGAGTCATCCCGTATCTTATCGACCTTGAGAAGGTAAGAGAAATGGATTGGTGCCAGTATGTAGTGGATTATCTAATGAAGGAAACGTTAGCATGGGTACCCGGGAAACGATTCTATGGACCAATCTTGCTGTTGGAGGTAATTACTAAATTTTTTTAATCTTATTTTTATCTATTATGTTACCTTAGGTTCATCAGTTAGTTTATATGTGTTTATTTATGTTACCATAGGTTAGGAGTTATCATAGGTTAGGAGTTATCATAGGTTCATCAGATATTAAGGGTTTATCAGTTTGGTTCATCAGTTGTGTTATGTTAGGCTCATCAGTTATGTTAGGCTCACCAGTTATCATAGGTTCATCAGTTATCATATGTTCATCAGTTGGGTTCATCAGTTGTTGTTCAGCATCTTTTTGTCCTGTGTAATCTTAGGCTCATCAGTTATCATAGGTTCATCAGTTATCATATGTTTTTCAGTTATCGTATGTTCATCAGTTGGGTTCATCAGTTATTGTTCAGCATCTTTTTGTCCTGTGTTATCTTAGGCTCATCAGTTATCATAGGTTCATCAGTTATCATATGTTCGTTAGTTATCATATGTTCATCAGTTACCATAGGTTCATCAATTATTGTCCTGTGTTATCTTAGGCTCATCAGTTATCATAGGTTTCATCAGTTATCATAGGCATCAATTATTGTCCTGTGTTATTTTTCTCTATTATGGTACCATAGGTTCATCAATTTTTTTTTAATCTAACTTTATCTTAAAAATGCAGGTGATATTTGCCAATTCACTTCTCAAAAACCCAAAATACCCAGCGTTTGAGTACTGGAAAACAGAAACAATGCAAGAATTGGAGGAGATGATGTTTGGCAAATGTTGAAAACCAAGGACTTGTAAAGCAGCTAAAACAGAGGAGGAAGAGGAAGAATTGGAGGAAGAAGAAGAAGAAGAAACGAAGGATGATGAAGATGATGATGAAGAGATTGAGAAAGATGATGCTGATGAAGAGGAGATTGAGAAAGATGATGATGGAGAGAATGAGAAAGATGATGATGGAGAGAACTTAGAGATAGAGAATGAGAAAGATGATGATGATGAAGAAGAGATTGAGAAAGATGATGCTGATGAAGAGGAGATTGATAAAGATGATGATGAAGAGATTGAGAATGAGAAAGATGTTGTTTATGATGAAACAGTTGATATGCGTAAGAATTTAAATATTTATTAAACTATGATTATATTAGGTTCATCAATTAACCGTTAATATATGTTTTAAAATTTAATTCTAACAATTTAACAGATGATGATGAAGAGATTGAGAATGAGAAAGATGATGGTGATGAAGAGATTGAGAATGAGAAAGATGTTGTTGATGATGAAGAAGAAGAGACAGAAAATGTTGTAGAACCCTCAAACAAACCGAAATGGACACGAAGCCTTATTTCCAGCTTCTTAAAAGAAAATAAGAAGAATGATGAAGGTAAGCATTTCTGATGAACCTTATAGTGGGAACCTGATAATGGAGTTTTAGGGCAGTGTTTTGCGTTTTGTAGCGGTTTGGTTGCTTTTGGGCAGTGTCTTGTGTATATATTTAAGTTCATCAGATGAACTTAAATAGTTGGTAGTGTCTCTAATAGAATCTGTAGCTCGTAGATTGAACTTGTAATTATAACTAAGTTACTTAATTATTTAATGTAAAGTGAACATATGATTTTCATATGTTCATCAGTTATATTATATGTTCATCAGTAAATATTATATAATTTTTTTAAACATTTACCTAAAAAAACTTGTATCTAGACTTAGCGATTGAGAAACCAATCCAACAAACGCTGGTAGTGACGCCACAAGCAGCGGAGAATGAAGAAGTAGGGCAAAAACCTGATCAACAAGGTACGTATTGAAACATTCTTATTGATGAACCTGTTAAAACTTATAAAAACTTTTTGAAAAAGGTGGAAAACATTTAGGAAGGAAAAGGAAAAGAAATTCAGATTAAAGAGCCTTCAAAAGCAAAAAATCTCCAAAGAAACCCCATTCGATGAACCTGTTCAAAAGCCAAATCACATACAAAAGAAAAACAAAATCAAAATCTCCTAATGTTATTGAACCTATTTAGAGGAAAGAGCCTTCAATTGTAGAAGAAGATGACATTCATGAGCAAGTAGCTGATTATGTTCATACCCATATAGATGATATTGAGGAGAATCAATGGGTAGATGCACAGCCGATCGGTAATAATCTTTTTTGTGATATTTGAAATTCTTATGTTCATCAATTAGTTGTTGAGATATATTTTAAAATTTAATTGAACAATTTAACAGATGATCCTATTCCAATGAACGGAAATGATGGAAACAATGAAATGGATCATCCAATGACCGGAACAGACGAAACAGCTGATATGCGTAAGAATTTATTATTTATTAAACTATGATTATATTAGGTTCATCAATTAGCCGTTAATATATGTTTTAAAATTTAATTCAACAATTTAACAGATGATGATATTCCAATGACTGGAAATGATGAACGGAACAGCTCGTCATCTGCAAGTATTAAGCTCACCCAACAGTTATCAGCAATGATATTAGAGTTTCAAGGGGTGTATTCCCAATTCAAATCAGCGGAGGTAAAAATCTTTAAACTTATTAGTCAAAGCATATGTAAACTGATGAACCATTGTAATATAACTGATGAACCATTATAATATAACTGATGAACCATTATAATATTTAGATCTTATTTGATTATATTAATGACAGGAGTTCAATCATTCACTGAGGAACATGTTAACAATATTTCAAGAACTGAAGATTGATATTGATGACATGCTAAGTGCTGGATTGGAAAAATACCCCGGAAATGAATCATTGTTGGAAGTCCGGGACTGGATGAACAGGTTGGTAAACAGAACAACGGTTGAGAGCTCACAGAGTGAAGATGAGAGCTCAATGTTGATGATAACAATGGGTGATGATAACGATGGCTCCGAGGCTAAGGAAGCAAATGAAGAAAAATATGAAACGTTAACTCAAATGTTCATGGATTCGGACTTTATTGAAGAAATTGAAATGAATGAACGTAAAAAACAGGTAATAAAATCAAAAACCATTTTGTACCTAATTGATGAACTTATAATTGATTTGTATTATGAAAACACTTAATACAAAAAAGTAACTGATGAACCCTTAACTGAAAACAGATGCAAAAGCCAGAATTCCCAATATTCAACACGGAGCAATTGCAGGCTATTGTTTTGTATCAAAAGAAGATAGACCCCGAGTAGTTCTTGGATGACTTGATCAAAAACACACCTTTCTTGCAAACATCGTCAGAATTGTTGAGTGGGGAAATTGATGACAGTGCTTGGAAAAAAATTGAACAGGACGCTTCCCCACAAGATACGGCACAAGATACACCACAAGATATGCCACTGATGGTAACCCCCATATCAATGATACCTCCATCAGCCGAAGAAAAATTAAGAATGAATGAAACAGAAGATGAAGAATTTTCCACGCCACTAAATTCTTTCAACACAATCGCTCAAAAGCTTAAAGTGCCTGAAATGGTGAAGAGAATTAGAGAAGGTGAAGAAGGCTTGGAAAATATAAAAGAAAAGAGAAAAGTCAAGCCTACCGAATCTCTAAAATCTCCGTATTTACAAAGAGTAGTTGTGATGAAGAACAAAGTACACGAGATGGAAAAAAAGGTAGCTGATACAATTTTCGCTGCAAGAGGAGGTCTCGAGTAAGTAATATGTATTAGGTTCATCAATTTAAAAATCATATTTCTTAATCAGTAGTATTTTTTTTTCATTCTAAAATATTATCTTAAAATGAAATTGCAGTGATGTGTTATTTCATACCTACTTTGTTGACGGTCAAAGAGTCCACTTTAAGAGCTTCAAAGAAGGCAATGAAATCACTTCAGGAGCGATTGATATGTGGGCATATCTACTTAACGCAGCAGAAGAGAAAAGGAGTCCAGAATCATTGAGGAAGCTATATTGCCATACATCAGTTATTGTAAGTTACAAAAACTTTATCAATTATGATTCAATAGTTGAAATCAGTTTACATATGCTTTGACTAATATTGATGAACCACAGACACCAGAAATGGAGAAAATGGCTATAAGCTCGAAGGCTCTCAATTCAAAGTTTGAGGAGAACGTGAACAGTGTTTTGTTTTTGTCCAATGCTTATCAATCTATCAAAGATATTGACCTAGTAAGCACTTCTATTTTACTAGTTTGCATGAGATAAAAAACTGATGAACAAATAGATAATTGTAAATTTTAACACTTTATGTTTTACAGATGTTTTTCCCAATGATGCTTGCTGTCGAACACTACTATGTTGTATGTTTCAACTTGAAAGAACCTCAAATACATATTCTTGACAACATGGATCACAATGAATCAATCACAGATAGATATCAGAAGAAATTCAAATATTTGGTAAGAATTTTATGTATATTAAATTTATGTTCATCAATATAGTCCTGTGTTATCTTAGGCTCATCAGTTATCATAGGTTCATCAGTTATCATATGTTCATCAGTTATCATATGTTCATCAGTTATTGTTCTATGTTACCTTAGGTTCATATGTTAGTTTATATGTGTTTATTTGTGTTACCATAGGTTATGTTATCACAGGTTAGGAGTTATCATAGGTTCATCAGATATTATAGCTTTATCAGTTGGGTTCATCAGTTGTGTTATGTTAGGCTCATCAGTTATCATAGGTTCATCAGTTATCATATGTTCATCAATTATTATAGGTTCATCAATTGGGTTCATCAGTTGTTGTTCAGCATAGGTTCATCAATTATTGTCATGTGTTATCTTAAGCTCATCAGTTATCATAGGTTCATCAGTTATCATATGTTCATCAGTTATCATAAGTTCATCAGTTATCAGTTAAATTGAAGCTCATTGTTTATTTATTTGTTGTTACAGAGATATCTCTTTTTGAAGTTCTTGAAAAAAGATGACTATCCGTATGTTGAACAACTAAACAAATACCCAGTGTGTTATGTGAAAATGCCATGGCAAACCAAAAACAATTACATTGATTGTGGTATTTTCGCTATGAGGCATATGGAAACATATTTGGGTAACAAGTTCTTTGATGCTGGGTTTGCAAGAGAAGGAAAAGAACAAAACAAACAGATCGAAGACTTGAGAAAGAAGTACCTAACAAAGATTTTGTTGTCCGATTGCAATCAGAACAGAAAAGTAGTAGAGATGGAGGTTCAAGATTATCAAAATTTAAGTCTGAAGGATAAGAGAATTCTCCAAAATATCTCGGCAAAGAGTATTGCAGAACGTGCCACCGAGTATTTCGAGAACGAAGCTAATGCTCTTCATGAACGAAAGAAGTGAAAAAAGGCAAGTGAAAACGGGCAAATGATTTTTGGTATGGTTAAATAGTTTGCAGCACTAACGGTTTTTGTTGGTTAGAACAGGCAAGTATTTTTTATTTCAAGAACAATCTGATGTAATTTACGGTTAAATAGTTAGGAGTAGTAATCTGATCTAATTGATGAATATGAATTTTTTTGTATGAATTTTAGTTTTTTTTGTTCATCAGTTGATGAACATATTATATATCTGTAGTACTTATCTTAGCTATGATTTCAATTTATGCTCTTTTTGTTTTAGTTGATGAACATATTAACTATCTGTCATGTTTCTTGGTTCATCAGTTATTGTGCTGTGTTATGTGTTTTGGTTCATCAGTTATTGTGTTGTGTTATCTTTTTGGTTCATCAATTATTGTCCTGGTGTTATGTGTTTTTGGTTCATCAATTATTGACCCTTGTTATGTGTTTTTGGTTCATCAGTTATTGTGCTGTGTTATTTATTTGGTTCATCAATTATTGTCCTGGTGTTATGTGTTTTTTTTTCATCAATTATTAACCCGTGGTATGTGTTTTTGGTTCATCAATTTTGGGATTATATCTAAAAATTAAAATCATAAACTAAAAAGCATCTAAAAAGCATAAAAATGACTTTTGTGAAAACAAACTTTTTAAAACTTAAAGAATAAGCCAGAAAAAGCACTTAAATAGCAGACTCCTTATATGAACAAAAGAAGCAGTTCTAACAAGAATAAGCTCAGATATAAACTGATGAACCTGCAAAAAGAACTTTTGGAAACAAACTGATGAACCTACTAAAACAATCATCTCAATTCAAAGTTACTTTGATCATTCTCAAAAAAAAAAATAAATAAATAAATAAAAAATAAAGAACTTCACATTTATTATCAAACAGACAACTAAGTAACTACACAAGCATTCTTCTCAGACAACTTCGCCTTCTTAGCGGCCAATCTCGCCTTCTGCTTGCTTTCCTTTATAGCAGCCTTATCACTAGCCTTTTTAGCATCAATTTGAGCTCTGATAGCATTGCACTTCGCCTGATTATGATCCTTCATGCTGCATTTGCAGAATCTACAATTCTTCCTACGCTTCCCACTTGGATTAAGTGAACGCTCAACACTGCTCTTTATCCTTTTTCGCGAACCCTTAGTACTAACCTGTTTTCGACAAAAAAACAAGACAATAACAATTGGATGATCAAAAAGATGTTGAACAACAACTGATGAACCCAACTGATGAACATACGATAACTGATGAACCAATGATAACTGATGAGCTAACATAACACAACTGATGAACCCAACTGATGAACCTATAATATCTGATGAACCTATGATAAATCCTAACCTGTGATAACTCCTAACCTATGGTAACACAAATAAACACATATAAAACTAACTGATGAACCTAAGGGCATAAATTGATTAAAATCTGAATATCTCACGCAAGATCATATCAACTAACCTAGATCATAAATTGATGAACCTATAATATCTGATGAACCTATGATAACTCCTAACCTGTGATAACTCCTAACCTATGGTAACACAAATAAACACATATAAACTAACTGATGAACCTAAGGGCATAAATTGATTAAAATCTGAATATCTCACGCAAGATCATATCAAACTAACCTAGATCATACATTGATGAACCTATAATATCTGATGAAACTAAGGGCATCAATTGATGAACCTATAACTTTAAGCCACTGGTAACTGATTAAAATCTGATAAAAAATAAAGTGCATAAATTAATTAAAATCTGATAAAAAAAACAAATAAATAAAAATGTTCATCAACTAACCTAGATAAAATAACTGATGAACCTAAGATAAGATGATCAGTACTAACCTGCTTTGGAACATTTACAATGGTCTCTTCCGGTTGCGAGACACCCAGAATAGAAGCAAGCCTATCTCGTTTATTAGTCTTTTTAGGTATAGGAACATCAGCATCTGCCTTCGCCATTAACTGAACCTGATGATCTCTAAACTTTTGCAGTAGCTCGGGATCATTTGCATAACGATTCACACAATACTCAACTGATCTGAATATCTCACGCAAGATCATATCAGGACTGTCACCAGTGGCTTGAATGACAATGCAGGTGGTAATGAATCTTTTGACCAACGCCTAAGCACGTATTTCTTTGGAAACTTTTTAACCTTTGACAACCGAAGAACATAAAAGATATGACGACATAACAGTCCATATGACTCGAAACGTTTGCACGTACACTGATAAAATTCTTCAGCTGGTTTACACAAGACCTGAAAAAAAAAGTATTACACACAGTGGCTGAGTACAAAAAACTGATGAACTAAAATAATGAAAAAACTGATTACAAAAAACTGATGAACAAAAACTATTTATATAAAAAAGATGTTACCTCATAAAAAACTTCATTTACAGCGCCTTCAACTTGACGATGTCGCCTACTAATCTGCTCGTCTTCACCAATATCTTGTATAACATATTTTTTGCCAGAATCAACATCCGAAACACTAACCGACATACATGAAATCACAGAAGCATAAATCTCAGTTTGAACATCAAAGAAAATGGACCGAGTGTATAATTCTGAGGCCTCCTTTTCTATCTCAAGTTCGGTGTGCATATCTGGAATAGTATACCGACTGTCATGATCATTTTTACGTTGAGCAAATCTTTGGCAACCCACCACACTATCAAAATGATTATAGAACTCCCATAAAGTCAAATCAATACTAGTCAAACGACCGTAGGCATTGTTTTCACTCTCTGACCTTAAAGAAGTACGCATCAAACCCGACATCAACTCATCCCTATAATAGGCTGGAATCCATTTATGCCTCAAATTATACATATCTGAAAGCCATTTGTGACTCTTCAAATCGAAATCAACTAACAAACGCTCCCACAAATGCTCAAACTCTTCAGGCTCTATTCTATCAGTCCAAACAATATCCGATATTCTTCTTTTAAAAGTACGATCTTTAGCTAACACGGGACCAACCTACAAAATCAAGATTAACTTAAATGATGAACAGAACTCATTGATGAACACAATTTTATAAAACTAACTGATAAGAAAAAAGTTGATTGGACAAAAGAAAACTGATGAACATACCTTTGAAGTCAACTTCTTTATGATATGCCACATGCATAATCTGTGACGAGATAACGGGAAAACTGTCTCTATTGCAACTTTCATTGATCCGTGTTGATCAGTCACAATAACCTTTGGTGCTCGAACAAATGCTCTTTGAAAACATTGAAGCAACCAAATGTAAGATTCTTTCGTTTCTGATGACAGCAAGGCAGCTCCAAATGTAACACAATGATTATGATTGTCAATCCCAGTGAATGGTACAAAAACCATTTTGTACCTATCAAAAATAAATGATAAACATTATTATATAACCGATGAACCATTCTAATATAACTGATGAACCATTTACATTATTATATAACCGATGAACCACTTACATTAAGTACATCATTTCAATCACATCAGCTTATAACAATCAAATACAGAAGATTTAAAATTTTTGTTTAAATGTTTCTAGCTTCAAATGTTTCCCCAAAAATGGTCGTTGGTGACTGTTTGCGTAGGTTTTGATTCTCATCGACCAGCCCAAACACACAAACTGCCAGAACAAGATGATGGGCAACGTGAATTAACTTTTATACCGATGAACATCATCTTGTTGCGGCGAAGTTTATGTGTCTGAGCTGATCGATGAGTTTCAAAAGCTACTCATAGTCACCTAACGACCACTCCGGGGAAACAATTCAAGCTAGAAACATGACTTATTTACATTCATTTCATCAGTATTTAAAGATAAGAAAAGAGATAAAGAGATAAGATAGGTGGGGTAGAGGAAAAAGATAAGATAGGATAAGATAGGTGGTTCATGAATTATTTGTCCTGGTGTAGAGATAAAAAGGTGGATTTTCAGATAAGATAAATAGATAAGATACAGTGACCTGCCACAGTCACATACAGTAACATAACCTGTCACTCACATACAGTTGATGAACCATTTATATTAACTGATGAACCATTTAAATTAACTGATGAACCATTTAAATTAACTTATTACTGATGAACTTATAGAAAATGAACTTATTACTGATGAACTTATAAAAAATGAACTTACTTATTCGTTCTGAATGTCGCATCAAATGACATAACATCGCCAAACGCATAATAGTTCCTTTTCTCATATTCATCAGCCCAAAAAAGGTTCGTCAACGCGTTATTCTCACCAGTTTGATACTCAAATGAAAATTTTGGAAGATAATCCTTCTTGTTCATCAACATCTCAACTAACATCTGAGCATCATTCTTACCAATGAAATCAAGCACATCTCTCCTATAATTTTTACAATCAACCGAACTTGCCCCAATAAAATCATAGTCCCCATAAATCTGCCTAAGTAAATTGAAACCCTTCACTAGACCAACATTCACTTGCGATGCCTGATATAGAAAAACTTGCTGAGTATAAGAAACATCACCAGAAGAAACCAGAAAAACGCTATCTTCCTGACTAACTAGGCTATGATTATGAGCCTCAACAAATTCGTAACACCAATATCCTTTTCCTTCAATATACTTCACGCGTAAAACAGCCTTACAATCAGTACGCTTAGACGGATGTTTCCTATTATTAGGCTTTGCTCCAACTTTTGGGGCAGGATTTGTACCTTCTTTACTACAAACAAAATACTTCAAATCCAGATTTTTGTCCTTATTCTTCTTAGATACATACTGTTGACTTAAACGAACCTCAAAACCCGCTTTTTTTGCATAAGCTTTGTAATACTCATAAGCCTGCTCCAGAGAATGATACATCATACCATAAGCCGGCTTCTCACCAGCAGGAATATCAGGAATCCATAACTTCTCACCCGTCTTTTTAGAAACAATACCAACAGAATATAGAACAGGTTCATAATCGTTGTCTGTAAACATACCACAACAAAATAAACTGATGAACCAAAAACACATAACACAGGACAAATAATTGATGAACCAAAAACACATAACACCAGGACAATAATTCATGAACCAAAAAACACATACCACAGCAAAATAAACTGATGAACCAAAAACACATAACACAGCACAATGACTGATGAACCATAAAACACATACCACAGCAAAATAAACTGATGAACCAAAAACACATAACACATGACAAATAATTGATGAACCAAAAGCACATAACACTAGGACAATAATTCATGAACCAAAAAACACATAACACAACACAATGACTGATGAACCATAAAACACAACAGATAGTTAATATGAACCAAAACACATGACACAGGGAATACAACTAGCAGTTGAAACTTATACTACTAAAACATGACAATAATTGATGAACTAAAAACACGTAACACATTACAATAATTGATGAACAAAAAAAAATAAGCATAAATTGATGAACATATGATAAAAATAAGCATAAATTGATGAACATAAGATAAGCACTAACTGACTGATGAATGTATAACAAAAAATGAAATTACCTTGATTAAACACATGAGTATCAATTTTAGCCATTAGAAATCGATTTGGCGTTGAAAATCCCCAAATTTGAACGATTATAAACCCTAATTCTCTTCCAAATAACCACTTGAACAGTTCAAACCCTAATTCTCGTCCAATTGACCGATTGAATGCTTAGAAACCCTAATTCTCTTCCAATTGACCAATTGAATGATTATAAACCCTAATTCTCTTCCTCAACGGTTAAAAATCCTAAATTTTTTCCGATTAACCGATCGTACGGTTAAAAACCCTAATTCTCTTCCAATATGAACAATTAAAACGATTTAAGGAGCAATTAACGATTCAAAAAAGAATATGAATTGAGAGCAAAAAAACCCTAAATTTGCAAAATATGAACAAATGAAAGAATGAAAAAAAATGTGAAATTGAATAAATGAATGAATTGAATGGAGATCATTGTGTAAATTTCGATTATATATGGACGGAAAAAAATGATTGTTAAACGGAATTAGAAAGAGGAGTCGTATGAGAAAGGGATGTTGAACGGAAAGAGGAAAGAAGAAAGAGGAAGCCGTATTGGGGGTGAAATTACCTTTATGTCCTTGGGGTAAAAAAAGATGGAGAACACGTGTCACCACCATATCACTTTTTAGACTTTTTAATTTTCACCTTCTTTCTAAAAGATCCGCTACCATATATAAAAAGCTTAAACATCCAATCACTTAGCCAAAATTATAATTTTTTGCAGAGAAGCGATGCTCATTTCAGTTCGGAAGGGTCAAATTGAGTAGTTGCTTGTGCACGTATACCCAATCCGGCCTAATACAAAGGAGAACAAATGTTTACACAATGTGATATGTGCGCCACTAAAATCATATATACTACTTCGTGCCTTCAACCTTATACTTTAAATGGTGTAAAAAAATAATTTTAGCAATACATAAATCAAAACTCATTGCATCCTATTCTCGCCGAAGCCCAAATGTTATCATAGAAAACCATACATCTTTATAATGACAATGTAATTGATATGCAAATTTGTGGTTCAGTACTTCAGTCCAATTTCAGGTTCATGGCTAGATTCTGTTTCTGCACATGCATTACGTATAAACCCAGACACCAACATAAAAGAAACCCAGAGTTCATTAAAAAAAAATCATACAAACAAAACAAGAAAGAAATTCCATATATAAAAATACCTATCGATCATCTCTTCTGCTTTCATATGTAACAAAGTTCTTGCTATCGAAGCTATAATACCCGAAAGTAAAGAAAAAATTAAAAGAACACGACTTAGTTGTAATTATTCGTATTTCTGACCATATTCCTAGAAAATAACAGAACAGAAAGTACAATACAGAATAAAGCTGTGCGTAACCAACTTCTTTCAGTCAAGCTTCACGGATGAGAACAAGTAATGCACGAACCAGAAAGAAGAAAGGAACCCAACGGTGCCTGTGGCTAGCATGATGGCTAGAACCATCAAAAGTGAGTAACCTAAGTAAAGTGTGGCTGAAACCGGTCCGCTAAGACTCTTGAGGTCAAAAATGAGATAGTTTATCGAGTATAAGAAAATATATAATGCAACTGAACCAGAAGCAAAGAAAGATTTCCACCACCACTTCCAATCCTCGACACAAAGATGCATGTAAGTCAAAACTAGTGAAACCTCAGCACAAACGACCACAAGAAGGATCAAAACAACGAATAAGAACCCAAAAACATAGTAAACCCGACCCATCCATATGCTAGACATGATGAAGAAAAGCTCAATGAAAAGGGTACCGAATGGTAGAGTTCCCGCACCTAGAACTAAAAGCCAAGATGGATACTTTTGAGCAGGGATTTCACGGGGTATTTGATTGGTTCTGACAGGGTATTCGATATGAGGTGCTTTTGCTCCAAAGTAACCACCAACAAAAGTTAAAGGAACAGAAATGCAGAACCATAGTAAAATGAGGATAACAAACAAAGAAAACGGGATAGCTCCAGTACTATGTGAACCCCATAATAAGAAATTCAAGGTGAAGAGAATCATGAACGCGATACCCGGGAAAAAGCAAGCCACTTTCCAAGAAACCGACACCCATCCTTTATGGTCCCCACAGAAGAGTGTTCGCCACATGCGTACAGCAACATAACCAGCTAAAATTCCAAGAATCATGTAGAAGATAAGCATGCCGGTAACCAGGGTCCCACGGGAAGCAGGTGACATGAAACCAAGAGCTGCAAACATTATAGTCACAACCGCCATTCCAAGAATCTGAACCCCATCACCCACCATCACACACAAAAGTGCTGGATTGCTAGGAGCACGGAAAACATCAGCCACAACAAGTTTCCAACCCGACAATTCCTCATTCATCTGGGCTTGAGCCTCTTTGTCTAACTCCTCATAGTGAGTCAAATCCCGCCTAACTGTTCTCAAAAAGATCACAAGAACAATCCCAGCTAAGAAAGTGATTACCATAAGTGAGTTAAGAATCGAGAACCAATGTACTTTAGCTCCCTCCATTTTCAAGTAAGCATCCCATCTCGATGGCCATTTGATATCACTCTCAACAAACGCAACTTCATAACTAAATGCAACCGGCTCATTTTCCTTTATAGCCATGTTTACAGTACTCTCCTCACACACAATTTTAGAAGGGTACTTCCCGTAAGTTTTCAAATTCTTTAACGACTCAGGACTATGTTTAACACTACAAGGGGTAACCTCAAATCCCACAACCATATATCCAGGAACATCAGATTCCTGTTTCCCAATCGACGGAATCACATCAGCTGCATCACCGGTTCCCATCACACTAGCCACATTCGTTTCCTCATACTTATGCACCAAAACAGTAAACTTCAAATGATTAAACATAAAATACTCATTCCCAACTTTAATCCCTATCGGATACCCCGTCCACCTCAAAAAGTACGTATCCCTCTTAGTATACCGAATAGCCGGCAAGTTATCAAGCATCACATTAACCTGATATATCTCATCAATCCTATTAGTCAACAACTTATACTCATGACTAGACAACGGTTTCGTTTCACAAAGAAAAATCTCCGTCTCATTGGTATACATTTTAAACCTATACGGCGAATTCTCAATCCGATCACCCATCAAAAGCTCACCGAGATTTTCCGCACTATCCTTAATCCCTTCTGGAGGCTGACAGAAGGGTAAACTATAGTAACTATATGGTATCTCAGTATCAATAGAAGTCAAAGAGTTGACTTTCACAGATAAAGGATCACCTATGGCATACTTATGAGGATAACTACCCGGTAAATAAAACCCATGACCCATTTGAGATATCAAGCAGATAAACAATACCCAGATCTTCAATTTATCAAAAACCTCCATATTTGCAAGATCCCCAAATCAGATCTGTAAAAATCCTAATTAGGGTTAATCAAAATTCAGTCAAATTACAACAAATTGATTAAAAAAAATTACACTTTCTTAATCAGATCGCAAAAGGGTATCTGAAAATGTAAATAAAACAATGAATTGTGACATAAATAATGAAATCAATTTTTTATCAAGAAAATGAAATTGGAAAATTAAGCAGTGATTAAACAGTGATTTAATAAAATTGGTAAGATAAAAGATGAATTAAAATGAAATTGAATGATGTAGAATCGAATAGTAAATGAACTGACCAGATGAAGTGATTTTTCAGGTTTGATGAATTTGGGGAAGAAGATGATGATTCTTGTTTGTTGCTGCTAAAGATTGTTATTTTTTTCCGAAATGTCTAGAGGAATTAAAGTGATCTATGGATTTATATATAGTTGGTGATACTAATAAAAATGTGGTGAATGACTATTTTGACCTTATAGTAGAGTTTACGTTAATAAGTTTGGTATATTTACCAAGGTTTTCAAGATCAGAATCCTACCCAAGATCGTTTTCGTCTTTGTAAGATCGTGATCGTAAGATCAGATCGGAATCTTAAGATCATCATATAATGCCATTTTCTTAATAACATTTTTAATATTATACAAATATACAAATTATACATATCATAAACACAAAATTATGGGAATATTTCATGAAAATGTTGTCCTAAATTATGATTATGGATTTTTTTTAAAAGACTAGACGAGTACCCGTGCATAGCAACGGGATTTTATAGCGGCAGATAGTTTGAGGATTTGAGGATTAAACATAATGTTTTAAAACCCGTTTTGACCCGGACGGTTCAACCGGTTGAAACCGTTCCGGTCGAAAAAAGGGTCAAATTAAACCGGTCAACCCGCCGGATTGGGTAAAAAAAAGGTCAAATTAAACCAGTCAACCCACCCGATTTGAAGCGACCCGGGTCAACCCAGTTTTCGATGTGTATTAATAGTGTGTTAATAGTTTCTGCATATGCTTTCTGAGAATAATGTAAGTTTCCTTAGATAGATGACTGAATTTTTAAAAATTTCTGAAAATAATGTAAGTTTCCTTAAATAGATGACTGAATTTTTAAGTTTGATCAAGATTAAGTTTTTCACTTTTTCACTTTGACCGTTTTCTCTTTATAGATAGTATAGATATAGATAAAGTTGTAAATGTATACATATAAATTCGGAATATATTAATATGTTAAAATTTGAATTGTTCATTTAAATTTTGACATAAATGTGATTAATGACTAATTGATTATTAAAAGTTAATGTGATTGATTTTATGTTTCAAATTAAATTTGGAAAGTTATTAGAAAATCAATTATTGGTCAAATATGCTTAATTGTTGATTTTGTATTGATTGTGATTTGATTGCTAATTATATATGATTAATTATGCATTAAGTATAACTTGAATCGTAATCATTGTAGGTAACGTCGTGTAGCCCGCGCGTTGTACGTGTGAATTACTAACTTCGGTTCCTGGTCCTGGTCCGTTTGGGGGCGAGCAAGGTCTAGTTCGGCATCAAAACGATGTTTTACAGTCCAATTTTCATTCTTAATATCAAAGTTCTATTCTTGATTCAGTTCTGACCTGAGTCGAGTTTAGGACAGATGTTCACCTCAAATTTTGCATGATTAAAGAGACAAATAAACAAACACAAATATGATACGTTAAAACAACAGTTTTCCATAATGAGAACATAGAAACCGTCTCAGGTGGGTTCTTAGTGACAAAGGAGTAGTACCTAAGAAGACTCAGAGTTCAGCCTCAAACTTCCATAACCTAACTCTACATTTCAAACAGGTAATTAACCTCGAATGCATCCAATCCAACAAACAGCAGAAACAAACATAACAGTTGGTTGTGTGTATATTTTAGATATTGATATCTCGAGATGGGAAACGTCTCCTTAGTGCATGTTAGGACGTGGTGCACGTGGACGTACAGGGGTCTTGGAAGGGCTAACCCTGCATCATAAACCATAAGCTATGTAAGTGAACTAAGTTTCAGTTTTCGGTTATGCAAGTGAACCAAGTTTCAGTTTTCAATGACAAAAACAGCAGTAACAGCAATAATCACCTTATGAGCAATGAGCCCAATACTGCACCACTACAGTTTAGCGCTGAAATTGCACTCTCCGCCTGCAAAATCCAACACAAAACAACATTACTTCCTTTTCTTATAGGGGTTTCATTTTACAAGGAAAACGGATTACCAAAGCGGCCTATTATAGAATATGATTTAAAATAAAGGTCATATTAATCCTCTAAATTAATACATACAATAAGTTTGACACGACAGATAGTCAACTCAGTAAGACCTCAATCCCAAACAGGTTAATTAGTTAAACTTGTTTTAAAAAAAATAAAATGAGAAACCATGGAAAAACTATGAAAATAACTTCCATATAAGAGGAAAAAAAGAAGATAAATAACTACAGTCAAGAAAAGTGGGCTCATCAAGGAGTTTTTTCCAAATTTGTTGGTTGGGACCAAAAATGGATGTCATAACAACATAATAATGCAAGAAGATCCCGACCACTAACCACTCCTTGTGACCCTTTTTATCATAAAAAGAAAGGAACCAACATACTGAGAACAATTCACAGTTCATATAAAGACTGGCAAATGATATGGACATGCTAGAAAAACAAAAGGCAGAAAAAGGAAGATCTTGAAATGGAAAAATCTTAGTTATAAATTAAGCGCAAATCTGCCCAACCTTTATATAAAATAGACATAAAAAAATCTTAGTTATAGGATATTTTTACCTGTATAACAAAACGAAAAGATAAAGAAGAAAAATGGCCTCAAAATATTTCATTTCCTAAATAATTTACCATCATCAACCAAGAATTCTGATCTCCCACATAAACCAAAACGAAAAAAACCAGATTCGGGTAGATGTTAGCCAAGAACACCCAAAAGCAAAGAAACCAGATCCGGTTGAATCAAAACCAAAACCACCAGCCTAAGACCGAAACCAAAACCAAAACCACCAGCCTAAACAACCTAAACGAAAACCACCTAAACTAAAACCGGTCATATCGATATATTCAAAGAAACCGGTGGTTGTGGTGGCGGCGGATTCCGATGAGGGTGGCGGCAGTAGTAGCGGACAATCAGCCAGATCTATAGATCCAACAAACTGGTAGTGATGGCCATTTTTCATGGTGTTGGCGAGGGATGCAATTATTAGTGGAGGTGGTGGCGACGGATTATGCAAGCGGCGGTCGGTGGTTTAGAGAGAGAGAGAGAGAGTTGTGTGTATTTTAGGTTTGAAAGAGTGAGAAAGGTTATAGATAGTTAAGATTAAGTTTTCACTTTCAAATGGTAGTTTAGGCAATACATTAATTTAAGTTTTTTCACTTTCTTGACTTGTTCACCATTTTTCCTTTATAATTAGTTAAGATTAACATGTTGTTTTTTAAAGTTTATAAAAGATAATTCATAACTTTATAGTTTTTTAGTTTTTTGTTCGAGAAAAGTAAGATCGGATCGAATTAGATCTTAAGATCCTATGATCAAGATCGGGATCCTATGAGATCTTATGCTTGCAAAGATCCTACGTAGGGTCGGGATCGTTTTTGCTATGTAGAATCGTAAAATCGTAAGATCCTAAGATCAGGATTGGGATCTTAACAACCATAATATTTATTAGTGGGGTTGGAGGGTAGTCATGTAACAAGATAGCCATTTATATTTTTAAGAGTAAAGTGCAAAAATCAACCGTGTAGTTTGATGATATTAGACGGAAATGAATTTTATTTTCTTAAAAAAAAAATCTTGACAACCTCTTAATATACCAAAGCTTTTAGTCAGTTAGAGCTAAAGTGTGTTTCTTTTTTACTTTTCGTTCAGAGACAAACAGAGGTAAAAACATCTAAATGGACCAGACATGGTGTAACACCCCCAATTTCGTGATATGCAGCGGAATTTAAATTGGGTGTTACTTCATGGCACAACAGTTAAATAGTAGAAAACGATCACCAATTTGGTCGTTTTAAAAGATTTATCATTCGAATATCAGAGTTTACAAAGTAAGGTCCCAATGGTTTCAAAATTTATTAAATAGGTTTTCGAATGATATTTATAGCCTTCATAAGTATCCGTGCTCCTCCGTGCCATCCGTGCTCATTATGGACCTGAGATAAATACATGCTAAAAAGCGTCAACACAAAGGTTGGTGAGTTCATAGAGTTTGTAGTTTGAAAACTGTTGATTTACAAAATCAAAGAGTTTGTGAGTTCATAGTAGTTGTAAATAAATAGTTGATTATCAAAATCATAGAGTGAGTAATAACATAGTGTTTATAATTAAGCCAGTTGATTTGTCAAAATCAAAGTGTGAGTGAATCCATAGATTTTAAAGTTAAAACAGTTGATTATCAAAATCAAGGTATGGGTAATTCCATAGAGTTATAATTTAAACAGTTGATTATCAATTTCAAGATGTGAGTGAATCCATAAAGTTTACATAAAATCAGTTGATTTTCAATAGTTTCCACGTTTAGGTAATAATTGTAACGAATACAATTATTAATAATATAAGTGGTGGGTTACGATATTATACACCCATAGTTGGTTTGTTATAAAATAAGCAGTGGGTTAAGTTGTTATATACCCACAGTTCGTTCGTTAGCCCTAACCAGGTCAACACAGAATATATAGTTATTGTTTGCCAAGTAGTGATTTTCTGCTATATAGTGATAACAAGTTCAAGTTTAATAAAATAATGGTAATATTGTATCATGACTACAGTATCGTTTCTATTGCTCTAAGCCTCATGAAACTCAACGCTTAACAGGCATCAAAATGATGTAAAGTAGATAGGCCCTCAGGATGGGTATTTGCCAATAACCCATAAGTTTGTTCAAATAAAGTGCGCCTGGGTGGCTCATCCTAGCAAACCCAAGCGGGGATTGTCAGTCCCAAATAGATCTATTCACAAGTATTTACGTTCACTCGCAAGTGATTAAGGTTCATGATGTGAGGGACTTCGAACATGGCAATAAGGGTAAACTTAGGCAATAGTGAATCAAGTATAGCATCCAATTGAAAATCATTTGTGATCATGTTTATAGCAGGTATCTCTCCATGAGATATAAAAATGTATAAAGTGGATCTATAAACTCATAATAGTTTGTAGAGGTTTAAAAGTACTTTTATAATTAAAAGCAAGTATTTCATCTCAATAACAAGCAGAGCGTTTCATCAATTAAGTACGTTGTTTAAAGTGAACCAGTAAAGTTTATATGTAAAGCGAACATGTATCGTCTTCAAAAGTAATTCAGAGAAGATAAAAGATTAGTCTATGGAACTCACAGTAGTGTGTAAACAGTTAAGAGTACTTATGAATAAGTATAAAACATTGTATTTGAGCATGTATCTCCCCCAAAGAGTTTATAAAACAGTAAACAAGAAAAGTGGGGCTATGAACTCACCTTAGCATGTAGTGTCGTAAGGAATATAATGGTGCCAAAGAGTATGGCAGAATAGAGTAACATCAGCGATGTCAAGAGTCAGCGCACGATGATATGGAATTCGGCACGATCTAAAGAATATAGAATTCATCTTAACGCATATACGAAAGCGTAAAGGTTTCCAATAGATAATTGTTCCCATTCCCAAGTGTTATTTCAAAACTTGCTTCCAAAAAGTATTCTCGTTATATCCGTTTAATAATGTTTGGTATCGCCAAACGTGTAGTGATTTGAATGTCAAGACTCGGAAACTCACACCAAAGTATAAAACATATAGCACATGTATGAAAGGAAATAAACACGTAAGGATCAAATAGCATATAGGTGTTAAAGTTGAGTTGATGGTTAAAGTTTTGGTTTGTAAAAAAAAAAAAAGATAAGTATATGTGTCCGCATAAAATTTTGGCATGATCCGTTTATCTATATAACTTATAAATTGTGTAATTTGATTTAAACTATACGTTATTCCGATTTGCTGAAGTTACCGAATAGTTTAGTTAACAAGTTTATATGTCATCAAATTGTTTTAACCATATCACACTAAGACAATCTTCGTCTTACGTCCAATAATATTTGATCCGATAGTCCTGGTCCGAAGATGTTCTATACAATAAATTTATTATGTATCCGATAAGTATTAAGTATAGATTGATATCCGAATTTGATAAATAATCTACACATGTTAAGTATAACTCAACAATTCTTACACATATTAATTTTTGAGCCTGTTAACAAACCCAAATACCCTTTTTATTTCACAGTTGGGCTTTGGCTCACCTAAGCAAAACGCCACCCTTATTGGGCTTGAGTCCAAATTAAATCCAATACAAACAGAGAC
The DNA here is from genome assembly GCA_021014915.2 of Artemisia tridentata subsp. tridentata. NCBI lineage: Eukaryota > Viridiplantae > Streptophyta > Magnoliopsida > Asterales > Asteraceae > Artemisia > Artemisia tridentata. The sequence goes on along the minus strand of CP139508.1, from coordinate 459,969,337 downwards.
ATATAACACTCCTTTTATTTTTGTTTAAACCATACTCATTAAGCAAGAGAAGTCACACCCCTGGTGTGTACTGTTATACCGAGAGACCAATTCAAACAAGTACAAATAAACCACAAAATAAGCCAAGGAAATAAGCTTCGACCAAACACTCTCTCTGCTGTTTCTCTTGACCCGAAGGCTAACTAACACACCCTACGTGGGTGGTGGTTGCACCGAGACACAAGCAACACCAACACAACCACCCTTGTGGTTATGTCGACTCGAGTCACACACAAAATACTCACATATGCGGCTTACTAGCCGACTAGAAACAAGAACCAAAAGCAGCCACTTTGGGCTCTTGGTGGTGGTCGAAGACCAAGACCAAGACAAGCAAACACACCCTCTCGGGTTTTATTTGTACATCGAATCCCAACCACAAACCAAATAACCCATTTTGCCGAGACCTTAGTGGTCTCGACTTGTGCTCCTCCTCGGTTGTCCTAACCACGAAATGAGAACAACAACAACATAACAACAATTAAGCAATTATTCGGCCGAGGCCCTAGCGGTCTCGGCTCTAGTTCCCATGGCAGCCCGACAACAACAACAACAACAAATAAACAACAAGAACACTAAGTAATCAACAACAACATCAAGACATTGCCGAGACCTCCATGGTCTCGGCTTACCTTTCCCTCGCCAACAGTCAACCGAAATGGACCCTTGGTCTTCCATTTTCACAACAACAAAAATAACAACAAAAGTAACAACAATAAAGAGAACACGCATTCAAGAACGTCAATAATACCGTGAGCTTCAACTCGACATACAAACCCACTAACGATACCATATCCGTTTTTAATCCTTTTTATTTAACAAAATCATTATACCCGTTTGTTATTTAACCCAATAGATCAAGATTAAACCGAGTTGACTCGTATACGAGTCAACTCGTGCGCGAGTCATACCTGAAAATTACGGTCTACACGTTGTGGATGATAAAGATGATGAGAGTGGTGGTGATTCGGGAATGAAACTCGAATGAAAATGATGTTAGGGTGAGCTTGGTGGCACGTGTAATAGCTCAAAAGAACGAGAATGAAATTTATTGAAGGAAGGTGGTAGCGGTGTGGTTATGGAGGCGGCGGTGGTGGTGGTTCTTGGGTTGCCCGCGGCGGCAGTAGAGAGAGGAGAGGGAGGAAGAAAAAAGTATATCTTGCTTTCTTGTTTTTTTAAGTGTATGAGTGTGATCTCCTTCTGTTATCCGTATATATATACCAAGGAAATGCAAGTGGTTTTTCATTCTTTCATTTGGAGTTAGTTTATGTATTCAAGTGTTTGTTTGGTTGTGGCGTGAAGAATAGAGTGTAATAATATGGAGTGTGACAGTGGAGAAGAGAGTTATTGTAAGATTGGAATGATGGTTTCTTATGGTTGTATTAGTCGGTGTAAAGAACCAGGAAGAAGAAAACAAAACAAGGTGATGGTTTTGGTTCGGTAGTGTATTGCAGAGGTCAACAGAAATTCAACATCTGATAGTTTTAATTTCTCATTATGATAGAGTGTGGCATACAAGTTATAGTTATCATTATTGAGGGTATTCAAGTGAGTTGTCAAAGTTGGAAATGTGCAAGATTCATTTAGAGTGTGTAAGTCACTCAAATGATGAGAGTTTATTATTGCTTTTGGCCGGCGCTCTCAACCAAAAGAAAGAAGACAAAATAGTTTTTGTGTAAATTTTAGTTGGCTCGTTGGTTTATTTTATTAGCAATCATGGATTATCATGGTATGCACAAATGAGGGTGGCATAAAGAATATGCAAACGTGTCACGGCGTTTAGGTTAACATAAAAGCAAAAATTTAACCAGTAAAAACGGTTAATGAAACAGTGACGATGGATAAGTCTTCGTTTACTATTTACAAATAAAAGGGAAATTTACGGGATGTTATAGTACCTACCCGTTAAACCGAATCCCGTCCCGGGATTCCAGTCTAAGGTGGTTGTCAGGATTGTTTTGCAATAAGTGGGAGTCATTGGGATGAGGATTTTCTATACGATAAGTTGTTATGAAATCGTATAATGTGTAATCCTCTATACGAGGTGTTGAAAAGAGTGTAGGCCTGACTAAAGGATTTCAAGTGTTGTAGCCATATAAATTTTGAAAGAGATGAATTTATTGTGGTATAGGAGGAAATCACTATTCTCATAGTCAACATGACTTGGGAAAATTTCATTTTTGAATGAAAATTATTATTCTATCGTGTTTTGAAAGTAAACATGGTTCATAATTTTTGAAAATAAAAAATCTATGGGGTAACCTACCCGTCAAACAAAGAGTTTGTAAGTAATAGATTTTTAAACGATGAGAATTTCGGGTAATAGCTTGATGAATGTAAAGAAAGTTGTTGAACTTCAGCTTTTGTAAAGAAAAACTTGTTAAATAAAGTTTTAAGTGACGACATGGAATCGGTTCCAAGTTTTTTTTTTTTTTTTTTTTTTGTGGATAATGAATCAATTTGCTTCTGAGAAAAAAAATATATACACAAAATTTGTTTGCTTTATATATAAATCGTGTCTTACGTTAATAACTTGTTTGTATCTATCGTTCAAAATATCCAAGTTGTTAGATAGGTATGGGAGTTAGGAGGGAAAATCAATATGTCGTGAGATGAAATGTGTTGTAGCTAAAAATCATTTTGTTCCTTGGGGTTGTTAATCGTTGCTGAGGACAAAAGAGAAACATTGAGGTTGGTTTGTTTTGGTTGTAGTCGAGTCCACAAAGGAACATAACCAAATAACTAGGTGGAGGTTCGTTGGAGTTTGCTGAGGTTGTTTGGAACTCGAATGGAACAAATTACTTAGGCAAGATATGATTTCTGGTCTAGTTGAAGCAATTTGAGAACATGACAGTTGAGCTGAGTTTTGATGATAACTTGGTCATCACATGATCGAGTGATTGGAAAAGACTTGTCACACATGATTCTTTGATAAGTGCTAAATCGAGACGTGTAAAAATATTGATAGCTTGTTAAGAGGATTTCACAGAAAATGACCTAAAGTAAACGGGCATGAGTCGGTTAGATTAGAAATAAATCTTAAGTTTTTGGGCTTAAATAGAGTTGGGCTTAAGTTTTTATGATAAAGACCCAATGATAAACAAGTGTGCGTTGGGTTGCTGTTGAGAACAAATGTTTCAAGGATGTGTTTGGTTTGGCTTTTGTGAGTCTAAAATGTTTAATAACACGCGTTTTATTATTTCGTGACACATAAAGTTATAGATGGTACTTCATTTATATTGTTCGTGATCAGGATTTGTACGAATGAGGATGACATTAAGAATGTGGGAATACGTTACGACATCTAGATTAGCAACCATGTTTTAGGAATAAATGCGCCCATTGTTTCATTTTCAGTGTTTGGAATGTAATTGAGATTACTGTAGGATTTACAGTGCCTGAGGTTGGAATATAGGGACCACTGTATTACTCACAGTGTCAAAGAAAAGTAGAGGCCACTGTATTTACTCACAGTGTCTGCTAAGGAAATAGAGACCACTAGAGTTTTGTGATAAATTCAAAGTGGTAAGACTTAAGGTTACAAAATAATTTTGAGACCATTGTAATCACATACAATGTCTAGGAGTTTAGAGGGAGCATCGTGAAATTCACAACGTTAGAGGGATAAGTAGGACCATTGTGTAGTTCATAATGTCTTAATAGTGGATGGAACTATTGTAATCTCATGTGAATTTTACTATTTCCATAGTTAACATAACTTGGAAAAATTTCTTTTGGAATGACTATTGTTATTCCTTTATGGTTTGAAATTACACATGGTTTCCAATTACAAGGATTTGTGCGGGTAACCTACCCGTTAAACAAAAGAGTTTTGTTGATAACAGATCCTTACATAGAGATGTTCGGATGAGGATTTCGGTGTATGTAGGAGAAAATTGCTGGATCTCAGCTTTGGGGATGAGAAATCTTGTTTGTCCTTATGTGATGAATAGTGAACGTAAGCGGCTTAGAATAGTAGCCTCACTGCTACTCCTCTATATATATTCCGGATTTCACTCCTCATCACCTACATTTCTCTCACCCAACATTTTCAAAATGTCGTACACCTACACTGTTCTTGTAATTATGTACGCTGCTGCAGCCATCTTCTTGGCTTACGTCCCAGATGAAGATCTGGAGTCCCTGGCCGAGGTCATAGCGCTTCTCATAGCACTCGTAGTTTTGGCCGTCAGCGCGGATGAAATATGGGGGTAAGAGATAGGGTTACGATAGGAATGTTGCTTTGAATCCGTATACTAACACCATGTATTAATGCTTTATTGCGTTAATAACTTGTGTATTCTTGTCGTACAGGATATTCGAGGTGTTGCACCCAGTCGTGGTTCTCGCTCTTGCTGGCGTAGTGGTGTTTTTCATTGGCATAGCGGGTCAACCGATTGGTGATGTTATGCCTTTCTTAGTGATATTTGTAATGTTAGCATTACCAATGCTAATCATATCATTATGTATCAATATTTATGGTTTCTAATGAGAGTTATGTTGTGTGTTTGATGAATTTTCACGATTATCGGTTTCATACTCGGGTTATTACAGATACAAATAAGCCCATTTATTTATAATTCGTTATTTACATAGAGAGGCGTCCCAAACAATGTAAATATGGAAATATAAACTTATGGTTCGGCGCTTTACAATTTCTTTATTTAAATAAAAGGCATCCCAATCATTCAAATAAAGACATTGTAAACCATCCTACTTAAGAATTTCTGATTTAACACTCGTACTAATCCACAAAATAATTCATGCGCGGATTTTCCGGAAATACAGGAAATGTATTTCACACGTATCTATAAAGATATGAGTAAGATAATTAGGGATGGTTGGTACAGTACTCGGAATAGTTGGTGAGTATATATATCAATATATTAGAGTGTTGGGGTAGCAAAACTATCTAGAAGTCACATAAGCGTCTGGCGGATGGAAGGCACGGAGAGCGTAAGGCTATAAAATGTTTTATTTGTAAAAGTAGTTATAGTTCGGACCTCATTTAGACCCGTTTCTCTATAACTGTAGTTCTGATACCAATCTGTAACACCCCCAATTTCGTGATATGCAGCGGAATTTAAATTGGGTGTTACTTCATGGCACAACAGTTAAATAGTAGAAAACGATCACCAATTTGGTCGTTTTAAAAGATTTATCATTCGAATATCAGAGTTTACAAAGTAAGGTCCCAATGGTTTCAAAATTTATTAAATAGGTTTTCGAATGATATTTATAGCCTTCATAAGTATCCGTGCTCATTATGGACCTAAGATAAATACATGCTAAAAAGCGTCAACACAAAGGTTGGTGAGTTCATAGAGTTTGTAGTTTGAAAACTGTTGATTTACAAAATCAAAGAGTTTGTGAGTAAATACTGTTGATTTCCAAAATCAAAGAGTTTGTGAGTTCATAGTAGTTGTAAATAAATAGTTGATTATCAAAATCATAGAGTGAGTAATACCATAGTGTTTATAATTAAGCCAGTTGATTTGTCAAAATCAAAGTGTGAGTGAATCCATAGAGTTTAAAGTTAAAACAGTTGATTATCAAAATCAAGGTATGGGTAATTCCATAGAGTTATAATTTAAACAGTTGATTATCAATTTCAAGATGTGAGTGAATCCATAAAGTTTACATAAAATCAGTTGATTTTCAATAGTTTTCACGTTTAGGCAATAATTGTAACGAATACAATTATTAATAATATAAGTGGTGGGTTACGATATTATACACCCATAGTTGGTTTGTTATAAAATAAGCAGTGGGTTAAGTTGTTATATACCCACAGTTCGTTCGTTAGCCCTAACCAGGTCAACACATAATATATAGTTATTGTTTGCCAAGTAGTGATTTTCTGCTATATAGTGATAACAAGTTCAAGTTTAATAAAATAATGGTAATACTGTATCATGACTACAGTATCGTTTCTATTGCTCTAAGCCTCATGAAACTCAACGCTTAACAGGCATCAAAATGATGTAAAGTAGATAGGCCCTCAGGATGGGTATTTGCCAATAACCCATAAGTTTGTTCAAATAAAGTGCGCCTGGGTGGCTCATCCTAGCAAACCCAAGCGGGGATTGTCAGTCCCAAATAGATCTATTCACAAGTATTTACGTTCACTTGCAAGTGATTAAGGTTCATGATGTGAGGGACTTCGAACATGGCAATAAGGGTAAACTTAGGCAATAGTGAATCAAGTATAGCATCCAGTTGAAAATCATTTGTGATCATGTTTATAGCAGGTATCTCTCCATGAGATATAAAAATGTATAAAGTGGATCTATAAACTCATAATAGTTTGTAGAGATTTAAAAGTACTTTTATAATTAAAAGCAAGTATTTCATCTCAATAACAAGCAGAGCGTTTCATCAATTAAGTACGTTGTTTAAAGTGAACCAGTAAAGTTTATATGTAAAGCGAACATGTATCGTCTTCAAAAGTAATTCAGAGAAGATAAAAGATTAGTCTATGGAACTCACAGTAGTGTGTAAACAGTTAAGAGTACTTATGAATAAGTATAAAACATTGTATTTGAGCATGTATCTCCCCCAAAGAGTTTATAAAACAGTATACAAGAAAAGTGGGGCTATGAACTCACCTTAGCATGTAGTGTCGTAAGGAATATAATGGTGCCAAAGAGTATGGCAGAATAGAGTAACATCAGCGATGTCAAGAGTCAGCGCACGATGATATGGAATTCGGCACGATCTAAAGAATATAGAATTCATCTTAACGCATATACGAAAGCGTAAAGGTTTCCAATAGATAATTGTTCCCATTCCCAAGTGTTATTTCAAAACTTGCTTCCAAAAAGTATTCTCGTTAAATCCGTTTAATAATAATTGGTATCGCCAAACGTGTAGTGATTTGAATGTCAAGACTCGGAAACTCACACCAAAGTATAAAACATATAGCACATGTATGAAAGGAAATAAACACGTAAGGATCAAATAGCATATAGGTGTTAAAGTTGAGTTGATGGTTAAAGTTTTGATTTGTAAAAAAAAGAAAAGATAAGTATATGTGTCCGCATAAAATTTTGGCATGATCCGTTTATCTATATAACTTATAAATTGTGTAATTTGATTTAAACTATACGTTATTCCGATTTGCTGAAGTTACCGAATAGTTTAGTTAACAAGTTTATATGTCATCAAATTGTTTTAACCATATCACACTAAGACAATCTTCGTCTTACGTCCAATAATATTTGATCCGATAGTCCTGGTCCGAAGATGTTCTATACAATAAATTTATTATGTATCCGATAAGTATTAAGTATAGATTGATATCCGAATTTGATAAATAATCTACACATGTTAAGTATAACTCAACAATTCTTACACATATTAATTTTTGAGCCTGTTAACAAACCCAAATACCCTTTTTATTTCACAGTTGGGCTTTGGCTCACCTAAGCAAAACGCCACCCTTATTGGGCTTGAGTCCAAATTAAATCCAATACAAACAGAGACATATAACACTCCTTTTATTTTTGTTTAAACCATACTCATTAAGCAAGAGAAGTCACACCCCTGGTGTGTACTGTTATACCGAGAGACCAATTCAAACAAGTACAAATAAACCACAAAATAAGCCAAGGAAATAAGCTTCGACCAAACACTCTCTCTGCTGTTTCTCTTGACCCGAAGGCTAACTAACACACCCTACGTGGGTGGTGGTTGCACCGAGACACAAGCAACACCAACACAACCACCCTTGTGGTTATGTCGACTCGAGTCACACACAAAATACTCACATATGCGGCTTACTAGCCGACTAGAAACAAGAACCAAAAGCAGCCACTTTGGGCTCTTGGTGGTGGTCGAAGACCAAGACCAAGACAAGCAAACACACCCTCTCGGGTTTTATTTGTACATCGAATCCCAACCACAAACCAAATAACCCATTTTGCCGAGACCTTAGTGGTCTCGACTTGTGCTCCTCCTCGGTTGTCCTAACCACGAAATGAGAACAACAACAACATAACAACAATTAAGCAATTATTCGGCCGAGGCCCTAGCGGTCTCGGCTCTAGTTCCCATGGCAGCCCGACAACAACAACAACAACAAATAAACAACAAGAACACTAAGTAATCAACAACAACATCAAGACATTGCCGAGACCTCCATGGTCTCGGCTTACCTTTCCCTCGCCAACAGTCAACCGAAATGGACCCTTGGTCTTCCATTTTCACAACAACAAAAATAACAACAAAAGTAACAACAATAAAGAGAACACGCATTCAAGAACGTCAATAATACCGTGAGCTTCAACTCGACATACAAACCCACTAACGATACCATATCCGTTTTTAATCCTTTTTATTTAACAAAATCATTATACCCGTTTGTTATTTAACCCAATAGATCAAGATTAAACCGAGTTGACTCGTATACGAGTCAACTCGTGCGCGAGTCATACCTGAAAATTACGGTCTACACGTTGTGGATGATAAAGATGATGAGAGTGGTGGTGATTCGGGAATGAAACTCGAATGAAAATGATGTTAGGGTGAGCTTGGTGGCGCGTGTAATAGCTCAAAAGAACGAGAATGAAATTTATTGAAGGATGGTGGTAGCGGTGTGGTTATGGAGGCGGGGGTGGTGGTGGTTCTTGGGTTGCCGGCGGCGGCAGTAGAGAGAGGAGAGGGAGGAAGAAGAAAGTATATCTTGCTTTCTTGTTTTTTTAAGTGTATGAGTGTGATCTCCTTCTGTTATCCGTATATATATACCAAGGAAATGCAAGTTGTTTTTCATTCTTTCATTTGGAGTTAGTTTATGTATTCAAGTGTTTGTTTGGTTGTGGCGTGAAGAATAGAGTGTAATAATATGGAGTGTGACAGTGGAGAAGAGAGTTATTGTAAGATTGGAATGATGGTTTCTTATGGTTGTATTAGTCGGTGTAAAGAACTAGGAAGAAGAAAACAAAACAAGGTGATGGTTTTGGTTCGGTAGTGTATTGCAGAGGTCAACAGAAATTCAACATGTGATAGTTTTAATTTCTCATTATGATAGAGTGTGGCTTACAAGTTATAGTTATCATTATTGAGGGTATTCAAGTGAGTTGTCAGAGTAGGAAATGTGCAAGATTCATTTAGAGTGTGTAAGTCACTCAAATGATGAGAGTTTATTATTGCTTTTGGCCGGCGCTCTCAACCAAAAGAAAGAAGACAAAATAGTTTTTGTGTAAATTTTAGTTGGCTCGTTGGTTTATTTTATTAGCAATCATAGATTATCATGGTATGCACAAATGAGGGTGGCATAAAGAATATGCAAACGTGTCACGGCGTTTAGGTTAACATAAAAGCAAAAATTTAACCGATAAAAACGGTTAATGAAACAGTGACGATAGATGAGTCTTCGTTTACTATTTACAAATAAAAGGGAAATTTACGAGATGTTATACATGGAAGGAGCGCCTCTAGTTGGACTAATATATATTCTGATTTTTCTTAAAAAAAACAAAGAATATTATTTGATTCAGATTCAAATATTTTCGCCTTAGATTCAGATTCAGATATGCGAGTCATATTCAGATTCAGAGCCTCTTAATAAACAAACAGCACTGTGAATTATCATCTACCAGGTGTTTGTTTTGGTTTATATAGCCTGCTTATGTCTTGTTTGATTTTCGGCTTATATTTCATAAGTTCAAGGAACTTACTTATATAAATCGAAAAGTTTTAAAAATAAGCCATAAAAGGTGAGCTTATGAAACATAAGCCTAAAACCAAATAAGTCATAAGCAGACAATATAAGAAACAAATACCCCCTATGCTACGAGGTATTGCATATTTAGCCAGATTGCTACGCTCGTGTTTCTCCTTACGTCTTGTGGTTGCATTTTTTAAACTTGTATTAGGCGTCATGTCGGGGCGATAGTTTCATTGGAAGAAGTATGGTTGTGTGATCAAGTTTAACAATTTTATCCATTGCAAGAAGCTATTTTCATTATGGTAAGATGAAAAACAAATAATTTCTATCATAATACCAATTATGAGTGATTCTAATTTAGGTTGTGTTTGTTTTTTTTCAAAAGGTCTGAATACATCTGAAGTCTGATTCGGTCAGACATTTTCAGATTCAGACTTTTTGTTTTTTTTCAGATCTGAAGTCTGAATACGGTCTGATTCGGTCAGACATTGAATACCATCTGATTACATCTGAAAAGCCTAAACTTTACACCTATTTCTTTTCAATCCTTATCTCCTCATCTTGGTATTGATTTTTTTTATTAATAATCACGAATGGATGGTCTTTTGGTTTGTTTTATAGCGAAAGGATTGTTTTTTGTTTATTCAGACATTTTATAAAAACAGACAGTCTAAAATAATTCAGATACATAATTCAGACAGACTTTTGGACCACTTTTTATATTCAGAAGTGGTATTCAGATTCAGACATAAAACCTCTTAAAAAACAAACAACACCTTAGTGATCGTGAAAAGTGGATAGGCAACTAAAATTAACATTTCATTGTAATTTTAATAGTAAATACTCTTTTTAGTCATAATTTTACGGTTGTCGTTAGCAAAATTTATGATACATCTGTACATAAGTCATGAAGTTTTTGCATTACTCTTCGTAAATATGATACATAGACTTCCTACATTTTATATTTCGAGTTGTCTCTTATCAACCACGTTATTTATTGTCGTATTTAAATATCTTACTGTCGCCAAACTTCATGCCGTAAACTATCCCATGCAAATGTCTTGATTCCGACCTTTAGCTAATCTCATTTGAACTAATTTTGAACTCTTTAATCTTCAATCGTTAGTAACATGCTTAAAATTGGTTTCTGATACACAAAAAAGAGCACAAACATATTCCCAATATGATTAGTAATCACTCTTTCAAATATGATTGTTGGCTAATAAGTCAAAGTAGTTTGGTGGTCATGGTCAAGCATAGCGAATGAGAGGGATAGCACTAATCTACCACTTCGAGATCTGTTATACACATGAAAATCCCATGTGCATCCAAGATTCCATGAATTATTGATAAAGGAACTATTATCTAATTATTATATTTAAGGTTTTGTGTATAAATGTATGTGATCATAGGTTGGTGATGCATTTGCGCGAAATGATTAAAAATGTTAAAATCATATTTTCACGATAATAGTTTTGTTAATAACAACTTTTAGTAATGTGGTTAAAAGATAATCTTTTAGAGAGTTAGAATTAAATGAGAAGAGCAAGAAATAAGCATAACCGCATATTCGAAATGCAACGCTTTGAATTAGATGTATCTTTATTTATTCAAATGCATTTTAACATATTTTCTAGCTCAAAATTAGTTACATGTACGTATATTAGATGCATTTCATAAAATTAGATGAATACTATGTTTTTTTCTTTCTCTACATGTCGAATATAGTTGTAGTGCTACTTTGCATCTTTTCCGCTTCAAAAAACTTCGAAACGATAGGCGATGCCTCAAAATGAACATATATGCATCTAATTTAAATCGATGCATCTCAAAGATGTGTGGTTATAGTTACTTATTTTTTTTTTCATTTTATGTTTTCTTCTCACTGGATCCATATCCATCTCTTACTACATCCGTCCTAAAATAAGTGTCCAGTTTGACTTTTCAGTTTCAAATTGGTTCAACTTTGACCTTATCTATTTTTACGGGTGTTATAAAATATTTGATGCAAAATATATGCATGGATTAGGTTTTAAGTGTATTTTTCATTGGTATAATTTTTCATCAAATATTATATAACAAAAAAATATATATTTAATGTCAAAGTTGAACCAATATGACTCTAAAAAGTCAAATAAGACACTTATTTTGTGACGGAAGAATATATAATAAGCTCACAAACAAATTTGAAATCAAATCTTTCAAGAGGTTTCTATTAAACCAATAGAAGAGATCAATTTTGTCATGTAAGAGAGATTGAGTCATCCCATTGGATAATAAGAAGTCATAATCGAAACTATTTGGTCAAACTCATCTAAATTTCATCCATAAAAAAACTACGTATAAAAATACATGTGTCGATTTTATAAAAATAAAAACTAAAAATAGAAGAGGATGATTAATAAAACTTTAGGTATTAAACTTTTAAAGAAAGATGTTAAATAAATAAAAAAAAGTAATCATTACACCCATAGCTTCAACGCCCCAACCCACTACTCACATTTTGTAAAAAACTTTCATTATGACACATGTAACACTTGTCGCAATTTGCCCCCACCCACACCCAAACAACTACTCTTGGTCTAAATATCTTCCCTTATATTAATTATTAAAAAGTTTACTATTCATTTCATATTTACAATCTAACATTTTAACTTTTTATAATCTTTATTTTGTATTTAAACTTACGTGAATACATAAACTTTTACCTAAATATTAATTACCAAAAAGTTTACTTTTTTTAGAAATTATCCTGTTTGACTTTGTACTTTATATTTTTTTGGTGATGTAATACTTGAGAGCATATAATTTTATACTCAAAGTCGGGAATTTAATCTACAATATCTTATGTTTAAAAAAAAAAAAAAAAAAAAACCGAACTTGCACGAATATTATTTTACACTAATGAGGATCATTTTGTCGCGACGGGCGGGCAACTAAAATACAGTTAAAGTCATTACTCATTAGTTAAAAGTTGCCAAATGCTATTTATCTTTTTTAGAGCTTATTAACCTTCATAGATTTAAGTTTGTTACGCTCATCTTATAAACTATAAGTCCATATATACCCGACATCCAAAAGGCCCAATGAAGGTTTCATTCGCTGAGCTTTGAAAAATAATGTGAATAGTGACGATAAATATTTACACTGTATTAGGTAACGTTGGTTGTGGAATTTGTTTCATATCTATTTAACTGTTTCCCACAAAAGCCACGTTACATAAACGTGAAAACTCAAAACATGCCTAAATTCAACCATTTGCAACTAATCACTACTTTCTTTGTCTTTAAGTCTACCTATGTCCAACCTTAATATCCATTTTCTAGTAAATCCAATAATGGTTATGCCTTGAAAACATATTCTTGTTCTAATTTCTAAATGTAGACCATTTAATATGTTGTTTTAACCTCAAACATGTTGTTTGTTGCCATCATGTTGCATATTTTTATTTTGGTGTTAGAGAATATACAAATATTAACTACAGTTAATTCTAAAAAAATTAATTGTAGTTAAAATTAGTATATCTGTATATTGTTTGAAAATATACAAATTTTAACTGGGTCGTATGCTAGGTTTTTTAAAGGAGAATCAAGTGGGAAAAGTGCTAAATTTTGAAAATTATTACACAGGCCGGCAATGGTGCGGACATGGCTGTTTGTATGGACTATGTCCGTAGTGTTCACGAACGGTTTGGTAATTTTGTAAATGGTTTCTTTTTGGGTAAGCGTGTGGCATATCCAGTTGTTGAAAACTACGTCAAGAATACTTGGAGTAAATTTGGACTTGTTAGGTTGATGATGAATTCCAAAGTTCTAAGGAAGGTATGGACGCTATGCTTGAAAACGGGCCGTGGTAATTCATAACGTGGCATTAATTCTGAAAAATTGGTTACCAGATGCGAATATTATGAAGGAGGATGTGTGTAATATTCTGGTTTGGGTTAAGCTGCAGATAGTCCTATTACAGCATTCACGAAAGATGGTTTGAACACTATTGCAACCAAACTTGGCACCCCAATGATACTAGATTCTTACACATCCACTATGTGCATGGAGTCTTGGGGTAGGTCGAGTTATGCACGTGCCATGATTGTGTTGAGTGCAGATGCGGAGTTGAAACACTCCCTCGTTGTGGCGGTGCCAAAATTCGAGGGTGAGGGGTATACTATGCACACTATCCATATTGAGTATGAGTGGACACCTCCAAGATGCTCAAGTTGTAAGGTATTTGATCATGTTCTTAATAAATGTCCTAAGAAACTTGTCTCGGATGTTAGGAAGAACTCGAAAACGCCTAAGAAAACTATTAGTGGGGTTCAGATTGGTTTGAAGACTAAGTTCGCTTATCGACCTAAGGCACCAAGGAAACCGAAGGAAACTATTGATAAAACTGATATTACGGTTCCTTCCACTTCAAACTCTTTTGGTATATTAAGCTCTGTGGTTGATATGGAGGATGGAGAGGGTCGTAAAGATTCGCCAGGGGGTAGCCCAGGTCATATATCTTTGGCTGCAAGGATTAATGAGCTAGAAATTCAAATGTTTGATGGGAAGCTTATGCTATTGGATGATGATGGAAAGCCGTTACCTATACAAAGGGAGGCTACTGTGACCTAATCAGGATGTAAGCCTAGTACTACTATGAAAAAGCAAGGGGGAGATTCTGATAGTGATGAAGTCGAAGAAATTGATGATGACATGGCTCGATATATGGCTAACCCGAATCATGCTGGTGGAGGAGCTAATGATGCAAGTCTCCTTGAGTATGAGGAGTATGATGGTCACGAGTATGATGTTAATGACTTAACGGGGGAACAACTTGGTTTATGTGACGCATGGGACATCCATATCAGTTGTATACGCAAATTTAATTTATTTGTTTGTATAACTTTATTAATAATTTTCTCAGATTAGATTGTTGGTATATTAAAAACAAGTTTAATTTGTATTTCTTACTTTTGTTATAAAATAATGCAAGTCATGTAAGTCGTGTTAACGAGGACCGAGATTATACATACGATATATGTTTTATGGTATATAGAATGATGTACGAGCCAAGATCTGATTCGTCACTACGTGATTATATATGTGATCTTTCATAATATCTAACGATGACCGATTGGCTGTAGTTGATAACTAGAATTATACCCAACAGATAACACTTTTAGCCACGGTAAGTCGTCGTTAAAAATATATTATTATTTTAGTTTCCTTTTTTTATATTGTATTTTTTCACAAGTTTTAGTTACGATCGTCATCGATAAAAATTGTTGACTTTAGCCACGACTTGTTTGTGGCTAAAAGTCTTTAGTCACAACTTACTGGCTTTTAGCCACAACTTTGGGTCGTGGCTAAAATGCATGATTCCCGATTAGTAAATTGTTTACGATTCTACATTTGCCTGTTAAATCTAACAAAAATCTATGTTTGTTTTTGTTTTCTTTTGCAACAAAACATGAAACTAATAATAAAACTTATACTACGGTTCTTTCCACTTCGAACTCTTTTGATGTATTAAACTCTATGGTGGATGGAGAGGCTGGTAAAGATTCGACTATTGGTAATGGGAATGGGAACATGGATAAACATGTGAGTGCACATAGTGACTCATTTGGTAGTCCAAGTACTACATCTCTCGTTAAAAAGATTAAGAATATAGAAAATCAAATTCTTGATGGGAAACTTGTGCTATTGGGTGATGATCGGAAGCCGCTTTCTATGCAAAAGGAGGCTAATGTGACATCGGTCTGTGGACCTAGTTCCACTATGGAGATGCAAGGAGAAGACTCGGATAGTGATGAAGTCGAAGATGTTTATGATGAGACCTCTCATTACATGACTAGTGGAGGTGCATACGATGCTAGTTTACATGAGGATGAAGACTATGATCTATTTGACACTTATAACCTTCAAGGATTAACGCCGGAACAGTGGGCATTCTGTGATGCATTGGATATTAATATTCGTGGTCAATTTAAACATTAATTTCATTTCGTGTCCTTATATTAGTTGTTAATAAGTTTGATTTGTCTTTCTTATGATAGTTTTGGTTTGAAGCATAATTGGTGCGTTCGTCTCCTGTCTTTGTAACTGGTTTAAATGTGGAATTCACCCACATCATATATACTTAAATATTCTTTTAGAGTAATAAAATTTACCAGAGGTATCCCTTTCCCAAAAAACTTGAAACCTTTTCTATGTACAATTTCTTGCGAGTGAATCTAATAAGCACTTATTTTTAAACAGCTTAGGTATAACTTTTTAAAGGAACAAGCACAAGCTAGCTAGAAAACATAAGCAACTTCAAGCACCCTTAATTAAATAATATAAATGTGTATCGGGTATTAACCTATACGCTTATAGGCTGAAGTTTCATGGCTTATAATTTGTACTTATATAAGTTGCGACTTAGTGTTGTAGAGCATCATCTATGCTTTATATTCCCTCTGACCTACGGTAAGGGTTCACTTTTAATATGCACAAAGTGATAGAAAATCTCACTAACTACACTTTTCACTAATCAAATTTTATTTTTTTTCCACTAAAACCTCTTCTTATTGGTTAAAATGCAAAGTGAACATTATTTTGAGACAACCTAAATTAGTAATGTGAACACTTATTATAGGACGGAGCGAATAACGTTTTACAAAATTACCAAACTATTTGTTTTCTTACAGTTTGCACTATATAAAACATGAGCAAAAAAAGTAGACATGCATGAGATCAATATAGATCTCATATTTGCCATAGAACCAATGGACTAATCATAGCCACCCATTTTTATTTTCCATCTTTTTTTTAAAACAACATATCTTGCAAACGGTAAATCTTCAAGCTACAAAAAAAATACCATCGCGACGAGAATTAAATGATCTTTCTATAGATATGCATTGTTATATACTTTCAACAATTTTTTTTTTCTACGAACTTTTTTTTTTTTTTTAATTTCCGCCCAGAAAAAATCATATATGATTCGTAAGAATCATATATGATTCGATTTTTACGAATCATATATGATTCTTACACGAATCATATATGATTCTTACGAATCATATATGATTCGTACGGAATCATATATGATTTGTTAAAATCGAATCATATATGATTCTTACGAATCATATATGATTTTTCTGGACGGAAATTTTGGAAAAAAAAAAAGTTCAGCGAAAAAAAAGTTCGTCGAAAATATATAACAATGCATGTCTATAGAAAGATAATTTAATTCTCGTCGCGATTGTATTTTTTTTGTAGCTTGACGATTTACGGTTTGCGAGATATTTAAGTTTAAAAAAAGGGTGGAAATTAAATTTTTTTAATTTGATAAGAAAAATGAGTGGCTAAGATTGCTTGATGAGTTCTATGGTAAAAGTTGGATCTATAAAGAACTTTTGCCCTATATAAAACATAAACAAAAAAAGTAGACATGCATGCGAGTACAGTTAAATACTACAACCATCTAAAAGAATGAAACATAATAATTCAAAATATATTCATATATTGATTTCTTCCTTCACTTTTTTGTGTGTTTCTAGATAAACTAAAAACAAATTGTTCAACATTATCGTGAGTGTATGGACAAAATATTCTATCATAAACTTTGATAAAACCAAACGTTTATTACAAGATTTTGAAACCTTAGATAAATTTGTGACATACTACAAATATTCCTATCTACCTTGATTGTATCAAAAGAAAGTATATATGCTCACATGAATACATTTGTGTATACAGATACATATGCAGGGTTGGAATCAGGATTAAATATAAATGGGGGCACAAATTCTTTTGAAGCGTAATATAATAAAAACACATTTCGATGTACCGAGTGCATTTAAGATGCATTTATGAAAAGTCGATGTTTTTTTCAAAAATTAGCACTATATCGAGAAAATCCATAGAGGTCTCGGGAACCCCTGGTTCCGTCCCTGTACATATGCACGCATTACAAATAAAGATGCATGCATTCCTACGATGTTTATTGACTAATACATACATGATTAATTGTCTATGATCTCTTAACTGGCTAGAACTAATTAAGTTTTAAATGAAAGAAATACATGACGTACTTTGTTTTAGAAGTTTATCTGGTATGTTAGAAGATCCGTTGCCATAAATGTATTTTACTAATTTCCATGTGTTTTTTTAGTGGACAATAACTTTGTGACGTAGGAAGTATAGAAATATAATGTATGATAGAGCTACTATTGTTTCTATTATTGTACTATAACAACTTCAATAAAAAGGAAAGAAACTTGTGATTCACTACATATATTGTGACAGATGTAGGTTTAGCTAGCACTTAAAAAAGAAAGAAGCTTAAGCAAGACACCACCTAAAAATAACAGAATGACGACTCAAAAACACCACATTTATATGCCACAAATGTGTATATATCATATCTCTACCACACACTCTTAAATGACCTCAAAATTGTCTTGTTTGTTGCTAACAACCTCGAAAAACAAGTGAAAACTAGCAACAGAAACTAAAGGGCAGTTGACACATATCATATATCAATTGATAGGTGTTTGATAAACAAAGAATGGCCTCCGGGTTAACTGCCGGAGATGGATTTTTTCGTGGTGGTGGATTCGAAGGATGTCTAACATCTGGAGATATGGAGATCACAAGACGCCCCTATCATCGAAATTGTAATTGTGCCTTACATAAGACGCTTGGGAAGTGCTCTCATGTCTTGCCTTTAACCAACGTTTCCTTCCCTATTAGACGAGTTTGGAGTGAAGGATCCTTGGCCTTATTGGTTTCTACCTATAACTCTTCGCTATGTTCATCTCCCACGACCAATATCTCTCGTTGTGAAAAGCAGTATTTTGATTAAGAAGTCTGGGCAACAATACTACCTGAAAATTGTTCGGTAATTGTTTTCTTCTATTATTGTACTGTGTGCTTTTATAAGTTATAACCCTTTTCTTGGGGAGCTTGTTTCTGTAAGTGTATTTTGTTCACATGATCTATGAATTTTAAGACCTTTCTAGCTATAATCCATATATTTCCACTTAATGTATGTGCATTTTGATAATCATGCTTACAAGCTCGATTTTCAAGGCAATTTGCATGGTTTTTTTTTTTACCAATTCTGCATGAAGTTATACAATTATCATCGAGTGCATATGTTATATGTCTTGTATGATCATTTCTTCGAGTAAATCGTTAGTGAGTTTGATTTTCACTTTGAAGATCAATGGGGAAAAATTTTACTCTTTAATCCATGAGTCCATGAACATTCTACCATTTGCAATTCCTTAATTTGAGGTTGAGAAATGTGTTCTGGCTAAAGAATTTCACAAGGTTGATATGCTAGCTACAAGTCTCAGCATATCAATCAACGGGACTAAACTCTCACATTACAGTGCTTATGGCGATTTTGTGAAGGACGACGTGCTAGTTATGAGAGTGTATTTTGATCATTGGTTCGATGTAGTTTAAGAGACTCTTAGTTTAGTGTTATAGTGGTCGATATGATCTCGATAAGTTATCAATTCTAGTTAGTTCGTTTACATTGGGATACATCTCTATTCACGTTGTGCCTCATTTAATCACTCATATCTTTGAGGCTTAGAGTTAAGATCAAATTATGATTCATTTGTAGTTTAATTTTTCCAATCTGGAGACTGGCCACCTTGTTGTATTTTGGTAAAGTTAGGTGTGCGTTTGCCAAATTATAACAACATAAGTGGCATTCATACGAATCCAATATCTTCTTTATGAGTTGTGACGTATATAAATTTCATTTCTTAAACAAAGGAGCTTTGTGGTTTAAGTATGTTAGTTTGATTGTTAGAGTCGATCTATCAACCACTTTCTTCAATTAGCACAGCTACACATGTTATGTCAAACATAAGATATCACAAGTAGGTATGACAAAAAAAGCATCCCACAATATGTGTCTTATTGTTATATAAACACCTCCAAGGTCACCTGGTAGTCAAATATATTGATGTCCTCACAAGAAGTTTATGGTTCAGATCTTACTCCATAAACACTTACAAGGATACCCTACATCTTAGTCAAACTAACTCTACCCAAATAACGCAAATAAGAAAAAACTCATTCATCTACCTATCCTATGTATTGTTATACTCTAGGTGATCATTTTCTATACATGTAAGAAATATATTAGTATATTCTCACTCAGGGGCGGACAGAAGGGGGTTTCCAGGGGTGTAATGGAACCTCATGGATTTGCTTGCGTAGTGTAAAATCATGTCAAGCATGCCAGTTTTTCTAAGATGCACATCGTAAGGCTAAAGGGAAAAAGGTTGGGGTTCAAATGCCGCACAAACAGCTGTTTCGTGGCATTGATGTTAGTAAAGGGGTTAATTTTAGGCCTTCTAAGCCTAAGCAGGTGTATGTAGCTGTGTCGAAGAACCCGAATAATAATAAGGAGAAAATTAATAATGAGGCAAGTACGTGTGGGACGACAGTTGCTACATCAAACCCATTTGATGCTCTTGCTATGGATGATACTGATGAGAGTGGTATTCCTTGTCCTACTCCTATTGTTGAGAAAATTAGGAAGCTTGAAAAGCTAATTATTTATGGTAAAGCTACTCTTATGGATGATGATGATGGTCATCCTCTTAAAAATGTTGATTATCCGGGTAATAAAAAGGAAGCTAAGGTGGATGGGTCTCAAAAGACTGGTAAGGATTCACAAGAGCAGCTTGTGAGTGACTTGAGAGAGAAGGAGCAGGTTGCGGCTTCGAAACCTAGTTCCTCTTCTTCTAAGTATGCTAAGCCTAGTTCTTATTCTTCTCCATGTATTTCTGCAACAAAGGTGGTTAACCCATTCTCTAAGGTAGGGGATGTGGTTTGTTCTGACAGTGATGAGGATGAGGTTCTTGAGCCGGATAACCCTATGGCTAAGTATCTTGCATCAGCAGGCAGCGGTTACGAGCTTGAAGATTACTTCTCTGATGATTATGCGGCTCAAGTCTACGATTTACCAGGGCACTTGGATGACTTCTGTGACCAGTATGATATCAAGCTCCGAGGTCGTGGTAAGAAGTAATTATATTGTTTGGTAGGTCATAAGATTGGCATGTCTTTCTTATGTAGTGATTTAGTTGTTGCACTTTAAGTGCTTGTTTTTTGCCCATGTAATGAGCCGAGATGAGAGATTCACTCTCATCCGTTGTACGTAAACGTTTTTTGGCGTAATATATTTTACGAGGGTGATCCCCTTTTACTCACATGGTCCTTAATTTTTGAATTATGATTTTTCTGTATCTTTTATAAAATGAAAGTATGAAACTAATAACTTTTGGTATTGGGTCCACGTCTGTTCTTACAACAAAAACAAAATAGAGTGAACTTTCAGTTTGCTATAATTTATGGTAGCCATGCATGTAACATGAAAGTTTACCCATTTAAACAAAATTGTCTATCGAATCATATCAATTGGATTTAAATGCACTGATGTCCATATCTGTACCAAAAAGGTCACATATAAAAACCTAGTACTCCGTAAATGATTAGTATATATAGTTAAATATCTAAAAAAATTGCAAAACCTAAGAATAATATATATAAAAAGTTGACAGCTTTGAGGGGAAAAGCTTATGTAAACCGTACAATGTCACGCCATAATTAATACAGGCTACATCTAAGCTCGTATACATAGAGCGATGCCGCATATGCTACAATGCGGCTACAAGAAGCCTAATTATTATGCAAAACCAAACATAGATATATATAATAAGAAGAACTATAAAAGTGTTTTGTTATTGGTAAAGTATCTTAAATGGGCATTAAAAAATGAAGAAAATGATAGGGTGAAAATGAAAGTTACCAATATTTTCTAGGATTTAGATACATTTCAGTGACCCGACGGCTAAAGCACGGACTGCACTTTGCAAAATTCATGGAGCCCGGTAAATCACTAGTCTTTCACGACTATCGATTATATATCGCTAAGACGGGTGACCCAAAGAAATTGCATCTTACGAGATTCGTTCTTAAAACCTTTTATCATGACTCTTAATTAAGCCCTTACTGTTTGGTCGTTGTCCTCTAGGATTAAAAACACTACGTCTTTAAAGGATAGAGATCATCTAATGTGTCACAAATCTAAGGTTATGTTGTTTTCGGTTGTTCATTTTTTCAGTCTAGAGCTTTTCGCATCAAGTGCTAATAAATAATAGTGCAAAACACAAAAACTTGTAACTAACTTGTCATTTTACTTTACCGTGAATCTATCTTTTAACTTTTAATCTTATATTATGCGTATCTTGTGACCATTTTACCCCTTCCCGTCAATACGAGTGTTGATAAATAGAAGGGTAAATGGTCACAAAATACACCCTTAAAGAATATTTCTAGAAATCCCCTAGTTTCATTTTCACTTGTTATCGTTTGGTTTCTTTTCGTTAGTAGTTGTTTACAAGTTAAACTCTCAACAAATTAACGAGAAAAAAAAATATATAGTACTATGAACAAATCTACTCGGTCAACAAGCGAGCCCCTTTGATATAAATATACGGTATTGTAAGTTCCACCACACCATCATAACTCATTCACTTTTCTTGTTAAAAGAGTTTAGCAAATAGTGTCAACCAAAAATATATTATCATGGCGAGTGGAGCAACCGGAGATGCGATGTTTCATGGAATATATGGAGGATGCATATCAGGTGACGATCTAGGCGTTCAACGTAGGCCTTACCATCACAACTGCAGTTGTGCTCTTCATAACGTGATTGGTGGTCATTGTTCTCATGTTGCTAAGGTGTCGTACCCTTTTAGACGGTCTTATAGTGAAGGTTCTCTTTCGGCTATGAAATCAAACGCTTCTCCTAGTTCCTCGCCTAGGTGTGCTTCTTTATCGAGGCTAGGAGAACCGATCGCCATAAAGGATTCACCTCCTGAGAGTGTTAATTCGCTTCCACATGTTCCTAATGATGAACAATAACATGGTAGCAATTAATAAAATTTCTAATATTCTCTTTTGAGGTCGTATTTGGTGATTGATCGGGTTTTGTTTAAGTTGGATCTTTTGTATATGTGAATAAGTTAAACCCTTGTATCCATTTTGTTATTTTTAGGAGATAGACTTTTAAATAAAGATATCATTAGATTTTTTTTCTATGCTATTGACTTATTGTATGTTGGCCTTTTGGATCATCGATCATTATAAATAAGTTTCATGCAAGACGTTCATTTCGTAACTCTTCAAGTTTATTACTTTGTGTGTTGCTTGGGTAATATTCAAAGTTTATACGCCTTCATATTAGTTATGTTTGGCGAGATTAGCAATATTTGTAAAGAGTAACAGTTTTCAAAAGTGTTTGGTAACGTAGTTTTAGCTAAAAAAAATATATAGAAAAAGTTGGGTGTTTCAGGTTGATGGTGGAGAGTCAAGAAAGGTGTATGATGGAGGTTAAGAAGGTGTGACCAAACCATGAAGTGGTCCTCATCAAAGGTTACGTGGCGACAAAGTATTATGATATTAGATAATAGGTCCGAGCAACGAAACCCTCGATGATAGGCGGGAAATCTCAAAAAATTATACGGTGTAGCACGAGGGGCAAGTTTATGAGTTGAGTCTAAATGAGGGTAACAAAGACACCCAAAAATATGAATATGGGAGTAATTTGGTTCTTTCTTGAAACCATTAGTGGTAAACAAATTGTGAAGTTGGTTATTGTCAAACTCACCATCATGATTACTTTTAAATGCTTTAATATCACACTTAAATTAATTTTTGACATAAGCACGAAAGTGATTTTTGTTTTTGGAACACATCTGACTTGTTACGTAAAGTGTAAATCCACACATTATCCGAAAATTGATCTAGAAATAAGATATATTATTTTTTTTAAGCTATTAGCACTTGAATTAGGAGATCTCCATAAATCTAAATGAATAACATCAAAACAATTAGAAATAACGGAATCTAAACTAGAAAATGGAAGTTTTACATGTTTGCCAAAGTGACAATCATAACAAATATTGTGAGACTTCTCTTTATTACACGAAATATAATAGAGGACACAATAGACCAAACACATCATCACTGAGATGACCAACGCGTCAGTGCCATGTGGACTAATTGATAGAAAATAAAGCTGTCGGGATAGACGATGGTTTTGGTAACTGGATAGAGATCACCCGAACCGTCACATGTGAAGAGGACATGGCGAGTCAATAAGTCCTTCGCAGCAAAACCCAAACTCGTCATGTTCAATTGTACATTTGTTATCCCTAGTAAAATGCTGGGTATAATAAGATGTTCAATGATGTTAGGTGTAACAAGAACATTATGAAAATGGAGAGGTCTATGAGTGGCAGGAAGACTACTATGGTCGGTATGAGTGACATGTGTAGAATTACCATCACAAAGATACATAGATGGAAATAAACGTTTGATAACGTCTAAATCTAACATGTTTTTTATAGCGTTATTGGTAGTTTTATATATGTTTTGTGGTTATATTTATATGCTTTTGTTACTAAATCGTATCAAAGTGTGTTTGCAAAGCATTTGTAGCCAAAGACAGGAAAATGGATGGAAAAGATACAAAAATGAGGAAAAAGGAAGTATTTGAGATTTCATGTGAATCTTGTGTCAAGTTCCGCTCCGTAAGTTACTTCAATGAGTTAAAGTCCAAGTAGTCAAGTTCATAAGCTTTAGGAAAAAGAGAAAGATCAAAGAATCAAGAACTACGACCGAGAAACAAGTCATACGCAAAAGCCCAAGAAAAAGGTTCAGCAGCCATCACCATCCGATCGGTCGCCGCCCGCAACCGATTCGGATGGAGTGAATGTGGATTTACCGAGAAGACCAACCGATCGGTAGACCATTCCATCCGATCGGTTGGAAGTCGCTGTTTGACCCAAGACTTCTTTATTAAGGATTGTGACTTTATAACTCCGGTTCTAGGTCCTTCTTGTCATTATTCTAACCATTCAATACTACTTGGAGAGCAAGAGAAGCATTTATGCACTTAGACCCTTGGTGAGAGCAACTTATGGAACCATTTGTTGAGTATTTATATACCAATCAATCTAGAGAGAAGAGAGGAGAGATACACAAGTGCTAGAAGAGAACCATTCACAGAAATATACTCAGAAATTCGTCCATAAGTCCAGGAGAAGGGAGAAAGTCGAATATACCATTTTCATTGCTTGTGGAATCATTGTCTTTCACTTGTAATCTTATTTCCAAATCATTGTAAGACTTTCAATCATGGTTTCTAATGTTCAAATTATGGAGTTTACATTTATGTGTGCTATGAGTGGCTAGTGCCTTTGTGCACTTGCTTAGATGATGTGTATTATTCATTGATTTGCATATGATTGTGATAACATGTTTTAATTCAATTTCAAGTCAATTCTAAGAATCAATTGTGATAAAGTTTCATAGTGACATTTGGGTAATTAAGTTTAACTAGTGCTAGTAATCTTGAGGGTTGAAAGAACTATTGTTATTCCACTAGTTATAATCATTTGTCTATGAATGATTGTTGTCTTCCACTATTCTTGATTAACCAAAGGAACTTAATTGTGATTGTAATGAAAAAGCTTTTGTCTATCAAAACGGATTGATTGTAAACCACTTTAAAGGTCGAGAGATTAATAGTTTGCTTTCAATTGTGACCTTTTGTCTATAATTGGTTACCTTTTGTATTGACCATTTCCTAAGCTTATTTGATTAGACAAAAGAATGTTTTTGTGTTTGAGGAACACCAACTCATGAACCTTGAATTGATCTTGAATTGATTGGTTAAACGTAATGCTTGTTTTTATAAACCAAAATCTTGACGAAGGTTTAATTTGTAGAAACAATAGATTAGTGTCAAAACTAATTATCACAACCAACATGTTTTCTAAAAGTTATCACAATCATATTAGTCAATTGTAGTACACTAGTCTAAGCAAGTGTAGTTTTTAATCATTTGAATTTTCATTATATCATTACTACTTATTTGAGATAGTTGCTTTTAACTTACAATTCGATTCACTACACAAATCCCTGCGAACGATCCCGACTTACCATCAAAATCTTGCTACAACGGACGAGTATACTTGCTCGTATGTGTTGTTATTAGATTCGGTAATTCACCCCCTTATAAATTTAAAACTTGCACCGAACCGGGCACATCAAGTTTTTGGCGCCGTTGCCGGGGATTTTGATCGTGTTTCTGTAAGTTTTAGTCCAATTCTCATATAGTTAGTTTTCGTAAAAAAAAAAAAAAAAAAAGTTTTACCGAGCTGCCCATCCGATCGGTTATTCATCCATCCGATCGGTTTTCCAAAATTTTCATTTACCGAGAGAACCATCCGATCGGCGGACATTTCCATCCGATCGGTTCCTTCAAATCAAATTTACCGAGAGATCTATCCGATCGGTAGACTGTTCTATCCGATCGGTTAGACGATTCTGATCTTTTCAAATTGTTTTCATTCTTTGCTCGTTTGTTTAGACATTGCCTCGATTCGTTGGGGAATTGTATGAACACTCGATCAACTGGAGTAGAACCAATTCCACCATTTTCAGATCCCGAACGTTTAGTCCGAAGACAAAGAAGAAGAAGAACACCCTTTGTTCCACTAGCCAATCGTGTACCAAGAGTACCAAACCCAACTTTTGATAACCTTTTTGAAGCCAAAGTCGTTTATAACCCATTCACTGACCAACCTTTTCCCATGGCTGACGATAGACCCATGTGGGAAGCAAACCGAGCCGTAGCACCAACTCCTGGAGCTGCTATTGTTGCTGTCAACTTAGGTGACAATTTCACCGTGAAAGGTCACCATCTTTCTATTATCAAAGACCGTCAATTCGATGGCCGTTCGAGGGCCGATCCTCACAAACACGTTGCCGAATTCATTGAAATTTGTGGCATGTTCCGATATGGTGATACAAATGTAGATGCCATTAAACTCAAACTTTTTCCGTCATCACTTGCTGGAGATGCAAAAGTGTGGTATAACGAATTAACACCAGGAATCATCACTACTTGGGAGGAGATGAGGCAAGCTTTTGTGAGCCGATTCTTTCCACCTGCAATGTTTGATCGACTCATGGGAGAAATTCGTGCTTTCACACAAAATCCTAACGAATCACTCGTCGAAGCCTGGCTTCGTATGAAGGATTTACTTCGAAGTTGTCATGGACATAGTTTAGGACGAGGAACCATTATCCAAATCTTTTACCATGGACTTGATGAAACATCTCAAGGAATTCTTGATGCTGGAGGAATTTTTCTTTATAAGACTCCTAACCAGGCATATCAATTGCTTGAAGACCGAGTTCTTCTCAAACTCGACTGGTCAAAAGATGCCAAGACAAAACCCTTAAGAAAAACCGTTGCTTTTGCCGAAAGTTCTGATTCATCTAAACTCATGGAGAAAATGGAAACCTTGGTTTCCAAAATCGATTCGCAATACAAAGATCTTAGAGGAGAGATGAAAGAAATGCGAGATGGTTGTAACAACTGTGGAGGTAACCACCCATCATCAGAATGCGATGATCAACCTATGGATCAACCAAAAGAAGGAGAAGCTAATTATATCCAAGGAGGATACCGAGGAGGAGGATATCGAGGAAATTATTACGGACGAAACTCTGCTAGTTGGCAAGATCGCCGACAAAGGGATAACAACCATGAGTCCCAACCAAAAGTAGAGAACCAAACCTCACAAAATTCCGACAAGAAACCTGAAGAAACAGATTTTGAAAAAATGATGAGAGAATTTGTCACTGCCCAAAAATCAACCAACGAGTTCGTCAAGAATCAATTTTTCAATCTCAAGACCAAAGTTGAGCAGGGTCAGAAAAATCATCAAGCATCTATCCAAGATCTTGAAAACAAATTTGGGAGACTCTCTGATCAAATTTCTTCACGACCATCAGGTTCGTTGCCTAGTAACACCCAAACCAACCCAAAACCATCATCATCATCGAATGATAAGACTTATCGTCCACCACAAACCAGAAATGAGCATATCAATGCTGTATTCACAAGAAGTGGCCTGTCTTATGATCCACCACCCAACCCAAACAACACCACAACTATCGATTTCGATAGTGAGGATGAAGATGAAGAATCCAAGAAGGAGAATACACCAAAAACACCACCCAAACCCAAACCCAAACCACCAGTTAAGGCTTACACTCCAAAAATTCCATATCCACAGAGCCTTAAGAAAGAAAGAATGGAGGAGCGTTATAAGAAGTTTGTTGAAATAATCAAAGAAGTTAGACTCAATGTACCTCTCATTGATGTTTTAGCTGGAATGCCCAATTACGGGAAATTTTTGAAAGAACTTCTTAACAACAAAAACAAGTTGGAGCAAATATCCGCTACCTTTCTCAATGAAGAATGTTCAGCTATTGTTCAAAACAAAATTCCACAAAAACTCGGAGATCCCGGAAGTTTTCTGATTCCATGCATATTAGGAAACAACATCACATGCGATGCTTTAGCCGACTTAGGTGCGAGTATCAATTTGATGCCTTATTCGCTGTATACGAAACTTTCAATCAATACTTTGAAACCCACAAGGATGAGTATCCGATTAGCTAATCATACTTACCAATATCCTGTTGGTATTGCTGAGAATATGCTTGTCCAAGTAGGTAAATTCATTTTTCCCGTGGATTTTGTAATTTTAGAAATGGAGGAAGATAGTAGAGTACCACTTATTTTAGGAAGACCTTTTCTAAACACCGCTGATGCGATCATCAGAGTAAAAGGAAGAGAACTCAACCTTGGAGTTGGAGAGGATAGAATCACTTTTTTAATCGATAAAGCAATGAAATATCCACATTCCAGTGATGACACTTGCTTTAACATTGATGTAATCGATGAAGTCACTGAGGAAGAATTGGATGCATTACTTGAAGATTCTGATCCATTCATGACTATTTCAGAGAAGATTAGTGAAACAACTTTTGATAAAGAATTCGCTGATTTTATGGAAGTTAAGATTGAAGAAGAAGAAGAAGAAGAAGAAGAAGAAGAAGAAGAAGGAGAGATAATAGAAGAAGATTTTGAGGAAATCAGTTTTAATGATCAAATGAGGATCAAAACATCAGTTCAAGAACCACCGACTGATCTTGAGTTGAAACCACTGCCGGAAAATCTTGAGTATGCTTACTTGGAAGACAATTCGCTACTTCCAGTAGTCATATCTTCGTTGCTCAATGATTTTGAGAAAGAATGTCTGATTTCAGTTCTTAAGAAGCATAAAGAAGCTTTTGCGTGGAAAACTTCTGACATCCCAGGAATCAGTCCTGATTTTTGCAAACACAAAATCAATTTCGAAGAAGATGCCAAACCAGTTGTAGAAAGACAACGTCGACTCAACCCCAACATGAAAGAAGTTGTTAAAAAAGAAATCATCAAACTTCTTGATGCAGGTATCATTTACCCCATCGAGGATAGTCCTTGGGTGAGTCCTGTTCACTGTGTTCCGAAAAAAAAGAGGAATGACTGTTGTGACCAACGAACGGAATGAACTAGTTCCTACTAGAACTGTCACCGGATGGCGAGTATGTATTGATTACAAAAAATTAAATAAAGCCACCAGAAAAGATCATTTTCCTTTGCCTTTCATGGATCAAATGCTTGAGAGATTAGCAGGAAACAAATACTTTTGTTTTCTTGATGGTTTTTCAGGATATTTTCAAATTCCTATTGATCCAGCTGATCAAGAAAAGACCACATTCACATGTCCCTTTGGAACTTACGCTTATCGGCGTATGCCTTTTGGATTATGTAATGCCCCCGCGACTTTTCAAAGATGTATGATTGCCATATTCCAAGATATGCTTGAAACGTCTATGGAAGTTTTCATGGATGACTTTTCAGTTTTCGGAAGCTCATTCGAAGCTTGCCTTTCTAACCTCGATAAAATGCTTGAAAGATGTAAAGCTGCACATCTTGTTCTCAATTGGGAGAAGTGTCATTTCATGGTAACTGAAGGAATTGTGTTAGGACACAAAATTTCTAGCGCAGGAATGGAGGTTGACAAAGCAAAGATCGATGTCATTACCAAATTACCACCCCCAACTAACGTCAAAGCCGTTAGAAGTTTCCTAGGACATGCAGGATTTTACCGTCGTTTCATTAAGGATTTTTCCAAAACATCTCGTCCAATGACGAAACTTCTTGAAAAAGATGCTGTTTTCGATTTTAATGCAGATTGTATGAAAGCATTCGAAGCATTGAAAACACAACTGACTAGTGCACCCATTATGGTTTCACCTGATTGGTCACTACCATTCGAGCTTATGTGCGATGCAAGCGATTTTGCTGTTGGAGCTGTATTAGGACAGCGAGAAGAGAAACATTTTCGTCCTATATATTTTGCCAGCAAAACACTCAACAATGCTCAGCAGAATTACACAGTTACAGAGAAAGAATTGTTAGCCGTTGTTTTCGCTTTTGATAAATTCAGATCATACCTTGTACTTTCGAAAACAATCGTGTTCACCGATCATTCAGCGTTAAAATATCTGTTTAAAAAGCAAGATGCTAAACCGCGTCTCATCCGATGGATTTTACTACTCCAAGAATTCGATATCGAAATCAAAGATAAGAAAGGAGCAGAAAATCTAGCCGCTGATCATCTATCTCGTTTAGAAAATCCAAATCTGGAGGAGTTAAAAGAAGATGAGATTGACGATTATTTTTCGGATGAAACACTCATGACTGTTGATACAGATAATGAGAACGAAATTCCATGGTATGCCAATTATGCAAATTATCTCGTTGGAGGAATTTTAAAGAAAGGATTAACTCATGCCCAACGAAGTAAATTCTTTTCGGATCTTAAACATTATTATTGGGAAGAACCTTATCTTTTCAAAATGTGTCCCGATGGGATGATTAGAAGATGTGTTTATGGTTCTGAAACAAGAAGAATTCTCGATGAATGTCATCATGGCCCAACTGGGGGACATTATGGTCCTTCCACCACCGCTAAAAAAGTATTTGATGCTGGATTCTATTGGCCGACTATTTTTAAAGAAGCTCATACTCTTGTTAAGAATTGTGATGCTTGCCAAAAATCCGGTAGTCTTTCTCGAAGAGATGAAATGCCTCAGAAGAGCATTCAAGTCTGTGAATTATTCGATATTTGGGGAATTGATTTCATGGGACCGTTTCCTAAATCACACAAATACGAATACATTCTCGTTGCTATTGATTACGTTTCCAAATGGGATGAAGCAGAAGCTCTATCCATAAATGATGCACGAGTAGTTGTTAATTTTCTCAAAAAGCTTTTCGCTCGTTATGGAATTCCTAAAGCTTTGATAAGTGATCGTGGAACCCATTTCTGTAACAAACAAATGGAGAAAATTATGAAGCGATACGGAGTTCATCATCGTTTCGCTACAGCTTATCACCCACAGACCAGTGGTCAAGTCGAAAATACCCACAGAGCCTTAAAAAGGATACTCGAAAAAACGGTTAAAGACAATCTCGCCGTTTGGTCGAGAAAACTAGATGATGCTCTGTGGGCATTTCGCACGGCTTACAAAACACCAATTGGTACAACACCATACAGATTGCTGTATGGAAAAACATGTCATTTGCCGTTCGAAATCGAACATCGCGCTTACTGGGCATTGAGAAACTGTAACCCAGACCTCAAAGTAGCTGGAGAAAAGAGATTTTTGCAATTGCATGAACTCGATGAGCTTAGACTACAAGCTTATGAGAACTCCAAACTTTACAAAGCAAGAACAAAAGCTTATCATGACAGAAAGCTAAGAATCAGAAAAGAATTCAAGGCTGGAGACAAAGTTCTGCTTTTTAACATGAAGTATAAGTTCAAAGCTCCCAAGCTGAAACCGAAATGGTTCGGACCGTATACAGTGAAACATGGATTTCCATCCGGATATGTTGAATTGCATGACAAACATGGTGGAAGTTTCATTGTTAATGGGCACCGAATTAAGTTATACTATGACAAGGAGCAAATGAATGAAGTTTCTATTCAAGAGATTCCTCCTGAATCAGAATATGAAGCTATAACCTTTATGTCACCCTTTCCGGCCGATTTCAGGAAAAACACTCCATGGGCCGAAGATTCTGGTTATATCTATGATGTTCTACCAAGACCGTGGGAGAAAGTTAAGTTGGAATACATAGATGAAACTGGGGAAGGAATAGTGATTGGAAATGTGCTGTACGTTCCAAAATTTCCAAAGAAGAAGTCAGCACCAACATGAAGAAAGAGAAGTTCGAGTCCGGCTGATGACTCGTTAATAAAACAAGCGCTTCTCGGGAGGCAACCCGTGTGTTTGCTATGTTTATTTTTCATTTTTATTTTCTAGTGATTAAACCCCAGAGCTTTTTCTAAATTGCTTAGTTGAACTTAAGTGTGGGGGTGTATCACTGCCTTTTGAATAAAGCGAAGAAATATTTCGTATGTGTGTTTTTAGATTACTGCAGATAATGATTTCGAAGCTTGGACGCTAGGATCAAGACTCCTCTTGAGAAGAAAATACGGTTTATTCTCTTATTTCCCTATTTCATTCTTTGTCGTTTATCACATTGAGGACAATGCTTAACTTAAGTGTGGGGGGGGTGAATAGGAAAATAAGAATAGATTGTAGTT
Source organism: Artemisia tridentata subsp. tridentata (assembly GCA_021014915.2). Taxonomy (NCBI): domain Eukaryota; kingdom Viridiplantae; phylum Streptophyta; class Magnoliopsida; order Asterales; family Asteraceae; genus Artemisia; species Artemisia tridentata. Next base: position 459,937,037 of record CP139508.1, on the reverse strand, counting down.
TTGAGCTGAATTTTAAAATTTTGTTTGCCCTTGTAATCTAGCCTTTTGTCATTTTAAATATTATATTCTAGAATAACTGGATTTATCCACCGGTGAAATCTGTAATTTTGAAAATTCGAGATGTGTCCCGATTAATATTGCAATCCATTCTGGGATCGATAACATTTGCTAGCACAAATTATAGCCCTTTCCACTAAAGTGTGAGAATTTGAGCCTGTTCTATATATACAGCATACATCTTTTATGCTGAGATCTTTTGCTATGAGTGTGCCGGTGATTTTATTTATTCTAGAACTTGTACTTGTAAATCATTACGAGACCGTTGTGAGATCACATTTCGTTTGTGATATAAGTGTATATGCGTGATAAGAGACAATCTTAGGTTTTATCCCAAATGGCCTTCCATTTTCATATAATGCTATATTAGCTAGCTACATTGGCTAGTTAACCACTCATATGGACCCATTTGTTAGCATTTATCTTTAATGCTAGATACCCCTAGTTACACCCGCCGAGCCTATCTTTTCTTTTGATACAATCCAGAAAAATTCAAAAAGATTTTACACCTTTTTAAGCCTAGCCTTATTTTTAGTCAAGTCTTGGTTGGTTGCTAGCTATTTGGAAAGATGGATGTTATGTGGAAATCATGAAAGTTCTAAGAAAGCGTAAACTCCGAAAGTTGTTATCCGAGAAAAGTCATTGCAACTATAAGATTACAAAAAAATAAAAAAAAAAAAATAAAAAAAATAAAAAAAAAATAAAAAAAAAAAGGGAAAAAAAAAGAGAAAAAGAAGAAAAGTCATTGCAACTATAAGGTGACAAGAATAAGCCAACGGGCTAAGTGAATCAAGTATGAATAAAGGAAGTATGGAGTTTTTCGAACAAAATGGCATGATATTGGTTTGTAATAGCTAGTAACATTTGGTTCGTAGACTTTCACTATTTTTTTTGTTTTTATGTTCAACCAATTTCATAAATATATCCCATGCCTTATCCTACCCTTTTTGACTTTGTGAAATTATTAAGTGTATGGACATGTAGTAACCATCCGATTTCTTGGGGAATTGACTAACGTTGTTAGCGATCTAGGGAGTATTTTGGCGACCATCCGTTATGCAAGTAACGTCGTTAGCGAACCAAGGTAAAATCTAGTGACCATCCGTTATTTGGTGATGCAAGAATTCATTGTTAGGGAGCTATTATGTTTTGCATGAGATAGTGGCACATTAGTCTTTTATATCCCTTTAAGCCTCAAACCCGAATAAAAGCCCTCTTTGATATGTATACTTGGCGCTCACACCATTTCGGTGTAGTTTTGTTTCTTGTACAAGCCTATGGTAATATTTAGATCATGACTGAGCAAATGAGTGTCATTCCGCTTATATACTCCACATACAAATGAGTGTTTGAGTGAATTATATTTCATTTCCCTTTCGTGAGGTGTTTAGTAATGTGTTTCATGCAAGAAAATCATTTGGGTATTGTCAAACATCTCGATGATTCAACCATAAAAGCTTAAAACAATGAGTCTAGCTTGTACTAGTGCTTGATAGATTTGCATCACATTTTCCTAATCATTTGTGTATACCATGTGGATAATTGTTTTTATTTCTAGATTTGCTTGAGGGCAAGCAAAGTTCAAGTGTGGGGGATTTGATAACGCCTAAATCTAACATGTTTTTGATAGCGTTATTGGTAGTTTTATATATGTTTTGTGGTTATATTTATATGCTTTTGTTACTAAATCGTATCAAAGTGTGTTTGCAAAGCATTTGTAGCCAAAGACAGGAAAATGGATGGAAAAGATACAAAAATGAGGAAAAAGGAAGTATTTGAGATTTCATGTGAATCTTGTGTCAAGTTCCGCTCCGTAAGGTACTTCAATGAGTTAAAGTCCAAGTAGTCAAGTTCATAAGCTTTAGGAAAAAGAGAAAGATCAAAGAATCAAGAACTACGACCGAGAAACAAGTCATACGCAAAAGCCCAAGAAAAAGGTTCAGCAGCCATCACCATCCGATCGGTCGCCGCCCGCAACCGATTCGGATGGAGTGAATGTGGATTTACCGAGAAGACCAACCGATCGGTAGACCATTCCATCCGATCGGTTGGAAGTCGCTGTTTGACCCAAGACTTCTTTATTAAGGATTGTGACTTTATAACTCCGGTTCTAGGTCCTTCTTGTCATTATTCTAACCATTCAATACTACTTGGAGAGCAAGAGAAGCATTTATGCACTTAGACCCTTGGTGAGAGCAACTTATGGAACCATTTGTTGAGTATTTACATACCAATCAATCTAGAGAGAAGAGAGGAGAGATACACAAGTGCTAGAAGAGAACCATTCACAGAAATATACTCAGAAATTCGTCCATAAGTCCAGGAGAAGGGAGAAAGTCGAATATACCATTTTCATTGCTTGTGGAATCATTGTCTTTCACTTGTAATCTTATTTCCAAATCATTGTAAGACTTTCAATCATGGTTTCTAATGTTCAAATTATGGAGTTTACATTTATGTGTGCTATGAGTGGCTAGTGCCTTTGTGCACTTGCTTAGATGATGTGTATTATTCATTGATTTGCATATGATTGTGATAACATGTTTTAATTCAATTTCAAGTCAATTCTAAGAATCAATTGTGATAAAGTTTCATAGTGACATTTGGGTAATTAAGTTTAACTAGTGCTAGTAATCTTGAGGGTTGAAAGAACTATTGTTATTCCACTAGTTATAATCATTTGTCTATGAATGATTGTTGTCTTCTACTATTCTTGATTAACCAAAGGAACTTAATTGTGATTGTAATGAAAAAGCTTTTGTCTATCAAAACGGATTGATTGTAAACCACTTTAAAGGTCGAGAGATTAATAGTTTGCTTTCAATTGTGACCTTTTGTCTATAATTGGTTACCTTTTGTATTGACAATTTCCTAAGCTTGTTTGATTAGACAAAAGAATGTTTTTGTGTTTGAGGAACACCAACTCATGAACCTTGAATTGATCTTGAATTGATTGGTTAAACGTAATGCTTGTTTTTATAAACCAAAATCTTGACAAAGGTTTAATTTGTAGAAACAATAGATTAGTGTCAAAACTAATTATCACAACCAACATGTTTACTAAAAGTTATCACAATCATATTAGTCAATTGTAGTACACTAGTCTAAGCAAGTGTAGTTTTTAATCATTTGAATTTTCATTATATCATTACTACTTATTTGAGATAGTTGCTTTTAACTTACAATTCGATTCACTACACAAATCCCTGCGAACGATCCCGACTTACCATCAAAATCTTGCTACAACGGACGAGTATACTTGCTCGTATGTGTTGTTATTAGATTCGGTAATTCACCCCCTTATAAATTTAAAACTTGCACTGAACCGGGCACATCAACGTTTGTTAAAAATATTATTTAAATTACTTACACTAGAATTAAGGTGAGAAGATGTACATGTATCCATATTCCAGGCGGGGTCGTGCAATGACATGGTGTTAAACGCACTTGGAAGCGAGGTTTTTTGAGCCGGGAACAAAGCAAGGGTTTCACTGATAATTCCATTTGGGACCGTGTTGGATTGAGCAAGCAAGGGAGTCACAGAAAGGGCCTGGTTAGGTTGTTGAGTTGTGGCCCGATATGCAGTAAGTTGGAGCGAGGAATGGTTATGTTGTTGTAAAGTCCATGAGCTTGACGTTGGGGCTGTTAGATCATATAACGTATACTTGGGGCTTGTTGGGCCAGCCGTGAATGCCAGCGTTAGATATTTTCCAACTATCTTTGTTTATACGAACCAGAAGGGACATAAGAGCGTCATGTATTACTATCATTCAAACATTAAGCCTCCTACCACGATTTCGATGATCATGAATAATTCTGAACCTCTCTCCAAACCTACACGTACCGTTAGAAAAATGGTTGCATTATATGTGTATTTTGTTGTATTTCTTGTGTTCGTGTGCATTTTTCGTTTGATTCTTTGCTAGAGAGATGTTGTCGGAAAATTGCACGATGCAATGTGAATGTGAAAGTATGTAGTATGTGTCTTGTTTTTGTCTTACTTTCTCTATTTTAATGATATCCGAGCTTTTATGCGTTTTAAGTTTATTACAGATGGATTATTATTAGTGACCTGGTAAAGTATTATACCATTATTCTTGTTTACAGATTTTTAGTAGTTTTAATGTTATTAAAAAAAACCGAAAAAGAAAATGTATGAGAGAAAAAAGAGAGAGGAATGTGAGATAGTCAGTTTGTCTAAGTTTAACCAATTTTATTATATTTTTAGATTGATGATTATGAGTTTGTACGTGATATAAACCAACGTTGTAGAGTTTTGTTATATATTATTTAGAGGTGGTCGTAATATTAACGAACTATGTATGCTTTTTTTCTTGTAAAGGGTTGTAATACCCGGTGAATAGATTACTCCAAAAAAACGTTTAAGTACATAGGATGTGGGTGAAATCCCACATCTCAGCCCGTTACATTGGCGGTAAAGCGAACATAACAAATCAAACCTACTTCTACAAGTGAAGGGACAACTACTACTAGATTACATTTGACTCAATACAACACCAAATATAACCTACTATTTCTTCGTCCATGAAGCTTGATGTCCAAAGCGTCACAAAAAGCCTCTTGTTCTTTGGATTGACCATTTGTATTGTATACATCATCATCATATGGATCATACTCATTAACGTCCATAGTGTCCTTTCACTATTCAAACAAGCTCTTGTTCCCAAAACCACTTCCACCTTTCGAATTTTTTGAAGCCATGAAGTTAGCAGTTTCATCAAACACGCCTTCCACATCACTATCACTTTCTTCAACATCCAGTGCAACCGACTTACCACCCTTACCATCATCACTGAAATACGAAGTTTCCACATTGTCTAAAACCTCGTCCTCTTCATTCAAAACAACAAATGAGTTCCGAAGAACTACAAGGTTAACATCATCAGAAATCATAGGACCCGTCTTGTTTGCATTCGATGCCATATTAATGTTGTTTAGGGTCGAGGCTCCATGATCTGTAGAATTTGAATTCTTGCCACTACCAGTAGATGTACTAGCAACATTGTCATGCTTCTTTGAAGTTCCAGGACCACTACAAGTAGAGACAGGCTGACAAATCAATGTACTCTTCGGTTTAAAATTTATAGTTTTGTCATCATTCTTCGTGTTCTTACCACGATTTTTCACAACCTTGAAACCATCACTTGGAGTATTAACATTCTTCTTAGGAGGCTCTTTATTCATAATAGGGCTGTTTTCAATCAAATGACCAAAAATTTTGCATTTAGAGCAATGTTTCGGCTTCCATTCATACTCAAATGTGACCCTCACACAAGTGTGTATTGCATCTTCAATGTTAGGAACACCAATAACCATAGATTCTTTTATTTCTTTATCCGCATGTAACTCAAGCATGGCTCTTGCATAACTATCTCCACCCCAAGACTCAATACACATAGTAGAAGTATAAGAATCAAGCATTAGAGGTGTACCAATCTTAGTAGCAATCACAGTCAATCCATCCGTAGTAAAGGCCGCCATTGGAACGTCATGTGTCTTAACTCAAACACGAACTTTGGTTAAGTCTTCTTTCATAAGGTTAGTTGAAGGCGTCAATTTATTAAGCATAATAGGAATGGTGCGTATCATCCATGGGCCATTTTCGAGGACATCATTAACACCCTTTCCTAACGCAAATTTGAAGAAAAAGAACCCTTTCGCATTCATTATAATTTTCTGGATTCCATATTCCCCCACGCGTTAAACACATAGTTTTCAAACACCGGAAAAGCCACTTGTTTACCAATGAAATACCCATACAACGTGTTGCTCATTCTACCATTAACTTTCATCACCGACGACATGGGTATCTTTAGTTCAAACTCATCAGAGTTGAGCTCTCCAAATCAAATGTTCGAAAATGTACCTTGTTTAATGTCTTTTCAGTATGAACTACATTCGTAAACGATATATGAACATGCTTGTTTAATTCCTTGGCAACTTGTGATAAGAGAGGATCAGAAACATTTTGCGTTTCATCACCAGAACACGCAACAGCAGCATCACCAATGGCAGAGTTAAGATCTTTGCTTTGAACTTCAACCTCATTAGCTAACTTATTAGGTTCTAACGGTTGCCCATCATCTCCCAATAACACTAATTTACCCTTAATCATAGGGTTTTCAATGTCACTGATCTGTGCAGTCAAGGAATTCGAATTTTTCTACCTTCCAAGTGCATTAGATAAAGTTGGAAACAGTCCCAAATCAACATCATTGTTAGCCGAATTCAATGAACCATAGTAACATTAACATTAGTACCAGTAACATTCACATTCGAATCCATCTTCTCCATTATCCCTTCCTTCTTACGTCCACCCCCTTTCCCTCATGTGTCCAGTATCCCTTCCTTCTTACTCTCCATACTTACACCATGAACGATATGGCAAAACAAATAGGACCACAACACTTAGTGGGTTCTTGGAAACAACATCGAAAAGCACCAACTACGTATGTTTTTAGTTAGTTTATGGTGGTCGTAATTTAACTACTTTTGTTGGGGTCTATGGGAGTTGGTTAATCGGCTTAACCAACTAGGTATGTTTCGAGATGTCTTTGAGTCTAATTCGTGTGTCACTAAAGCATGTGTTTTCCGTGTTAAAGCGTGAGTTAGTTTATGATAAGAGTCTTTTCCGGATTTGTGGTAAGATAGTAACCAGTAACACTTGGTTTGTTTTGTACTTAATCTATTTGTTTGTTATTTTATTTTTAAACCAATTTATAAATGTTTCTTATGCCTTATCGTACACTTAATCATTCTTAATATTATTATTTTTTCAATCCTAGCCTTTAGCACGCTGAATCTAGAGATTTGATCAATCACTTATTGTTTTATCATCCGATTAGGTATTATATATTCATGTAATAATATTTCGTCACATAACTAATTGGTGATGTTTGTTTTCCACGGGTTTCTTAGGCATTATAAATTCATGTAAGTGTTGATAAATAATGTATCTAGAAATGCTCTAGTTTCCATTTTCACTTGTTCTAGTTTTGTTTCTTTTGGTTAGTAGTTGTTTATAAGTTAAACCATATAGAAACGTGACAGAAATCTAGTACTATAATCATAAAAAATATACTCGGTCAACAAGTGACCCCTTTCAATATAAATAATATGGTATTGTAATTTCCACACTCCATCATATCTCATTCACTTGTCTTGCTAAAAAAGTGTCAACCAAATTATCATCATGGCGAGTGGAGCTACTGGAGATGGGATGTTTCATGGAGTATATGGAGGATGCATATCGGGCGATGATCTAGGTGGTCAACATAGGCCTTACCATCGTAATTGTAGGTGTGCTCTACATAACTCCGTAAGTGGTCACTGTTCTCATGTTGCTAAAGTGTCATATCGTATTAGGCGTTCTTGGAGTGAAGGTTCAATAGTGGCTTCGAAGTCAACCGCTCCTCTTGGTTCCTCGCCTTTTTATTCTTCTTTGTCGACAGTCGCAGCTCCTGTCACCGTTACGGATGCACAACCGGAGAGTTCGAAATCATGATCAACAAAACGTTAGGTTTTTAATTGTATTTTCATTTTTATTTTACATGTGGTGATTAACCGGAGAGTTCGCAACTTGTTGATCGTTTGCCGGACATCTTATTGTAATTGATATTTACCTTTCTATATATAAAAGATTAAATGGGTTTTGTTGAATCTTTATATACTTGTGATCGAATAAATTAAACCCTTAATTTCTACCATGAACTTATGTGTAATTAGAAGAATAAGCTTTTGAATAAAGTTATTATTCAGTAATCTAGTCTAGATTTTTATTTATTTATTTATTTATTTATTTTTTATTATTATTTTTTTTTTGCTTTAATTTCATTTTAGTGCATATTTGGATTTCGGGTCGTCATAAGGCTATTAGCAGTGGCCCGTGCAAAATCGATCGTGTATATCGATCGACCGATTTCCAACATCGATCGTCCCATTGTGGATCGATCGTGTATATCGATCGCCGGTTACATTTTTAAGCAAATTGTTCGCCAATTCGATCGATTTTGCACAAAGTTATCCTATTGATTTTTAAAAAAAAAACTACCCGTTTGTATTATAAAAAAAAAAACTTTTTTTCAAAAAACATTACCACTTTTCATCCTATAAATACTAACATTAAACCCACATTCAAACACACAATTTCAAACACAATTCAAACAAATTATCATCAATATTCATTCACCATGTCCATGTCATCATACGAGTATTTGTTTGGATCTTCGTCTTCCGACGACGACGAAGAAGTTTTGAGTGAGTTTGTGGAGTTGGCGGAGTTTGCTTGGAACGCGTATCAAGCACATCAGCCAAAACCTACAAGAAGGTACATACCTAGGGATCATTTTGCTGCACACAATCGGTTAGTGAATGCATACTTCGGCGACAACCCGATGCACGATGAAAGAACATTCCGTCGACGTTTCCGAATGAGCCGAGAACTGTTCACACGAATTGTTCGAGAGGTAGCCGATTATTCTAATTATTTTGAACAAACTAATGATTGTAGGGGCGTTCCTGGTATTAGCTCATTGGTCAAGTGTACTGCGGTCATTCGTCAATTGGGATACGCGGCCGTTCCAGATTCTCTTGACGAGAATCTGGCAATAGCCGAAACAACATCCCGTCAATGCCTCAGTAAGTTTTGCAAAGTTATCATCGAGTTATATGGTCCTGAGTATTTGCGAAGTCCCACGTATTCTGATCTTGAAAGATTATATGCTCATCACGAGCATAAGCATGGGTTTCCTGGGATGATGGGAAGCATTGATTGTACAAGTTGGGAGTGGGAGAATTGCCCGAACGGTTTGAGAGGTCAATATGCTAGAGGTGATCATGGGCCACATCCATTCATTTTATTGGAGGCGGTCGCTTCACAAGATTTATGGATTTGGCATGGGTTCTTTGGTGTTTCCGGTGCAAATAATGACGTAAACGTTTTACGTCGTTCACCTGTCTTCAATGATATCAGATCTGGGAGAGCAGCAGACCTTCAATTCGAAGCAAACGGTGTACAATATAAAAGGGGATATTATCTAACTGACGGGATATATCCACAATGGTCCGTTCTTATTAAGTCCATTTCAAATCCTCCCACGGATGATCATAAAAGGAAATTGTACAAGAGGAAGCACGAAGCAGCAAGGAAAGATGTGGAACGGGCTTTTGGTGTGTTGAAGAAGAAGTGGAAAATGCTTAAAGTTCCGGCTCGAGGGTTGTATAAAAGTGATCTCAAAGATATTATGTATACATGTATCATATTACATAATATGATCATAAAAGACAACCAGCGGGCGATATGTCCTACATGGCACCAAGAGGAGGTCCACCAACCACACGATCCGTTAAATACATTTGAAGAATCTTTAGCAATTTCTCAGGAGCTCGAGAACGCATCAACTCATCAAAACTTAAAATCTGATTTGGTCGAGCACATTTGGAGAAATCGTAGACATCATCGTCTCGCTCATGACAATGAAGACGAAGATGAGGACGATGAGGATGAAGACGATGAAGAATTTCTGTGATGTTTTAGTACTGTAATGTTTTAATTCCGTATCGTTTCGTTTATGTAATGTTTACGTTTTATTAATAAAATTTGTGTTTGTGTTAAAAGATGTTTTTTTTTTTTTTTTTTTTTTTTTAAATTAAAGGAAGATGATGCAATATGGGTTGCCACTGTGATGAGAGAGATGAATATAGGTTGAGGAGAGAGAATGCTGAGGTGGCAGCCGGAAAGATGATGCAATATAGGTTGCGACTGTGAGTAGCCTAATACATGAGTTTCATACAAAGTTTTTATTTCATGATTCTGATGAATGGACGTGCTTTACTTTACCGGCAGATGCATGAGTCGGAACGTAATAACTAGGCACGTCGTGGGAGGAGAATAAGCAAAATCTATTGCATAATCCAAGTAAAAGTGAACATCTCGCTAATAAAAATCATCATCACGAGCAGTAGCTGAAACTGCTAGTCGATCTACCGGATCAACTTCTGCCTACCCCGCCCGGTCAAAGATCGCCGGGAGTCTTTTTTTTTTTTCTTTTGAATCTGGGAAAAATGAATGGGTATCCCCGATTTACGAGGAAATAATTTATGCCAACAGTGGCCGCTTTATGTAACAAAGTTTCAGAATGTTATCACTGATTGTTAAACTATAAAATATCTAAAGAAAAAATTTGTATTTACACTATTAATGTCGACGTGCATTAGTGCATATCCTATTCCTTAGATATTTCCGCCCCTGTAAGCCAAGCTCGTTCCTAACTGTATTTATTTGACTGATGTATGTGACATAAAGTTTTGGTTGTTCGATCATTGATTCTTTTACGGGTGATTATAGCCGAACACCCCCGTAGGAGGTGTGTTGACTTTCCCCTGCTGTCGCCGCTTGTACTGTCTGCTTTGTCGGATTGTACATTCCATCAAAATAGGAGGGCCCCACCAACTATAGGGTGTTACCATAGTAGGACCCTTCTTTTACTTGGTGAATATAAGAGCACGAGGTACCTTTTGGTGCCGTAGGCCGGTGCCATGAGAAAAAATACTTTTATTTCAGCACTTTTTTCGATAACACTAGAATTTATCACTCAGCACAAAACATCTCTCCCTCCAAAAACAACGTGCTATAGGACATCCCATGAACCCCACTACTTTTTTTTTTTTTTTTTTTTTTTTTCTTTTTTTTTATATAAAACAACACATTAAACTGAAATTAAAATTTTATTACTAAAAAAAAGACATAAAAACAGTACATTAAATAAATAAAAAAAAGACATAAAATTAAAAAAAGACATTATAATAAAAGTACGTAAATTAAACTAGTTTCGGAGATAATATTTGGCTCAGATTTCTTTTTTAATCTCCTCGATGATAGCCGTGTCCGGTGGATGCATCCCTCTGGTGTCCATTGCAAGCGTCATCAAGTCCTCGTTCCTTTTTTTAGCGTTGAGAACTTCAACTCTCTCCATAGTCTCGCGCTCCAATCGTTTCATCTTCGCCTCACAGTCTAACGCGAATTGTTGTTGCATCAATTCCGGAAACATTCCTTGTTGTGAACCAGAAATGGCGTATGAGTTTGAAGATCGTTGATTTTTAGACTTCCGTTCTTTACTGGGTGGACGAGCAAAGCATCATCTTCAAAAATCTCTTGTTCTACTTCGGTTGGTCGTCCTCGGGTTCTTCTTGCTTGTGTCGAATCGGGATTTTTCCATTTGTATTTGTCTCTAAAAAAAGTCCAAGCGCTTTGGGAGGAAATTCTTTCCCCTCGATGTCTTTATACTAAATTCCAACCCGGGTCATCAAATCTTCATCATTTTCGCCGCTAAGAGATTTGGTTTATTCGACAAGCGAGTTAAACCTCCCGACTTCTCAGTTCATCGGCGTCCACTTTCCTGTTAACATGTTCTTGATACGCTCTTTGTAATTATTATTCTTATTTGCTCATTGCATTGGTCGAGAACTTTGAACCAAAACGTTTCATTATTTTGGTCAGAGCCGACATTCGGATCCTCGGATACTTGTATGTAACATTACACCAAAATTAGCTCTTCTTTTTTGCTCCAAAACGTACAAGATGAGGATACGTCGGTTTTCTTTTCCTGAGGTTTCTTGGCTTTGGTCTTGCAACGTTTTGTAGGTGAAGACGGTCCCACTGTTTCGGATTGTTGAGGTTGTGGGGATTGTTGTTGGGAAAATTAGGGTTTGTATAGTGTTTGTTGTTCGGATTGTTGTTGGGAAATTTGGGTTTGTTGAAGTTGTTGTTAAAGGTGAAAGTGTTGTCATACGGTGAATTGGTTGGAAAATGGGTTAAAGTTGGCGAATTGGTTTGGGATTTGGTATGTCGAGACAAATGATGAAAGTTGGTTGGTGTTTGAGGTGATGGAATTTGCAGATAATGGTGTGTTTGGATTAGAAGAAGATGAGGAATTCGGTATTTGGTTTTGGGGTCGGCAAGCATGAAGTTGACACATTTGTTGATTGGGATTCATTTTTGTTAGTTAGGTAGAAATAAGAGAATTATAAAGATAGAAATCAAGTTGGGAGTGAGCGTCAAAATTGAAAGATTAATAAGGTATTTATCGGATTTTTAAAAGGTACAAAATTGGGAAAAGCGGAGTTTTAATGCAAAAAATGGGCTATATTTTGGACCCAACGTCCACATTTTGCCCGTTTGATAACGTTTACAAGAGAGAAAAAGAAAAAAGAAATACACTCATCGCGTGAGCCAGTCACCACGGCGCGAGGGCTGACGACGCCAGCCACGGTACCAGTCTCGCGCCATGGGGCTTGGCTTGTGCGGCAGCGCCACCAAAGCTACCAGCCTAGGTACCTCGTTGTAACCTCCTGTAAAATTCCATGGTAATTTGTACGATGCTAATCAAGTATTAAATATTAATACATTTCAGTTACCATTTTTCTGGTCCAAATTTGAACTTTTTATTAATACATTACGAGAACAACTAAACGAGCTCACACAACGAACCACTAGTGATCCAATATTCCATTTACACTTTACACAAACCCAACACACATTTATTAGCCCATGGAATAGCCCATTACTATTTATGGCCCAAGAGCCACATTTCCATTCTTTCTTTCATTTTTACTCGATCACTAGGCCAACAAACGCCCTCGTTTATTCCTAAATTTGACGTTAAACACATACCATATTTTGTACCACCCAATTCTTCATCTTCCAAATAATCCAGAACGACAAACTTTAGATTGTGACTTGATCATGCAAGCCTCGAACCAGACCCAAAGCAAAAGGCGCTCGCAACATATGAAAAATTACACAACAATACATTTTATTACTAAACTCAATCAAAATGCATTTTCTTAAACTCATTTGACTTCCCATAATCAAATACAAGCACAATGATTCGTTTCTCATCCATTTTACACAATGTGACACGTTAAAATCATTTTGGACCCGTTAAAATAAAATGTACGTTACGTATACATTTTTATACTCATACGTTGCAATCCATGATCACGCTTATACACTTAAGCTCACTCCTAGACACCCTAAATACTCAAAAGATATCTATTCCTTGCTAAGCTATTATCTTGCCGCAACTTTAAACCAATCACAAGCAAATTAATGAAACTAAAAATTCAAGATACATGTACACGTATGTATATTTTTCGTTTACCTTCACTACACCAAATACTTACTCACCTCAACTTGTGTAACACACTTAAGTAATATTCTCTCAAAATCTTATCTATCTGATAGTATCTTATCTTATCTAATACAACTCTCTGAAATTGCAATCTTCATCTAATATATAAACAAACTCATGCAAAGTCCCTCTCTCACTCTCACGTAAAACACTTTCACACTCTCAAACCCAACCCACTTTGCTCACTATTTACAGTCGAGAAGAAGCAAGCAAGCTTTAAGAGATCCCAAGTGTACCCAAGCCATCCACAAGGTCTCACTCGAGCCCTAGTAGTTGTGCTCTCGCAAGATACGACCCCTTTGCTTTGTTCTTAGTTCATTCACACGTTACAAAATCTCTTAGGTATTGTAAGTTTTTCTCAACCATTTTAATACTTCTTATATCATATATTCACGAATCAAGCATTGTTAAAAAAATGTTATACGAGCATATATCATCCATATTTATTTTAGTTACTCTCGTTATTATTATTATTTTTTTCTACTCGTACGATACGTTATGACCTCAACGAGGATGGCAACAACAAGTTATATATCCTACTCGACACCTAAGATCATTAAAATACATATTGTATCATGTTTACTCTTATTCGAAATCATTTTCATTGTTGCGTTATTTTTTTTATTTATACATAACACCATGTGTGATCAACCTAAGAAATGAGCTATTTAATCTTGAACCATGAACACGACCCCATAATATTATTGCTTGACCTAATTCTTGGCTAAACCAACAATCAAGTTCATGTTTAAAAGTTCTTCTAATAAGCTCTTAATAAGCTCCAAACAAGCTCAATCCTTGTCGCTATAAAACTGTCCCATTTTTCACTAATAGTTTCGAATGGGCTTTAAGCAAATAATTGCTTATTCGATAAGATGATTGTTTGCAGGACTTTAGTAACTTTTTTTGTACTCAAAATACTAGCCCAATGTAAGGCCCAAATGTCCTTTAAAACCCACGGATCAAAAATCACTATTGGGACTTTAACGCTTGCGTTAAAAGCCCAATAGCTTATTAATAAGCCAATCAGAAAATAAGAAATTGAAAAACATTAAAAACAGCTTCTATAAGCTTAAGAAATTTTCAGAATATTTTTCCTATAATTTTTGTAGAAAAAGGACTTGCTTTGCAACGCATTTTTCTATTTGGGTGAAAAGTGACAAATTCTTAAACTTTGGTTCTAAAACTGTCAAACAGTAGTCCGAGGGGCTGAACATGTTAAAATAGTAAGTATATTGACCTTTATGTCATTTTGGGAAGTTGAGGACTAAAAATGGAATATATATATATAAAATAAAGGACTAACGGTGCAAAGTTAACACCGTTAGGGTATAAATTGTAAAACTGATGAAAGAACAAGGACCAAGATATATCTTTACTGCATATTTAATTTCATTTCGTATTCTTACATTTCTTTCCATTCGAATGCATTTTGTCTCATTTCGTACACATTTTATTTATTTACGTTATAATCATTTATTCACATTTTATTTACGTTTATAATTACAATTAACAAGTTTAAACGATTTAATTACGTTTCGTTCACACACCTTTTAAGGGAACAATATTTATGGAATATATGACATAAAAACATGATAATAATATGTATAATATTATTTTTAAACTTTAGGCATTTTAAGCATATCACGCTCATATCACACTCTCAATCGTTATCTGTTACTCGTTTTCAAACACGTTGTTATATTTAGTCACAAACACCAAATACTTAGACTTCAATATTATTCAGGTCCTGTTTTGGAGCCGTGTCAGTAGTTTCACTTGATATCTCATTTTCCATCTTACCAGTTACCCACAAGGTGAGTCACAGCCCCACTTTTACTTATTTACAAGTTTTATACTCCATGGGGGAGATACATGCTACACATTAAACACACAAGTATTTTCAAATATTTTTGTATGCTTCTCCTGATTGATATTGCTTAAGTTATGCTATTGCCAAAAGACCCTCTATCATGAACCATTAATCACTTGCGAGTGAACGCGAGTATAGTGAATAGATCTATTGGAGGCTGACTGCCTGTCCCACTAATACCGGATTGATAGTCATAGTTACTAGCCGGATTAGTCGCGACACACTATATTTGAGATAAATAGGAAAAATGGCAAAATCACCTATCACCCGAGGGCCCCACACCTGTTACCGACTCTGTTAATGTTTGCGTGTCATGAGACTTAGGGCAATATACACAACTGCAATATTATTGATTTAAACATGATTGTAATACTCAGGCAATCACTACTTGTGTACTCTCAAACTCATTATTATTTACAAACTCTGTGATTTCACTCAACAATTTTGTTGACTTTTAGCATGTATTCTCAGGTAATTAGCGGAGCAGGAAAGGCACGGAGCGGGCAAATAAACACAGGGTTTTAAATGTGGTGTAAAATAAAATGATGTCATTCATTCCTAATACTACTACACCCTTTATTGGAAAGTTTTAACTCTGATATTTCTATATTATGTATTTCAACTTTGGTTTGAATAAAATGTACTTTTAAAAACGTCTCTTTCGAGTCGTTTTCTATTATTATGCAAAGATCCTCCCCGTAATACCCCGATTAGTCTTCCGCTGTTATTTCATAAATTAGGGGGTGTTACACTCGTGCTCTAATGACACTTATTTTTCATGTTTTATATAACGAAGAGCACAAGGTATCCTAGAGCCGTAAGGCTTGTGTTATAGCATTTTTTGCAGCTAACACAGATTTTTCCCCTATAACTTAACCAAAAACACACTCCCTCCAATAGTTAGGTTATAAGACACCTCCGGACCTCACAATTTTTTATTTATTCAATAAAACAACACATTAAAATAAAAACATTACATAATTTAAATAAAATAAAGTATTACATTTAAATCCAATTTTATACAATTTATGGACTAAAATTGCCAACCTAAAATGAAAAAAAGAAAATATATAAAGTACTATAAACCATTTTCTTCGTCGCCTCTTCGCCTGAAAAAAAAATAAAAAAACATGAAAAACACATAACACACAAACACACACGCACAAAAAAAAAATTACGAATCGCGTTGACGGCGCCGATGCTTATAACGCCGAGGGGGTGTCCTATGGCGCCAGGCTATAACGCGCCCTATGACACTAGATATTGTGTGCTCTAATCAAATCAGCAATCAAATAAATATAAATATTAATTATGGATATTCGTCATGTAATGGTGCTCAAAATACTATTTCATTGTTGCCCTATGTATATAGCATGCCTTGTAGAAATCAATGGGGAATACTGAAAATATTATTGATCAGATTCAACTATAATATTACAATGCTATTACATTAAATAGAAAATACATGGGAACCCTAACACAACATAAACAAACGGGCATGGGCCTAAATGCCTTATTAGCTAACATCCCCCTTAAACTCACAATGCTACATCGAGAGTTTGACAAGAAAACTCCGAAATCAGACGAACATGTGTAGACAGACAGATGCAGATTCAACAGAGAGGTCAAAACAGAGGTAGACGAAGAGCAGATTCAGGCGAACAGATGCAGACAGACAAATACAGATTCAAGTAGTGAGATCCAAATAGAGGTAAACGTAGAGCAGATTCAGACAGACAGATGCAATAGACAGACATATGCAGATTCAGACAGACAGATGCAGACAAAACCAGGCGAAACCAGATGCAGAACCACGTATGAAATCGGGCGGAACCAGAACATGTTGTTGATGCCGAGATGCTACACATAACTACTCAAGACATTGTCGGATTAGTTAAGACTATAACATCACCATCACCAATGCAAAACGACATATAACTAATAATCAGGTGCTCCAAATCACGAAACCATCAATAAACGATAACCAAATCGTAAAAAACCCAGTTACTGATGAACCAAACAGTATCAAACCGGAACATATCAACTTCTAAACATAATCAGGTACCAATACACAAATCAGCCAAAACAATTTACTAAACCCCAATCACCGTAATCAATATTTGTCAAACTCTTACCAAAATATAAAGAATCGAACCTAGCTTATTGCGAAACAGAATAACAGCTCCAGTTCCTTCTTGTCGAGGTTTGGTAAATGAAAGTATAAACAAATTCGCGCCGCATACAAAGAAATCAATCAACCAATCATAACTAATACCAAACTGTTGTGACATCCATATGCATTCACTAATTCCAATATCTAATAAAATTACCATTATAAATCCATACTTTTTTTTCTTGCAGTCAGCAGTACTATGGCTAGGGGAACTTAGGCTACCCACAGTAGTGACCTTCAGTGACTTTCATTTTTCATGTTAACTCAGCTTTCTCTCTCATGTGACCTACATGCGACCTTTTAGGCATAGTCAAGTGAACTACACTACAAAAAACATACACCACAAATATACATTTTTATTAAATTAATACACACAATGACCTACACAGGTCGAGACCACGACCTAGGTCTCCAAAATAGCCCTGACAACCCTCAGCGACCTTTACTCCACAAAAAAGACGACCCTCATCGACCTGAACGACCAAGTCGGTCGACCCCTGATTTAACAATTATATCTCAAAAAGGAATTCACAAAAGGTAAATAATGTGAAAACCCCGAGTTCGTTGTCCCGACGAAGATCGAATGGAATTGTGATTCGGGATCGTGATTCGTGAAGTGAATGGGAGATAAAAGTGAATGATTTTGGTTTTTATCACTACGGAAAATAAATCAACACTAGAAATAAAGAAATAAAGCATATGAAATAATAACGTAAAGAACAATTAAGCTAAATCATGGTTAAAACTAAAAACGAGTGTTTTACTAAAAATAAACGTAAGCACGCAAAATAAAAAGTGAATTTGAAGCACTACTAATCCTACGGGCATGAAAATAATTTTCATACATTCTATTTGACAAAAGTAAATTTTGGGAAAAAGAAAAATATTTTTTTGATTTTTTATCTATTTATTAAAAAATAAAAGAAAATTTAAAACTAATTATGAAATAAAACTTTTTAAACTACAAATCATTTTTGAAAAATCTTAATAAACTGAAAATGAATTTTAAATAAATTCAGAACTATTTTTGTCT
Source organism: Artemisia tridentata subsp. tridentata (assembly GCA_021014915.2). Taxonomy (NCBI): domain Eukaryota; kingdom Viridiplantae; phylum Streptophyta; class Magnoliopsida; order Asterales; family Asteraceae; genus Artemisia; species Artemisia tridentata. Next base: position 459,918,690 of record CP139508.1, on the reverse strand, counting down.
TTTTTGTGATTTACTTTGAAATTAAAAATGATTTAAAACTCTAAAACTATTTAAAAATGGAAAAGAAATAGTAACTGATAAGACCTCAATGAGCAAAAGACCTATGTGCAGACTTGACTTAAATAGTCTACTGAGGGTATTTTAAGCTGATGTAAAAGCGGTAAGGAGATAGGCAAGATTCACAATCTCAGAAAACAACTAAAGTATGAACACCAATAAGCAAGTAGGCCAAGTTTCAGACCTGAACTAGCTCAATAAGTACTTAAAAATCTGCTGCAAAAAAGGCCACTCAAGACAAGATAAAACTGATGACCAGTATAGGCTTGCTTAATAGGCTTCTTCCAAGCTAATTTAAAAGCTCTTTTAAGCTAGAGAAAGTTATAAAAATGGGAATAAGTAAAGAACAATTAACAATCTACTTATATTAAGGAATTTAAACACTAAAAAAAAACTCGAATAAGCACTTAAATGTGACTTAGAAACTAGGATCAAACACTGATATGGGAATTGAGCCTACTGATGCAGTCCTAACTTAAAATTAAGCAGTAAAACCTACAAGATAATCCACCAAACTTAACACATGTGAAACCTATACTCCAAACTACTTATAAAATCAAAAATTCAGACAATAAGGCAACTAGAAAAGCAGATCAGCAGATGAATAGATGGATTCTATGGACAGACTAGAGCTAGTGCAGGGGAACTCACTCAACTCAGTCCTTATAGGGCAAGTATGAACTTATTTTTAAGCCATAAGAGGATGAGAACAATGATGACTTTTGAAGCATAACCAACTACAACCTACAAATTGCTATTATTGCTAAAAATCAGGCACTAACCTACACAATTAAACTCTTAAATCCTACTCTGAAAATTCATACATAACTGATATGATGAAAAATGTTCTAATGTGCAGTTTCAAAGTAATATGGACTAAAGCTTTTTGAATCAGAATCAACTTATGAAACTCAACTTAACCTTCCAAAAACAACATAGAAATGACAGATTTAAGGATTAAAGCTGCTGCTCTTATCATTAAGCCAAAACAAATAGGAATTAACTTCAACGAAGTAAACCTACAAAATCCTTCAAAATAGCAAACAACTAATCTAATGAAACTTTAGGCTAGAACTAAGAGATAAACAAAAATAAGAAGCACAAATAAGCAGACGAAATAAGCTAAAAAGCAAAGTTGACTTACAGTTGACTTTCATTAAAATCTTCAATTCGAGTACAAATGTAATTCTGAAAAGTAAATTAACAAAAAGCTTGCCACAATAAGCAAACATTAAACTAATCTAATTAAAGCTACTCCTAATTTACCCTAACTCTAACCCTAAATTATCTAACATCTTCAGGAATGAGAGAGGGTCTTGAATAAATAGCCATCTGCTTCAAATCGTAGCCCTCCATTCATCAATTCGTCATCTCAATAAACCACAACCCTTAGATCATATTTGTGATGTGTCCTGACCAATAAATGGCTTCCAAATGTCCATGCGGGCAATCCGAGTGACTAACATTCCCTCTGACATGTCAGTCTTATGTGAAGTACCGTTGATACCCTTAATTGTGGTGAAAAGTGGAATTGGGTAATTAGGGTTCTACCAACAGTATATTTTTCTGGGTTAAAAGTGAATTGGGGGGGCGCGGGTTTGCTTTTCATTCTTTAACTATTGTTTGACCTGTCATTTAATAAATGTTGACCGGGTTTAGAGTGTTGGGTCGGGGTTGAGTTCGGGTCATTATAAGTGATGGTGGGTCGCGGATTTATTATAACTGGTGATGGGCTAGGGTATTAATATTGGGCTAGGTTGTTTAAGACTTGGGTTGGACAAATGGGATAGTGGGATTGGATTTGGTTTATAAAAGGAATCCGGTTAGTGGGTTTTTTTAAGATTTTTGGTTTAACAAGAATGCAAGGACCAAAGTTGTAATATCTGAATTTCAAGGGACTATAATTGCCTATTTTCCAAAGTTGATCTAAGGGTCTGAATTGACAACTGATGATTCTTCAGGGGATAGACTTTTACTTTTTTGCATCCCGGCTTCGGCTTTTGACACTCTTCCAAATCTCGTGCTCGGTTTCCCGGTTTTTGCTCGATTTTCTTGTCCTTTTTTCGATATCCATCCCTGCACAATCATAAACACAAAAACACGAAATATTTGGCATAATTGGTTAGTTTTTGGTCTATTTGGGTCCGGTTTTGGTCAAATAAAGGTATGTGATTAAGCACATACCAAAATCCCCCAGACTAAGCTATTGCAATGTCCTCATGCAATGTTATAAAAACACGTTTTTGAAACCGAAAATTCCCAATCTCTTTTTACTAACTTTGAGAAGTAGCAAAATTTTCAAAAGAGATTAAGAAATCTTAAGTTCTAAAAACTCCCCGATTTTCCTTTTTATTCTATTTTTGTATTTTCTTATTTTCCACGTGACGGCTTTGTCGACAATCATTATCTAACGATAACTTTTAGGGTCATCGAGCAGGAAACACGACTCATAAAGAAGTGACCATACGGATAAAATTCGTCGTCCCTAATTTTTCACGAGTCCCCAAACTAAGCTTAAAAATGAAATCATTGTTATTTACAAGTTAGATTGCCAACACTACTCAGAAAGCTAATTGTGGACTTCTTGTTCCCAAATTCCTATTTTTCTCTATTTATTTTAGAGTTAATTGCAAAAATCATCCTTAAAGTTTGACGAAATTGCAGATTTAGTCCAAATACTGAAAAATTGCAAATATAGTCCTAAAATGAAACTATTTTGCAAAATTTGGTCCCAGCTTTCTAACTCCGTTAACCGACGTTATCTTTTCAGTTAAATGTTTGCATCGTTAGTCCCTTCGTTAGTTTGGTTTGCATCGTTAGTCCCTCCGTTAGTATTTTCGTCTGACTTTTAACTTTTTCGTCCGATTCTTTACGTTTTCGTCTGAATTTTTACATTTTCGTCTGATTCTTTACGTTTTCGTCCGAATTTTTACGTTTTCATCCGAATTTTTTCGTTTTCGTCCGATTCTTAACGTTTTCGTCCAAATTTTTACGTTTTCGTCCGATTCTTTACGTTTTCGTCCGAATTTTTATGTTTTCATCCGAATTTTTTCATTTTCGTCCGATTCTTTACGTTTTCGTCCAAATTTTTTCGTTTTCATCTGAATTTTTACGTTTTCGGCCGAATTTTTACGTTTTAGTCCGATTCTTTACGTTTTCGTCCAAATTTTTACGTTTTCATCCGAATTTTTACGTTTTCGTCCGAATTTTTACGTTTTCATCCTAATTTTTTCGTTTTCGTCCGATTCTTTACGTTTTCGTCCAAATTTTTAAGTTTTCGTCCGATTCTTTACGTTTTCGTCCGAATTTTTACGTTTTCATCCGAATTTTTTCGTTTTCGTCCGATTCTTTACGTTTTCGTCCAAATTCGAAAAAATTTATAAAATTCGGTTCAGTTTTCGTGTTGACCTTAATAACCCGAATTACATAATTTATATTTTTTCGTTTAACTATATAAATTTTTAGCACAACAAAATTTAAACCTTAAAAGTAGTTATGTTTACACTAGGAGGAAAGAGTTTTAAAAATTTGGATGAAAACGTAAAGAATTCGAACGAAAACATAAAAATTCGGATGAAAACGTAAAAATTTGGACGAAAACGTAAAGAATCGAACGAAAACGTAAAAATTCGAACGAAAACATAAAAATTTGGACGAAAACGTAAAAATTCGGATGAAAACGTAAAAATTTGGACGAAAACGTAAAGAATCGGACGAAAACGAAAAAATTTGGATGAAAACGTAAAAATTCAGATGAAAACGTAAAAATTTGGACGAAAACGTAAAGAATCGTACGAAAACGAAAAAATTCGGGTGAAAACGTAAAAATTCGGACGAAAACGTAAAAATTTGGACGAAAACGTAAAGAATCAGACGAAAACGAAAAAATTCGGATGAAAACGTAAAAATTCGGACGAAAAGGTAAAGAATCGGACGAAAACGTAAAAATTTGGACGAAAACGTAAAGAATCGGACGAAAACGAAAAAATTCGGATGAAAACGTAAAAATTTGGACGAAAACGTAAAGAATCGGACGAAAACGAAAAAATTTGGACGAAAACGTAAAGAATCGGACGAAAACGAAAAAATTCGGACGAAAACGAAAAAATTCGGATGAAAACGTAAAAATTCAGATGAAAACGAAAAAATTTGGACGAAAACGTAAAGAATCGGACGAAAACGAAAAAATTAGGATGAAAACGTAAAAATTCGGACGAAAACGTAAAGAATCGGACGAAAACGTAAAGAGTCGGACGAAAAAGTTAAAAGTCAGACGAAAATGCTAACGGTGGGACTAACGATGCAAACAAAACTAACGGAGGGACTAACGATGCAAACATTTAACTGAAAAGATAACGTCGGTTAACGGAGTTAGAAAGCTGGGACCAAATTTTGCAAAATAGTTTCATTTTAGGACTATATTTGCAATTTTTCAGTATTTGGACTAAATATGCAATTTCGTCAAACTTTAAGGACGATTTTTGCAATTAACTCTTTATTTTATTTTTGGTGAGAAATGAATTTCTTCAAATTCTCGTTTCGATAAGTTTTAGTCCGATAAAGATACCTAGTTTAAACGCTAAGTAGTTTCCAAGCCTTCCCTCGAAAACCGTTGCATACAAAAATGAGGTCCACATCAAGGTCTCTGATTTAACACGATTTTGAGGATATCCCTTTTATATACGACCCAAACAACTCATCTACGAGTCCAGAGACAGAAGCTTTTATTAGGATATCCCCGGAGTCGAAGTTTGGCATTATTATTAAGCACATATTTAAGCATATTAACGTATTTAATCCTTGGCCCTTTATAACAATCACAACATCGGCTGCGAACCGGCAAGATGTGATAGTCTATTATGACCTTGGAATTTTTCCTCTGCCTTTATTAGAAGTCTACAACATCGGCTGCGAACCGGCAAGATGTAGAAAACTTTTTATAGCTTTGGATTATTATTATTCATTATCATATTAATTAATTATTTGCCAAACCCCAAGTCCTACGGCTTTTATAACAATCCCAACATCGGTTGCGAGCCGGCAAGATGGAATAGTCTATTACACCGTAACACTGGCAGTACCTTGATGTGTACCCAACTTTCATAAGCAAGGATTCTCTAAGGAAGGAGTAAAAACTAATTTTCGCCAAAACTAAAATAGCTTTAATTATTTCTAGATTTCTATTTTTTGGTGAAACAAGCTTATGGGAACAAAAAGCCACAAATAACTTCGATGAGCTCTAAAGAGATCCAACTACTCCACGTTTAGCAATCTAACTTAAAACAACTCTATCATTTCTCGTTCTTCGCAAATTTAAAATCTTAAATAATAAGATCCGCGAAAGCTTAGCCAATAATCAAGCCATGCATATATAAAGTCAAATATGGGAACTTGCAAACTCTTAAAAAGAATTCGCATTTTATAGCTCCTTGTGTAAAAGACTAGCACGAGCTTATAGATTATAAATGGTTAAGGGGACAAGCTAGGGCTCAACACGCCCGATCAAGTCAGAATTTTATTCCTACTCTCACCAGCGGAAAGTCAACAAAAATGTCAAAATTTATTATATTTTTGCACAAAAATTTTAAAATTTTCTCATTTTTTTGGATTTTTTCAATTTTGGAGGAAAAACGGGGTTGCATGAGAAAACGGCAAAAATTTGCAAGGCAAAAATCAAATCGAAAGATTACCCCCCCCCCCCCCAGACTAAAGACATTGAGGCCCCCCCCCCCCCAGACTAAAATGAGACATTGTCCTCAATGTCTTAAAGGTAAGGGTTCTCCTACAAAAATCTAAGGCCGTTTATTAATTATGCCAAAAGATAGATGTAAAACGATAAGATTTTAGGATATTGATAAGCAGCGAATGATGAAACTCGATTAGCGTGAAGGAAACTACGAGCACAAGAGTCTTCATCATCGGGCATTCCTGGACATACCACAGAAAACAACGAGACACAAGATACGGAAGAGGTAGCCCTCCTCACGTCACTTTATTAGAAAATAGATAAGAAGATAGATGGATAAGCATGGGGTGCCTCCCACGAAGCGCTTGTTTAGTTATCGAGTCGGAAAGCTTAGACTCGCCCCGAATTTATTTGTCCTTGGGGGAGCATGTGGAAGAAATAATCTCAATCGGACTTTCGTTCAAGATGTTTGGATAAACATTGAAGCATACGAAAGTTCCACTCCGATGAGATACCCACGGCTTAAAAGAATGAGAGATGCCGGGGTCAAAGATTGTGTCTTCACTCCCGAAGGAGTGAATAAGAGGAGAAGTCACCGTATAGGTGAAGAAAGGAAAGAAGATCATAATTAGAATGGGGATCCATTCTTCATCATCAAAGCTCTTAAAAACCTCGGGAGGGAGGGTCGGGGTGATATCATCATCAAGCAAACTCTTAGGATAGAGTTTACCTCCCCCCGGGTCAGGATCTTTTTCAATAACAAAATAATCATACTCCGGAGGAGGTATGATATGAGTGAGTTCTTCTGAGAACTCCTCATGAAGAGATTCGAGAATACGAGGAGAATCTGTGAGTTCCGGTATGGGCTCATCTAGATTAGAAAGAAGATCCTCCTCGCCCTTAACGTCCTCTAACCCTCCATCGAAAAGAGGATTAAGTTTGCAAAAAGTATACTCATTATTGAATTCAAAAAGAGGGTTAGAGAAAATTCCGGAAGTAATCTCGGAAACGTCAAGGGAATCTCCATAAGATTGAAAATCACTTTCATCGTCGGAATCGGAGAACATCTCATCATTATCATTAGCGGACTCATCAACAACTTCATTGCTCATCGGAGGGAGGGAAGATAATGGTTCTTCATTCAATAACCTTTCAAGGAAACGAATATCTCCCTCCGAATCAAAAGTAGAGTCATCAACCATCGTCGAATCGGAATTATTATTAGCAAGAGAAGTATCGACCTCTTCCAAAACGGAGTCACTTTCCTCAACCGGTGTGAGGGAAGGATGGGAAGAGTCGGGGAGGATAGATTCAGAAGACAGAGTGGGATTGCCACTCGAAGAGTCATTGATGTCATGTTTACAATATAAAGCTATTATAATCCGCCTCTGCTCCTCAAATAACAATTCTTCCATGCTTTTCGTTCCATCATCTTCGACGGTTGTGGTAAAAAATGATGAAGAATTATAATAAGAATTAAACATGAGAGGGAGAAAGAGATAGAATTATACGGTTTAGAGGGTTAAAGAAGAAGAATCAAATGGATGAGAGGATAAGAAGATTATTTTTGGATTTATAAATTTTAGAAACATGGAAAATTACAAAAGAAAAAGGAAAATACATTTTGAAGAGAAAATCTTTTTGGGTTTTATAAGACGAAAATATTTACAAATAAAAAAAAACGATAACTTCACGGGGAAGGGTCTTCAAAACACGAATCGAAAAACGAAATCACGAACTCACTTCAACCTTCCCCGGCAGCGGCGCCAAAAATTGATTTAACAATTATATCTCAAAAAGGAATTCACAAAAGGTAAATAATGTGAAAACCCCGAGTTCGTTGTCCCGACGAAGATCGAATGGAATTGTGATTCGGGATCGTGATTCGTGAAGTGAATGGGAGATAAAAGTGAATGATTTTGGTTTTTATCACTACGGAAAATAAATCAACACTAGAAATAAAGAAATAAAGCATATGAAATAATAACGTAAAGAACAATTAAGCTAAATCATGGTTAAAACTAAAAACGAGTGTTTTACTAAAAATAAACGTAAGCACGCAAAATAAAAAGTGAATTTGAAGCACTACTAATCCTACGGGCATGAAAATAATTTTCATACATTCTATTTGACAAAAGTAAATTTTGGGAAAAAGAAAAATATTTTTTTGATTTTTTATCTATTTATTAAAAAATAAAAGAAAATTTAAAACTAATTATGAAATAAAATTTTTTAAACTACAAATCATTTTTGAAAAATCTTAATAAACTGAAAATGAATTTTAAATAAATTTAGAACTATTTTTGTCTTTTTTGTGATTTACTTTGAAATTAAAAATGATTTAAAACTCTAAAACTATTTAAAAATGGAAAAGAAATAGTAACGGATAAGACCTCAATGAGCAAAAGACCTATGTGCAGACTTGACTTAAATAGTCTACTGAGGGTATTTTAAGCTGATGTAAAAGCGGTAAGGAGATAGGCAAGATTCACAATCTCAGAAAACAACTAAAGTATGAACAACAATAAGCAAGTAGGCCAAGTTTCATACCTGAACTAGCTCAATAAGTACTTAAAAATCTGCTGCAAAAAAGGCCACTCAAGACAAGATAAAACTGATGACCAGTATAGGCTTGCTTAATAGGCTTCTTCCAAGCTAATTTAAAAGCTCTTTTAAGCTAGAGAAAGTTATAAAAATGGGAATAAGTAAAGAACAATTAACAATCTACTTATATTAAGGAATTTAAACACTAAAAAAAAAACTCGAATAAGCACTTAAATGTGACTTAGAAACTAGGATCAAACACTGATATGGGAATTGAGCCTACTGATGCAGTCCTAACTTAAAATTAAGCAGTAAAACCTACAAGATAATCCACCAAACTTAACACATGTGAAACCTATACTCCAAACTACTTATAAAATCAAAAATTCAGACAATAAGGCAACTAGAAAAGCAGATCAGCAGATGAATAGATGGATTCTATGGACAGACTAGAGCTAGTGCAGGGGAACTCACTCAACTCAGTCCTTATAGGGCAAGTATGAACTTATTTTTAAGCCATAAGAGGATGAGAACAATGATGACTTTTGAAGCATAACCAACTACAACCTACAAATTGCTATTATTGCTAAAAATCAGGCACTAACCTACACAATTAAACTCTTAAATCCTACTCTGAAAATTCATACATAACTGATATGATGAAAAATGTTCTAATGTGCAGTTTCAAAGTAATATGGACTAAAGCTTTTTGAATCAGAATCAACTTATGAAACTCAACTTAACCTTCCAAAAACAACATAGAAATGACAGATTTAAGGATTAAAGCTGCTGCTCTTATCATTAAGCCAAAACAAATAGGAATTAACTTCAACGAAGTAAACCTACAAAATCCTTCAAAATAGCAAACAACTAATCTAATGAAACTTTAGGCTAGAACTAAGAGATAAACAAAAATAAGAAGCACAAATAAGCAGACGAAATAAGCTAAAAAGCAAAGTTGACTTACAGTTGACTTTCATTAAAATCTTCAATTCGAGTACAAATGTAATTCTGAAAAGTAAATTAACAAAAAGCTTGCCACAATAAGCAGACATTAAACTAATCTAATTAAAGCTACTCCTAATTTACCCTAACTCTAACCCTAAATTATCTAACATCTTCAGGAATGAGAGAGGGTCTTGAATAAATAGCCATCTGCTTCAAATCGTAGCCCTCCATTCATCAATTCGTCATCTCAATAAACCACAACCCTTAGATCATATTTGTGATGTGTCCTGACCAATAAATGGCTTCCAAATGTCCATGCTGGCAATCCGAGTGACTAACATTCCCTCTGACATGTCAGTCTTATGTGAAGTACCGTTGATACCCTTAATTGTGGTGAAAAGTGGAATTGGGTAATTAGGGTTCTACCAACAGTATATTTTTCTGGGTTAAAAGTGAATTGGGGGGGGGGGGGGGGGGGGGGGCGCGGGTTTGCTTTTCATTCTTTAACTATTGTTTGACCTGTCATTTAATAAATGTTGACCGGGTTTAGAGTGTTGGGTTGGGGTTGAGTTCGGGTCATTATAAGTGATGGTGGGTCGCGGATTTATTATAACTGGTGATGGGCTAGGGTATTAATATTGGGCTAGGTTGTTTAAGACTTGGGTTGGACAAATGGGATAGTGGGATTGGATTTGGTTTATAAAAGGAATCCGGTTAGTGGGTTTTTTTAAGATTTTTGGTTTAACAAGAATGCAAGGACCAAAGTTGTAATATCTGAATTTCAAGGGACTATAATTGCCTATTTTCCAAAGTTGATCTAAGGGTCTGAATTGACAACTGATGATTCTTCAGGGGATAGACTTTGACTTTTTGCATCCCGGCTTCGGCTTTTGACACTCTTCCAAATCTCGTGCTCGGTTTCCCGGTTTTTGCTCGATTTTCTTGTCCTTTTTCGATATCCATCCCTACACAATCATAAACACAAAAACACGAAATATTTGGCATAATTGGTTAGTTTTTGGTCTATTTGGGTCCGGTTTTGGTCAAGTAAAGGTATGTGTTTAAGCACATACCAACCCCCTTATTGTGCCTAGCCTTAATTCTTCATGTTGACGTATGCATCAATTGAATTCATACACCACTGACCCACTAGTATTTTTGCCATATCAATTATCCAATAAAAATTTAGCAACCAAAGTCTAGTCAAACCATAAACGAACAGACCTTGATTTCTTTCTTCTCTTAATTAGTCCGCGACAACAATAGTGGAGGACCAAACCAACACACGAATTCAGACAGGCAACAGACAACCCCCCCCCCCTTTTTTTGCACCTTTGACCTAGCTCTTGATACCATGTAGAAATAATCAAAAGGAAATACTGAAAATATTATTGATCAGATTCAACTATAATATTACAATACAATTACATTAAATAAAAAATACATAAGAAACCTTAATACAACGTAAACAAAAGGGCATGGGCCTAAAGGCCTTATTAGCTAACATGCCTAACTACTAGTGTCAACTAAAATCTATTGATTCTAATAAACGTGAATAATTTACAAGTCTATGAAGCAGCAAAAATAATTTATGATCTGACGTGTCTTCTCTCCTATTGGTCAAAAAATAATTAATGCTCTGATGTGTACAACACTGCTATGCACTACTCCTTTTGCTTCCTCATAATGCTCTGTATTTTTGTTAACCAATTAATTTCTGCTATTCTTCCTTTATACGATTGAATTTTGAATCACATAATAGTCGGTTTCTCCAACACATTAAATGATTCCTAACACCTTCCTTCTACTCCAAAACACGCTCCAAATCAAATCAATATCAGTTTCAATTCATCCATTAATATCAACGATTCAAAAAAACATCCAAAAAGGTTGTACGATTTGCTCTGTATTACTTTGATTCAGCCAAATTCATCAACCCTAAGAACCCGATCTATGCCAGTGGAGGATGGAGATGAAGAAAAAAAATTCCATTGGTTGATTAAGTATATTTGCTTATAAATAACCAATTTAGTTTTTATTTTTATTTTTATTCAATTTAATATATTTGCTTTGATTAAGTTCAATTCAATTATGTTGTAAGCAAAACCCGAGAAAAAAAATTGGATCTATTGGAGCACTTCATCTTCATCTCAAGTTTTCATCAAAAGTTGGATCTATTGGTGCAAAATGATTTCGCTTTCAATAACGAAACAGGTCATCCATCTTCTTCAAACTGTTGCTACTTTTTTTTTATTCCTATATTCTTTCAATCCCTGCACATGCAATTGTTTTTATTCTTTGGTAATCCTTTTTTAGCTACAGGATGTTTTTTTGCCACTTTTTTATTTTAGAAACTATTAAACTTTTGATTATGTATCTTGAACCATACATTAAACGATTATGCGTGTGCTTCTTTGAAATGTGTATGTATCTTGGATGCAGAGTAGGTGTTCGATGAAATGACATAAACAAGTTTGGTTACAGGCGATGTAGATCATTCGTGGTGGTTGGATCCAAATGTTTCAATGATAATATTATTTCAGCATGTGGTATGTTTTAAGTACCACATGCTTCTTTGAAATGTGTATGTAGATCATCGTGCTGTAAACTTCAATGTGATTTAAGTACGATGCTTACTTTTTTAGTTATTTCAATGGCATGATTTAAGTAGGTCGTGAATCTTTATGCGTAAGTAATACTTTATGATTTTGCTGGTGAAAGTGGCTTTTATTATGTAGGCAAGCAAGGAAGAGTAGATGTTATTATATGCTAGAAAGTGGATAGCATTGTTTGGTGTAGCTTGCGTTCTTAAGTTCAAATGAATGTCCCGTAACAAAGTGTTATAAAGGATTGCATCTAGGACATAACAACGAATTTAGTTCCGGCTTGGTTAGAACTCTCACAATTAAAGAACAAGTAGTGGTGAGAATCATGTTCTTTATTGCACACTCGACAACTCATTTGCTTATTAGGATACCACTGAAGTAGCTTATCTGATACAAAGTCCGATTATAAATTTTTATCAGCTTATATGTTCTTACTGAAAATGCCCACTTTGACTGTGACATGTATTAACTACAGGTTTATAACCTCTTTTGTACATTTCATCTTTTTTGAAGCTTGAAGAGAAGTTTAATGAGAAAGAAGCACATAAAGTGCAGCTGCAAACAACAATGAAGGTTATAAACCTTATCATTTTATACATATCTATGAAGAAGTTATAATATGTTTATGTACTAAATCATGGCAGTTGTGTTGCAGGATAAAGCATGGATATAATTCACAAGACCAAGACAAAGCTTTTCCTTTAGTGATACACCACTAACGAGCTTCTAAAATGAAAAAGACAACACCAAAGAGTGCGCTAAAGAAGGTATGTCTAAACCTAAAAAGGAACCATGACTCATAGAGGTGACAAAATAAATGGGTTTGCCTGGGTTTAGGTAAAGGTTCACAAAGGAAAAGCTTCTTTTGTGTATATGTTAGACATTTAAATAGAGATACTTAAATGATGATAGTATTGTACTAATGTTAGGGTTTAAATGATACAAATTACTTATTTTACGGTTTTTAAGAAAGTTTCACTGAGAATCCTTGAAGGGAACATAGGCAACACTACATCGACATAAGAATTTCCTAACCATCTCTTGCTTTTACGTATCTGTGTCTGTCTAAATGTATATGTGCTACACAAGATATGAAGAAATTTCTTTTCCTTTGCTCTTTGTCAGAGGCATAATTTGAGTTATCGTGATTTAGATAGAAAAAAAAATGTTACTTATTATTAACACGGTTAAGCGTAAACGGGTCCATATGATGACAACTTCAGGAACGTTTCCTAAAGAACTTAAAAGCTACAATAGTTTAAATATGGTTCATTACTGGCTCTCATTTTTTAAAGAATGCATATAAGGTACAAGAATTCAAAAATGGTTCATACAATAAACTCGGGTCATTCCATATATGTGTGGTCAAATTATTCTTATTTTACATGTTATGTCATTCATGGTAAAGTGGCATTTGCATTTATTGATTAGTAAATATCATGGATCTTTTTCTTTTTTTTCTTTTGTCATGATTTGAAGAAGAATATATAAAAAATGTTGCGTCGAGTCGGATTTAATTAGTTGATAATGTTTAATATAATATAGATTAGATATGATTTAACTGTGACTTGGAGTTGTTGATGGCCTGAATAAGTTTTAACTTACATCAATATCAAGCGATATTCCAAATGATATGTATGGAAATGATATAATACAATATATATCGCTGCTGGCAGGTCACAGACCATACACGAGAGCTTGAAGGTCGAGAGATGATTACCTTGTATCAATAAGCTCATAAGTCGCAAAAAGTAAGCTAACCCAAACACCCCCTTAGTACATGGTTATCTTGCCTATTAGTTGCTTTTTTGTTCATCTATATCAGGAGGAGAGATGTATATGATCTTCATCATGCAATATTAGTTAACCACTTCAATATATTTTTATGCAAAAGATTGGCTTAAAATGTTTATGACCCACTTCGAGTTCAATGATTTCTTATTACTTGATGTACTTGCAGGTCTCTTATTTTCTTTTCTTATAACCGACGCCCTGACTAATGCTATAAAATATGTCACTGGACGACCTAGACCAGATTTCTTTTGGCGTTGTTTTCCTGACGGAGTTGATGTATGTAACTTTAACTTATAGTTGTGCAACAAATACTTATTCTATTGTTGCGTTGTCCTAAAACAAGTACTTTGAATGGGCCATACAAAACGTCCAACTCTTAAGGACCTTATAAAGGTTATCCATCCAATTTGCAAACTGTATTTTGAAAAACTGGCGTTCCGCAAACTACTTACAAATCGCCCAAAACTTGATTTTACATAATAGGGATTAAGTTATACATAATTGAGAAAATTCCCTTAAATGCTACAAAAATCCTTATTTGTTTTTGAACCTATCGGTTCCAACAACATTGATCATAGTCTTACTGGAATATAAAAGTTTGGCTATTTACTTTGCAGAATTCGTTTCTTTATCCTATTCAAACCTGGTGTATTTCTCTTATAGTGGTTGTGTGTTCATCTATTAGATTATGAGGTAATTTTCGAATCAGGGAGTTATTGTTTTCGGATTAAGACATCAATTTAATGGGAAACTAATGTGTTTTTTTCTACATACGGGGAATAATTAACTTTTGTATTTTGTAAGGAATAAACCATTTCCTGGCCCCTTAACCTTAATTTAATCACCCCAAGGGCATAAGCTACACTAAAGTTAGGATTCAATAGGAGTATGATTTTAGCACTTTCTTTTTCTGTAAACGTGGATGTGGCTAACACCTTTTAAGTTCGAGGATAGGAACAGTGAAGGCTGCAATTATGGTCCTCCGTATTAGTGGCAAATTCACAAGTAAGTGCACATTTCTTTTATGATAAGTAAACGGGTTAACATAATTTTATATTTATATTTAAACAAGATGTTAATACAAATAATTCATAAAAGCGTTTATTTGTATTTTACGATCTTTCAATGTTTTGTCGATAACAAACATAAAATCATTTTAATGAAACAAATAAATATGCAAAGTTTTGAGTCAATAGTTTACTAACTCATTTCACTAAACAAATAAATCATCAAACATGTTTAGTTAATTGGTTTGCCAAAATCATTTTTATGAAACACTTATAAGTAATATGTTACTTACATTTTTCATAAAATACATACTTTGAAAACAACTTGTTAAATACAATGTACTAGTTAATAGAGTTGGACTATCCAAACCCAAAACCCATGTCCAAGACCCATAACCCATGGAGCTCAACCCATAACCCATAACCCATAACCCATTTGCTTGACATCATGCATGACATCACAAATGGGTAATATCCATGACCCATGACCCAAAGTCCATAACCCATGACTCAAGGTCCATAACTCATAACCCAAGATGTCTTTGACATCATGCATGACATCACTTGACTAACAGACCTTGACCCATAACAGAAAACCCGAAATTGAAACCCAAAGTCCGGACTGGTACTTCCAAATACCCGGTTCCATCGGTTTGCACTAGCCGGATCCATCTGGGAAGGGATCTGCCGGAACCGGGTGAACAGTGGCTTTTATTGCCTATAAATAGTGAGCCATTTCATCTTTCTTTCTTGCACCTTCTCACATATTTCTCTCTCTATGTTTCTCTCTTACAAACCTCAGATCCTAGATCTTTCTTGTAGTCTTTTGTGTGGTGATTCTATAGGTTCCTTCTAAAGGCGAATCATTACGTTTAGAGTCGAAGTCGTGCAATCTCCAAGCCATGGAATGCTAGACTTCATCATCATCTCAAGATCACAGAAGTGACTCTTGTAGGTGATCCATCTCATGTAGATTCAAGATACGGTGTGTACTTTGGTGTAGTTGAAGCTTGGATTGCCAAGTCAAGTTGTGAAGGTCTTCGTTATTGAAGAGTGGTTCTTCAAGTTGTGTAGATCAAGATTGTGAAGATGAGTTTTGGTGGCTCATGAAGATCTTGGTGTAGATTGTCGAAGTCGAGGTTTGATACCTCAAGGTTGTCTTAGTGCAAGACATTGTTGTCGAGGTTTGGTGCCTCAAGTCTTGTTGTATACATTGGTGTTGTCGGGGGTGATCACCCGTATGTTGTGTCTTATAGATTGGTGATATTGGAGAGTGGATCTCCAAGTTGTGTTGTGTTGGGTAGTGGTTCCTCCTTTGTAATGGAACCCAGTATCTAGCCTTGTACCGGATAAAGTGTAGGCGACGTTGTGATAGGTTTGGCTCTACCTCGTGGAAGAGCTCGGTATTTAGCTTTGTACCGGATAAAGTGTAAGCGACGTTGTGAAGGCTTCTCCGCTGGTGAAAGGAGTTTGTCTTTTGTAGTGTTTACGAAACTCTCGAGTTGGGTACTCGGGGAGTGGAGTAGGGAAGGGAAAAAGAGTCCCTGTAGCCAAACCACTATAAACACTTGTGTTATGATTGTGTCTTTCTATCTCTAACTCTTTAGTTATTTTCCTTTTATAACTATCAATATCCAACACGTAAACTAGATTGACATAAGTCGATCTATAAGTTTTAAAACGAAGTTTTAATTGGTAAAACTATTCAACCCCCCTCTTCTAGTTTTCTACAATTGGCATCAGAGCTTTGTTACCAAGTTTCTTAAAGTATATTGTACTTTAAAAGCTTGAAACGATCCGTGTATGTTTGAAAACTACAAAGAAGGATAAATCTTTTTCAAAAATTGACATATAACTCATTTTTACAAAAGTGATAAAACTTTCTATGTTTGGATATTAATAAGTTTAATATTATCTATTATATTCTAACAAATCTATTTTAAAAAATCTTCAGTTTAGGAATCTTCAAAAACTTCATCCTACTAAAGGATAAATGAAGTTAACACCCAAGAAGAACCTTAAAGAGCTGTCAACCTGCCTTACCAATAAGCTTGCAGGACCTTTAAAAGCTCATAAAGTAGTTAGCGTCTATGGTTTCAAAAACCATATAAGAAAATGTAGCAAAGGTATGTTTTCTTATTTATAATTAATGTTTTAAAATGTGCTAATTGCGTATGGTTAAAAGATTGATCTATATGTTTATTTATTTCTATAAGTGGTGTTAACATGTACTTGATCTCTTTTCTAAACATTTTAGTTGGTCATAAGTATCATATTTACATGAATTTTGTGTCAAATCAAATCATAAGTTCAAAAGCCTCTTTTCACTAATTTCCATATTCGTCAAACCAAGGAATAGTATTCCATCAAACTTTTCTCTCTTAAACAAAACTCATTTATTGTTTAATGAAAAGTTTAAGTCGACACAAGAAAATGTTTTTCACGTCTTAATCATCATATTCATCAATCCCTTTCTCAAACTTCTTCATAACGATTAATCCACTTCCATGTTTCTCTAATCATCTATTTTCTTTTATTGCCCTGTGCATTAAAGAAAATGGAATACATGTATTCACTCATCTAAATTTCTCAAACCCTCGGTCTAGTTACTTAGGATAAAAAAACCAGATATTCTTAAGTAATCTTAAACATATTAGTAACAACCAAATGATCAAAACCTTCTGTATCAGCAGACTTCCCCGGATCCCTTTGTTATAACGGGCCGGATCCATTTTAGAATGGATCCGAAAGAACCGGCGTGACAGACATCAGCTTAACACCTCATCTCATTTTCCTTCTCTTCCCAACTGACCAAAAACGCATATCTCTTCATTTTGGGTTCTCACCTTCCTCAATATCATACTTCCAACCACCTTCGTAAATAACTACATCTTTCCGAAACCTCTCTCTTTTGAGCAAGGTTAATTAAAACATTCCTACCAACTTAAGTATGTAAACTTAAATTGTCTCTCATCTCATACGGATGATCTTTGAAATAATAGATTAGCATTGTTAATACAAGTAAAAACATAATACTTAAGTAATCAATCAACTTTTGTTAATCTTCTTAGAAACCTCATGAAGCACCTTCAACCAAAACAAGTCTTTATCCTAATACATAAAATATTCTTTTGATCCACTTGTATTAGTCTCGATATGTATCACGAGTATGTTGTACTATCCCATCTTCTTCTCCATGATCGCATTCCAAGCTTCATAGTAGGATTGACAACTTGATTATTTCATCCGAGATACTCAAGTAAATTATTTTGCAACGCAAATATAATTGGTCATATCCGAAAATCCAAACTTAAGCTTTCCAACAACATATGTTGAAATTGCTCATCCAACCATATTTGTTCTCTATATGTGTTCTCCATATATGTTCTCCATACTTATTCTCCATATTTGTTCTCCATACTTGTTCACCATATTAGTCAATCAAAACCACTCGCCTCATCAAGCGATTATCTCGTATTGATAGAGAAGAGCTACATAACTTCAAGGATAAAGTTCATTGTATGCTAATCACCATCCGTAATGACTATACTTATTTCATTGCTTCCGAAACAACCCTCTAAACTATTTACTTTCTTGTCTTCTTTATGTTGGATTTTCACCAATTATGGGGGAGGGAAATTCATTTACATAATTATCTTTTAAGAACGCATATACATATGTCTCTTACTCTCCTAAACACGTAGGTAAACATTTCTTAGCTTAAACCAACTCACAAAACCGCACTTGCTTCAAGCCTTTCTAAATCCAACACTTACTCTTCAACAAAAGAAGAACACATCATGAGTTTGACAACTCCTTCACCTCCTACCTCACTAAATGCTCTCTTCAATAATCTTGAAAATTTACCACCTCTACCATCCATCATCTCATTAGAACACCTAGCCAAACAACCTCCACCAATTTCTGACATCATGGATGTTGAACACTTTCTACCAAACTTTCCACCAAACCTTCCGCAACCAACCTGGATGGATGAATCTCTACCACCTCTTCCTAACCATATCTTTTGCGAACATTGCCAAAGCTCTAGGGATCTAACCATAGAAATTAAGGGATAAACGCAATTCATTCTAAACCACCTTAGAAGAACTACTTAGGACTCCAAAAAACAACTCCTCTTTGTGGATCTTAATGAAATCCAGGATTCTCCTAAACTAGGACCTCAGAACTCTAGAACACCATCATATGTTCTCTTCCTTCTCGACACATACCTTACACACCATTGTTAGTACAAACAATTCACAAATCTAGATCATCAACACGTGCTAATATGCAAATTTGTTTTGAGCCTTTAAATGATGTTAGTTAAATTTTGCTTACCCTATGTGTCCTTACCTCATTTGATCGCCCATTTTTGTGCTTTACTTGCTCTCCTTGCTATACTTGACTTGTATCTATGCATGTTCGTCGTTAGAAACAATAGGTGTGAAATTCGATAAGTGAGCAATCTTCTACGAGCCCATTGTGAAGAAACTAGTCTCAGAAGCCGGACCCCTTAGGTATAATTGGCCGGATCCCTTTTAGAAAGGATCCGGAGGATCCGGGCATACAGAGTGAAATTTAGACCACCTCTTATCACCCTCAACCTTTCTAACCTTAGTACACTAGTTATCCTTCTTCTTATACTCACATTTGAGCTGATCTTGTGATTAGTAACTCTTTTGATCTCTTAGGATTAACTTAAGTTTCTTCCGAGATGCTTTTGATTTATCATTTCCAAAATAACCACCATTTCTCAGTTCCGCTTCTTAAAACACCTCTCTTTGATCATTATACACTTACCTACCTTTTAAACAAATTTTAACAAATTTATTTCTACCATCTCTACCTCAATATGTTCTAAAAACCAATGTTTTAATTCTTATGATTTTTAAAGAATTTTTAAATTTTTCATATCACCTTTCCTTGAATCCTACAGAAATTTAACACTTAGTGATATGATTATTTTAACCCATATTCACTTAATGGCCTACATTAGACTTCTTTTTCACTTCTAAAGACCATTAATGGCAACCCCTCATCATTAGTCTTAAAACAATCTGAATTTCCTTCACTATGACACTCTTATACACTCATTACACCAGGAAACATAGGGCTGCAATAGCTAGATCATCATCATTTCTCACCTTTATCTGATTTGTTAGCCGGATCCCTCAGCTAAAGCTAGTCGGATCCATGTTGTGAAGGATCCGCTGGATCCGGGCAAACAGACACATGTTTGATAACTTATAGTCTTTCAAAACTCAACTTTATCCATTCCAACACTCAACATTTCTTCTATAATCTTCCTAGAAGATTGTATTCCAGTAGTTGACCTTAGTGCATGCAAATGATTGCAATTTGAAGGATTTTAGTGGTTTAGGCTTAAATCTCCTTACTTGATTCTTTCATATATAAACCACTTCTATTTGTACTTCTAATCCACACCTCAAAAACACCTCCTTCTTCAGTAGTAAACCTTCTTTTCTTAACTTCTATTTCACCATGACTAAAGCACCAAGTGCTCGATCTTCTACTAGAAACCCTCATAGAAAAACCGCACGCATTGTGCATCAACCGAAACCTCACCTATCAAAACACCTTCTATTAGGAAACCTCTCTCTAAATACATCCAAACTCCTACTGAATCAACTCCACCACAATTCCTTTCTACTAAACCACCACAACATGCTTCCATTGAACCTACACTTGCTAATATCAAACCATCACCATCACTTGCTTCTATTAAGCCAACACCTCAAACCTTCACCTCTTGAACCAAGACTTCTCTCTTTTACCACACCTCATTCATCACCTCACCTCTACTTCAACTCAATGGAGGACTTACCTCCTAGACCTTCTAATCCACCACCATTGTCAACATTCTTAACCATTGAGAGAATGTCAACTCAACCACCATTCCATCACCTAAACGTTGACATCAACATACAACCACCTATAACAAACTTGCCTTCCTCTCCTCCACCCTCAAATGTCCCATTTTGGGTAATGAGAAGATGTCAACCATCACAATCACCTCAACCACCTCTACCAAACAATGATACATTTCCTCCCACACACTCTTCTCCACCAACACCCGTGGTACATCCACAACCCTTCCACATAGGTACTTCCACTTAAAACCAACATCACAACAACCAAGCCACAATGACACTTGTGATCATTGTAAACATACTCAAACCTTAGTCCATGAACTACGTGATGAAGTATGTTTCATGTTCTACCATCTTCTTGAACGTCTTGATGATGTCATCAAACCAAACCTACCCGAAAAACCTTGAAGTGCAAGCACAAGTGGTCTCACTATTCTAGTATTAGGCCTAGACTTTGTTAGGATTTTTCCTTTTTAGATCATTTTCTTAGTTTTAGAGATTTGACCAATGTGTGTAACACTTCTCTTGTTTTATTAAATGAATCTACTTGATTATGTGCTTCTTGTCTATGTGAGCATGATTGGTGTGATTATTACTTGTCTTCATATCTTTTCTATTATGCATTGCTGCTAACAAACTGCAGGTAAGCCGGATCCATCACTTTGTACTAGCCGGATCCCTTTTTCAAAGGAACCGGCAGATCCGGACAAACAGAACACTAACCAAATTTTATGCAGCTCCATTTTCTGCAAAGGGACACAATATACTTGTCTTCTAACCTTTGTTTTGTAGATTTTCAAAAATACACATGGAGTACTTGACGCCCCCAGTTTTCGTCCAAGCAAAACCATTGCAAAAACTTGCAATGAGCACATCTAAGTCTCCCTAATTACTTGACGCCCTCAATAAGGGGGAGCAACCTTCGAGGGGGAGCAACTAAGATCTTCTTACTCTCTTCTCTCTATTCTACACCTTTTCTTTCACTTACTTTTCTTAAAACTTGCATTCGGGTTACTTTTCTTAAAACTTGCATAAGGGGGAGTTTTCGTCCAAGCAAAACCATTAAAAAAAAAACTCAAATTAAAAAAGTTACGAATTCTATTTTTTACTTAAAATAATTTTATGTTTTGTCATCAACAAAAAGGGGGAAATTGTTAATACAAATAAGCCGTAAAAACGTTTATTTATATTTTACGATCTTTCAATGTTTTGTCGATAACAAACGTAAAATCATTTTAACGAAACAAATAAAATACGCAAAGTTTTGAGTCAATAGTTTACTAACTCATTTTACTAAACAAATAAATCATCAAACATGTTAGTTAATTAGTTTGCCAAAACCATGTTTATGAAACACTTATAAGTAATATGTGTTACACCTCGTGAACGCTTTGACCAAAAACTTTGACTTTTATGCGGAAACGACCCAACTTTGACCTTTATTTCCAATACTCTTTTGACCATTGACAAAATCCTTAGACATATAGACCTTGAAACCATTTTTAAATGAATCTAGACTCAAATACTTTTAAAACGACGGGTGGCACCCTAAAGTGCACTGTAACCTGTACTATGCACTAAGGACCCCTAAAGTGCACTATAACACCTCCGGTGCATTATGGACCCCTAAAGTGCACTATGACACCTCCGGGGCACTATGGACCCCTAAAGTGCACTATTACACCTCCGGTGCTCTATGGACCCCTAAAGTGCACTATAACACCTCCGGTGCACTATGGACCCCTAAAGTGCACTATTTTCTTAAAATGACCCGTACGCCTTAAACATAAAAGTCGACACTTTAGACCTATATTTAAACACATTTAATACACATTGAACCAAAATATACCATATACATTGTTTCCCAAAATTCTTAACCCATTTGACCCAAAACGGGTTAAAATGGACCTTGTCCCAAACACCCCTTTTTCTGCATAACCCTTTTGTGCACTTTTGACCCATTTTCCGGAAAACGGCTTCTATAACAAGACATAACACCAAAACTTCCAGAAATCATTAGGACGTTATAAACATAAAATATATGTATAAACTTGGTCATAACGACCAGCGGAAACATGCTTTACAAAGTAACGGGTATTATGCCAAAATACCCGTTTTGACCCATTTACACTACAAACCATCTTTACCAATTCATTTACCCACCAAACTTGGCCAATATCATTACTTTAACATATTAAACATGTTCCATAAACACTTGACCCGTTTACAACCCAAAATGGGTACTTTTACACTTTTGCCAAACACCCCCTTAACTTTGACTATAAACACCCAAAACATACTTTGACACATCGGTTGACCACCAAATCGAATGGACAACCTTAACATACCATTTGCCATACGGCTACTCCTTACCAACCAATAAAAGACCAACGGGGGTACAAACTTTACACATGAGCTCGGTATTCTACCTAAGCTCCTAATCACATACTACCTTTAATCTTGCATAGCCAATTCCTTATTCTCTATATCCAAAGCCATCCATAAAAGCATATAAACCTACAAAATGGTTAGACAACTAAACCATAAGCACAAAGGCTTAGTAAGTAACCCGACATAAAACACATATCATACCCATATTATCACATAAGCATCATGATCACTTACTTGGCGCTCAAACCATAACATTCAATCTACCACATAAACCTTCATCACATAAGCTACAACAAGTCTCGCTAGCAATTAGCCACATACATGCTTGACTAGCTCAAAACTAATCACAATCATAATACATACATGGATTATACACATATAACACATGTTTTAGTACAAGTTACTTACCTTAGCTTCCAAAGCTAAGCTACTATTATAAATCCCACCATCAACATCTTCCATCATCATACTCATCATCATCATCTCTTTCTCAAAATCATCCTAATTCATAATCATCATAAACACTTAATAACACATAATCAATAACTATAACAATGGTTAATCTAACCATATCTCAACTCTAAACACCACTAATCATCACATAATCTTATATTGATTATATGATGATCAAACCCACAAATCACTAACTTGAGAGGGATTACTAACTTGATGATCATAGCTAAGGATGGCCATAAGTATTGAGACTTGATCACCTTCCTTCTTAGGCCATCAAGACAATCCTTTCCCTCCCTTTTCCTTCTCTAAGAACCGGCCTTAGCCTTATCTAAATAATGAGGGGATTCTAGAATTCCCTGGATATAATAAGTTAGGTGCAACTTTGGCCAATTGGCAAGAATGGCCCCTCAAGTTCCTTTCCTTCTATTTTGGCCACACCACATATCTTAACACTTTTGGTCTATTGCATCTTTAACCCTTGAAGTATATTTATTTTCTATTTGTGGCACATAATACTTTTCATAACTTTATAACACATATTTTGACTATCACTAGACTATCGGGTTTGACCACAACGCAACATTCATTGACTGGCCAATCACATAAGGTCTTTATCCATTTTCATCTAGGGTGGGGTACAAGTACCTGGGAAACGGGTCTAACAATATGTTACTTGCATTTCTCATAAAATATATACTTTGAAAACAACTAGTTAAATACAATGTACTAGTTAATAGAGTTGGACTATCCAAACCCAAAACCCATGTCCAAGACCCATAACCCATGTGCTTGACATCATGCATGACATCACAAATGGGTAATATCCATGACCCATGACCCAAAGTCCATAACCCATAACCCAAGGTCCATAACCAATGACCCAAGATGTCTTTGACATCATGCATGACATCACATGACCCATGGACCTTGACCCATAACCCAAAACCCAGAATTGCAACCCAAAGTCCGGACTGGTACTACCAGATACCCGGTTCCATCGGTTTGCACTGGCCGGATCCCTCTGGGAAGGGATCGGCCGAAACTGGGTAAACAGTGGCTTTTATTGCCTATAAATAGTGAGCCAGTTCCTCTTTCTTTCTTGCACCTTCTCATATATTTCTTTCTCTATGTTTCTCTCTTACTAACCTCAGATCCTAGATCTTTCTTGTAGTCTTTTGTGTGGTGATTCTATAGGTTCCTTCTAAAGGCGAATCACTACGTTTAGAGTCGAAGTCGTGCAATCTCCAAGCCATGGAATGCTAGACTTCATCAACATCTCAAGATCACAGAAGTGACTCTTGTAGGTGATCCATCTCAAGTAGATTCAAGACACAGTGTGTACTTTGGTGTAGTTGAAGCTTGGATTGCCAAGTCAATTCGTGAAAGTCTTTGTTATTGAAGAGTGGTTCTTCAAGTTGTGTAGATCAAGATTGTGAAGATGAGTTTTGGTGGCTCATGAAGATCTGGGTGTAGATTTTCGAAGTCGAGGTTTGATACCTCAAGGTTGTCTAGGTGCAAGACATTGTTGTCGAGGTTTGGTGCCTCAAGTCTTGTTGTATACATTGGTGTTGTTGGGGGTGATCACCCACATGTTGTGTCTTGTAGATTGGTGATATTGGAGAGTGGATCTCCAAGTTGTGTTGTGTTGGGTAGTGGTTCCTCCTTTGTAATGGAACCCGGTATCTAGCCTTGTACCGGATAAAGTGTAGGCTACGTTGTGATAGGTTTGGCTCTACCTCGTGGAAGAGCTCGGTATTTAGCTTTGTACCGGATAAAGTGCAAGCGACGTTGTGAAGGATTCTCCGTCGGTAAAAGGAGTTTTTCTTGTGTAGTGTTTACGGAACTCTCGAGTTGGGTACTCGGGGAGTGGAGTAAGGCAGGGAAAAAGAGTCCCTGTAGCCGAACCACTATAAACACTCATGTTATGGTTGTGTCTTTCTATCTCTAACTCTTTAGTTATTTTTCTTTTATAACTATCAATATCCAACACGTAAACTAGATTGACATAAGTCGATCTATAAGTTTTAAAACAAAGTTTTAATTTGTAAAACTATTCAACCCCCCCCCCCCTTCTAGTTTTCTACACAAGAGACATACTTTTTCCTTTGGGTGTGAAATAGTACCCTTGGGGGCAGGCATGGAGTGCCTAAAGTTCACGACAAAAGAACACAAGGAGAATACTTTGTCATACTATAATAATAAGTTTCATTTTCATTTAGATGTTCCTCTTTGAATTCCAAAGACAAAGATATGTGTCAGGTTATATATATTCTAAGTTACTAAATTTTAACTTTTGTCACTGATAATCAAAATATATACTTGGTTAATGTCACCCCTAATATATTGAAGAACAATGATATGCAGTAGTTGGATTTTCCGATTGCAGTCTCTAGAATCATCGCCAGTCCATCACGATACGACTAAACCCTTGCCCCTAAAATCACACTTGACATTCTCAGGTACTTCAATCTCCGTAAAAGTTCAGATTTATGAATATGTAACTGTTATATGTGAACCTTTATAGTCTGTTAATAAATTTATGAATATGTTGGGTTTTTAGAACTTATATGTAGCGAATTGGAAAATACAGTTACAATAAGGCTGTACTTAATGAAATTACTTTTATTTAACTTATACGAACTAAATATGCATTCAACTTATATGAAAAAATGTAGCAGGGTTAGAAGATAAATTTGTTATCTTTAAAAATAGTTTTTAAGCATCAGTTTATTGTTGTTATAATGTTATTCTTATACCAAATGTGGCTTTAGTCCATATAATGAAACCAAACTTTATAATTTATCTTAATAGGACTTATGGCTCATTTTGTGCAATGATTGGGTTGATGTAAGAAGATGTTGAATAGAAGCTGAGAACCTAAGAATAATTTTACTGGCAAGGTTAGTATAATGTTTTTGTCCTACGGGTTTTTCAGTATTGTCTTACGTATATCTTACTTTAATGCACTAGCCTCTTAAATGTCACAAGGTATAAAGAAATTCTGAAGGTGTATATTTTACTTTTTATATACTCTTATCAACAACCCCATTTTAGTTTCACTTTTTTTTTTTTTTTTTTTTTTTTTTTTTTCCATATTTAGGTGTTCATGCAATCAACATCGACTATTCAACTGTTCGACGTTCACTGCAAACCTTTGCTCTTCAAGACTATCAAAGTTGGAGAAGACGATACATGAACGTTTATTATTTTGATACTTACAAACCGAATCGTTTATCGAATCATTGATTTATTACTTATTATTTCTTTCAAAACATAATGAAATTTGTTTACGTTCGTCGTTGTTTCTTAATTTATTCATACAAATAACTCAATAAATAATTACTTTAAAAATCCCCGTGATTCCACAGGTCTATAACCAAGTCATCAAAGGCTGCCGCTTTCAGACGTTTCCAATAATGAGTTGCTTTTTAAAGCTATACAACAATACAACTTTTGTTTGATACTACTTACACAAGTACATGTGTAACAAATATGCTTCAGTGTACAAATATTTCTTGATGTAGATCTTCCACAACGATTTAATCTTCACTTTTAGGACGGTCAACAGCAACTTCACCTTTTTACATTTTTTCATGGTTTGTTTACCCTCCTTATATAAGTACCTTTGTTTGTTTACTTATTTTATTCAAGGTTAATTCTTCGTAGACCACTCTTATTCAATTTATATAAATAGATTTAGGAAGCATTTCTCAGAATAGACGTGTCATATTTACCAAACACAGTCTACCAACGCCTCCACAATCTGGTAAAATAAAAAATACTTAGTTATATGTAAAAGTTTGTACTTATTTTCTTCAAGTAATTTTATTCGTAATAGTTAGTTGTATGTAAAAAATTGTACATGTATAGCTCATGCTGCGCTTTCTACTCTAATAAGACCACCATCTGTGACTACACCAATCCATTGGGGGCAAACATCAAATTCAACATTTCCGACACAGCTTGGTGGTACATCTATTGTATACTTATATAAGTTGGCTATTTATTTAGTACACTTAATTTTCCTAACATCATTATCTATCTCTATATCATATCAGGACGATATTCTTAGAATACAAGAGTATTGCTTCTCAAACCTAAACAGTTGAGACCGTGTCGACAATATTGGACAAAGAAGTTCTTCAAGGTTTATGACCAAGTTTCAAGAGATATGTACAAACATATATATGATATGTTATATGCCATTTTTTATATTTACATGTATTATCCATCACACACATTTTTTACTTACACTTTTTTTGTTTAAACTTATTAGGTGCTCATGAAATGTTCATTGGCTTATCACTTAACTATCACTCACTACATACATTTGCTTTTCAAGACCATCAAGATTGGAGGCCACGTGCATGGACGTTTATTAGATTAATAGTTACATCCATATTTGTTTATAGTATCGTTGACTTATTACATATTATTTCATTCAAAAACAATTTAAATTGTTTACATTCGTTGTTTCTTCTTACTTTATTTACACGCTCAATTTCTTGATGTGGATGGTAATCTATCAAAAACTACTACAAATGTAGTTTATAAAGAGGTTTTTAAGGTCAATGATCAACGTTCAAGAGGTATGTACAATATACATATGACTTGTTTTATGCCACCGAGATTGAGAATTACTCCATTTGATAAACGTTTACCTCTAAAGATCGTGAGGAAACAATGTCCCATTTCGGTGTCATTCGCTATGACAATCGCTTTCAAAAGTTGGATTGTATCTGCCACGTCCTGTTTTCGCACATAGACAGCTATATGTGGCTCTTTCACGTGTCAAAAGCAAAAAAGGTTTGAAGGTTGTTGTTTCAGATGCGGATGATAACCTATCAAAAACTACTATAAATGTGGTATGTAAAGAAGTTCTTCAAGGTCTATCATCAAACGGTCAATAGGTATGTATAGTATACATATTACATGTTTTGTGGCATTTTTCTTATTTACACTTATTATAAATCCCAAACTTCTTTTACTTACATATTTTTTAAACTTATTAGGTGTTCACGTAATGGACATTTTGTTGAAGTATTAGAATAGTCACTACATACATTTGCTTTTTAAGACAAACATATTGGAGATCACGAGGCAACGACTATTATACAGATATTTACAAGCATTGTATTTTATACTATCAGTCACTTATAACTTATTATTTCATTACAAGGAAATTTCATACCGTTTACTTTCGTTTTTCTTTCATACTTTATCACATACTTACTTTTTTTAAATAAAAAACCCTCTAAAATCCCGTGGATTCCACGGGTTTATAAGGTAGTTGAGATATGTTTATCAAATATTTTGCTTGCATGTAGACAAACACGTGAACAATTTGTCTGATATCAAAACATAAAAATTAGGCAAATAACTTTTAATTAACTAATGATGACGACCAGTTAACCATAATTTATCATGGGGCAGTTTATAAAGACCCCCCTTATATGTGGGAGGGTTTCCAATTATTGCAAGCTACGGGCGGTTATATATGTGTTTCGCGGTTTGTACATATAGTCCATAGAGAGGGTATGTATAACATACCCATCATGGTTCATTGTTAAATATTGTACATACGTTCATTGTTCCTTAGCAAACTAACGTATCTTTGTCTTTTCTGTAGCAAAAACGTTTCCTTCAAGATGATGACTTTAAAATTCGCTTTTGACTTATTAAGATAATACTAAACGAATGTCATGATAAGGCTAACGATATTTAGTGGCGTATTATGCATTTCTGACTAGACAATTGATTTATTGATTTTTAAGGATTATTTTGTTTTTTGCAAAGCATACTTTTCAATAAGATTTTCATTTTTTTCCAACAAAACGGATTACGTCCGCCATTACATTATATTATATATATACTAGTTGTCGAAGCCCGCTCAATAGGCGGGCACGTTTTGTAATATTCCTTTTGTAATTTGCACATCATTTATTATAGAAATTGTTCATATTATTTATATTTGGGTTTTTTTTTGTTTTACACTGTCATTATTAGTGTATTTGCAGTTCCTGAACAAATTATTATTGTGAATGCCAAGATGATATGGTTGTTCGAGAGATGTTAAACGAATATATATGAAAGATGGAATACAAGTGTACATCTTCATTAAATCGGTAAGAGGAGTATCGAAAGAAGAATGTGATAATGAATGTGAATGTGATAATTAGTGTTTATGAGGTTTTATTGACTATTGTTAACATTGTTAATATTCCGTTCGAAGGAAAAACTAAATCTTACGACCCTCAAATTCGATGGGCCGTCATGACATGTAATTTGCGCAAATATGGTTATGCTATTGTAATTTATGTACGACTTATACTTGTATTAGTTGTTTGTTATTTTGAGTATATTATTTTTAATTTTTTTATTTGAGATTTCTATTGTTTAATTGTATGACATGATTGTTTGAATGGTTAATCGTTTTGTTTTTTGCGATGTTTTAAATTGAATCGCCGGTTTAAAATAATAATGGTTTAATATAATTGATGGTATTTTTGAACGTGATTGTATAATGGTTTTTATCTCTTTTTTCCAAAAGCCATAATGCATATAATTCTTAAGAGGCGTTATGAATTTCAATAAATCGTATTCAAGTTTATATCTAATTAGTTACCAATGTATCAGCTGCATGTAACTATCCACATTTAATTTTTTGTACAATATGTTTACATGGATTATACATGATACACATTTTGAATGCATCTTAAATATGTATAGAATGTTTCATTAACAAAATAGGTAATCATTACAACTATATTTTTTTTAGGTTGAATTAATTTATAACCATTTAATAAGTTAAAGCAGTTTGGTTTTTAATCTTTCGGTTAGTAAAAAAAACAAACAAATGCTTCATCTTTATCCGATAATTTCTTGTGTTCATAAAAGGTATTTTTTTATTTTTTTTATTTTTTTTTCCGAACATTTATAAACAAAGTATGAATACTGAGTTACTATAAGAGTATGTGCTTGAAGATTATTTTTTTAAGTTTTAAGCTGTTGATTAATATAGTATAATAATGTAATTAAAATAAGTTGTTTCGTCAGATAATGTATTAGTTGTAGTTAGATTTATTGTTTAATTGCAAGATTTTAATATTGCATGTTGGATACGTTGCTTAGTTTAAAAAACACAAATGTTGTAGTGGGGCAGTTAAACATTAAATTAGGCATTTTTTATACATGGTAAGTGACTAGTTCATTCATTTAAGTTATTTTTATATGTGTGTAACATTATGTTGTATAAGGTGAATGGTTTCTTTTCCATTCATATTGGTTATAGATTGTGATGGGCATCATTTTATTTTTGGAATTGCATTTTTCTTTCATATATCACAAATTACAACTAATGTTCGTTTAGTTCTATCTCATTTTGGTCTAATGAGGATCTCTAGCGCTTTTTAAGTGTGGTATATTAGAGTTGATTAGTTTGTTTGGTTTTGTAACGCTTATTCAGTTGCTAAAAAACTTTAACAGTACTAAGTTTATAGGAGCAGTATTAATGTGACAATTAGTACTGATGGAATATAAACGTTGATAAAAAAAGTAAGTCGTATGTTATGTTATTTTTGAAAATGTTTTATTGTGTTTGAATTTGTTAGTTACAGCTAATGTTAGTTTAGTTGTATCTCATTTTGGTCTAATGAGTATCTCTAGCGCTTTTTAAGGGTGATATATTAGAGTTGATTAGTTTGTTTGGTTTTGTAGCGCTTACTCAATTGCTAAAAAGCTTTAACAGTACTAAGCTTATATGAGGAGTATTAATGTGACAATTAGTACTGATGGAATCTAAATGTTGATAAAAAGCTCTAACAATACTTAGTTTAAAGGAACAGTAGTAAGTCGCATGTTATGTTATTTCTGAAAAGGTTTTACTGTGTTTGAAGTTTTATTGTGTTTCAGTTTGTTAATAATATGATATTGTTTTTTCTCCGAATTTTGTCCTTAAATAGCATTGCAAATGAGTAATATTAAATTTGTTAAATCTTACAGATGGCATTTCTAGTTAAGTTTGAGAATGGTGCTGAAAGTGGTTTCAAAATTCCAAAAAAATTGTTGGAATTAATTGATAGTAAAGATTGTGAATCGTTACACGCAAAGATTGTGAATAAAGTGTATAAGTTTAAGATCCGTAGCGTTGATGGTAATGTTGGAGTGATATATGGAGAGGAATGGAAAAAGTATGCAGAAGAGAATAGGGTTGGTATGTTTTATTTGACATTAGGAATGCTGAGTATGTTCTTGTTAGTCATTTTGATGAGTATGGTAATAGCCGTAATGGATTTATCACGTTTGGGGTTGGAATTCAAATGTCTCGTTGTGTTGCACCGATGTCGAAGATGAGTTCTTTAAGACAGGTACATTGTAAATTACATTGTTGTCTGTTTAAGAGTTAACAGAGTATGTATTTTCGATTTTTATTAATCTAATTAGATAATTTTGTATTATTCGTGTGCAGGTGCTGCCAAAAAGTTTTTTTTGAAGGATATCAATTTAAGAAACATACATTGTATTGTGTTAGAACTTTTGATGGGTGGATGAGGGTGTATTTGGAGTTTGATGAGAACAAACCGACTGGTTTTTGTGGTCCTGAATGGGAGAAATATTGCGAAAAACACATTATTGACGGTAGTCAAACTTTTGTTGTCTATTTTATGGTTGGGCATCATTTTATCGTGACCATCCATGATGCTTGTGGCTTTTGTCCGGACCCTGAATTTCGACGTGAGTTATAATGTTTTTATTAATATATATATATATATATATATATATATATATATATATATATATATATATATATATATATATATATATATATATATATTATATATAATAATAATAATAATAATAATAATAATAATAATAATAATAATAATAATAATAATAAGAGTTAACTACATTTTTGGTCCTCGTGGTTTACCGGGTATAACGGTTTTGGTCCAAAACGTTATTTTGTAACGGGTTTAGTCCATTTTGTTTGACCCGTAACGGGTTTAGTCCAAAATTTGTTGACTGGGTGTTTGACTAATTAAAAAATATTGATATGACTAGAATACCCTCGAAGTTAACCCCAGAAATTGCACCATTCGTCCCTAAGCTAACGGGCGTTAGTTCCGTTAGTTATTATTTGACAACGTTAGTCCATTTAGCCAACGATTATTTGCAACGTTAGTCCTTTATACGTTTTTGTCCGTTTTTCTTACGTTTCATACGGTTTTGTCCGTTTTTTTTTTTCGTTTTCGTTCCGTTTTTCTTTTTACGTTTTCGTCGTTTTTCTTACGTTTCATACGGTTTTGTCCGTTTTTTTTACGTTTTCGTCCGTTTTTCTTACGTTTCATACGGTTTTGTCCGTTTTTTTTTACGTTTTCGTCCGTTTTTCTTACGTTACATACGGTTTTGTCCGTTTTTTTTACGTTTTCGTCCGTTTTTCTTACGTTTCATACGGTTTTGTCCCTTTTTTTTAGTTTTCGTCCGTTTTTCTTACGTTTCATACGTTTTGTCCCTTTTTTTTACGTTTTCGTCCGTTTTTCTTACGTTTCATACAGTTTTGTCGTTTTTTACGTTTCATACAGTTTGTCCCTTTTTTTTACGTTTTCGTCCGTTTTTCTTACGTTTCTTACGGTTTTGTCCCTTTTTTTTTATGTTTTCGTCCGTTTTTCTTACGTTTCATACGGTTTTGTCCCTTTTTTTTATGTTTTCGTCCGTTTTTTTTCGAAAATATTTTTTTTTTCGGAAAAATTAAAAAAAATTCCGAAAATATTTTTTTCGGAAAAATTAAAAAAAATATTTTTTCCGAAAATATTTTTTTTCGGAAAAAATAATTTTGAAAAAAAATATTTTCGGATTTTTTTTTTTCAAAATATTTTCGGAAAATTTTTTATTTTTTTTTTCAAAATTATTTTTTTTTCAAAATATTTTCGGAAAAAAATATTTTTTTTTCAAAATTATTTTTTCCGAAAAAAAATTATTTTCGGAAAAAAAATATTTTAATTTTTCAAAATTATTTTTTTTTTTTAAATTTTTTTCGTACTTAAGAAAAACATCCGAAAAAAAAGGAATAAAAACGGACAAAACCGTAAGAAAATTGGACAAAAACGATAAAAACGGACGAAAACGTAAAAAAAACGGACAAAACTGTATGAAACGTAAGAAAAACGGACGAAAACGTAAAAAAAAAGGGACAAAACTGTATGAAACGTAAGAAAAACGGACGAAAACGTAAAAAAAACGTACAAAACTGTATGAAACGTAAGAAAAACGGACGAAAACGTAAAAAAAAAGGACAAAACCGTATGAAACGTAAGAAAAAACGAACGAAAACGTAAAAAAAAGGGACAAAACTGTATGAAACGTAAGAAAAACGGACGAAAACGTAAAAAAAACGGACAAAACTGTATGAAACGTAAGAAAAACGGACGAAAACGTAAAAAAAATGGACAAAACCGTATGAAACGTAAGAAAAACGGACGAAAACGTATAAAGGACTAACGTTGCAAATAATCGTTGGCTAAATGGACTAACGTTGTCAAATAATAGCTAACGGAACTAACGCCCGTTAGCTTAGGGACGAATGGTGCAATTTCTGGGGTTAACTTCGAGGATATTCTAGTCATATCAATATTTTTTAATTAGTCAAACACCCAGTCAACAAATTTTGGACTAAACCCGTTACGGGTCAAACAAAATGGACTAAACCCGTTACAAAATAACGTTTTGGACCAAAACCGTTATACCCGGTAAACCACGAGGACCAAAAATGTAGTTAACTCTAATAATAAATATATACGTATATATTTTTATATATTATATAAGAAATATATATATATATATATATATATATATATATATATATATATATATATATATATATGGAAGGGTTCTTTTCAGAACCAAAAAAAGGTACAGAACTGCGAGAACCGGCATCAACCAATCAGAATTTTTTGGATATTAATTTTTATTATTTAATTCAAAAGGGTATCATGGTAAAATTACATTTTTTATTTTCTTTTTGAATTTTTTTAATATAAAACGTTTTTTTAGTTCCTAAATTTTAGGATTTTTTTTTTTTTTTTTTTTTTTTTTTTTTTTTTGGTTTTTGAAAATACATTGTGTGCACATGTGTTTTGTAAAAAGAAAGTTAACCAGTAACTTATTATGACAATTGTATTTTTCGTTTATGCATAGGTGTTTTGTATATGCACATGTATCTTTAAGTAATATAACATAAATATAAATAAAACAACAAAACTTTAACAATAGATTTATGCAATTTCAAAATTTACAAATTGTATTACTCTAGTGATATGATATTTAGTTTTATCACAAACATCCATTTGTTTACACTTGTATCCAATTTTATTACAAATATATGAAGCGTGCACATGTGCATAATTCAATGTCTTTAACAGTTGGTTCATCTTTTTGGCGTGCACATGTATTCCTCGCCTGGTTCAAGAACCCATGAAATCTGCACATGTAATAAATGAATTATTTAATCATAAAAATTAATAAAACACATATGCACTATGTATTTCGGACTTGTGCACACAAAATCATATGCACTCTTAACATTCAAACTCCGAACTATGTAAAAACATATATGCAATTTCAATACACTTAACATTCAAACTCCGAACTATGTAAAAACACATATGCACTCTTAACATTCAAACTCCGAACTATGTAAAAACACATATGCACTACATTGAGTTTAAACTTCATAAACTGTAAAAACACAGATGCACTCTTAACATTCAAACTCCGAACTATGTAAAATACATGTGCATTCGTTTCAAACACGCATGTTCATGACATAAACACATGTGCATTCTTTGTCAATTCATCGTTTTTATTACGTAAATACATGTGCATTTGTTTCAAATTCTCATGTTCATGACGTAAACACATGTGCATTATTTGACTAATACATATTCAAGAGCAAATGCTACAAAACTGAATCTATATCAAGTATGAAAGCTAAAATGCTATGTCAGGGGTGTTTGGATGTGCTGCAAATCTTATTATTACTTGTCATGGCAAAACACGGTATTAGTGTTTAATATGTCGATATCACAAACCTTTGCACAGTCTCCAAGCCAGTTCATGATAACATGCGCACCTTCAAACATTTACCGTCTGCGTCACCAGCTTCCTGTCCACCTAGAGTTACCAAATGATATATGTGAGTGATGTACTTTTAGCGACCAACTACACAGCTATTGTACATAATATTTACAAAAAAAACAAGTTGATGGATTCAAACCTGATTGATCAAAAGCCGTGCATTCTTTGCATCTGGAAATGAAACAGGATCCAATTCTGCATCTCGTTTAACGACATCCAGAACTCTGCATCAAAAATATCCTTTTGACTATGGTTAAACATATAATCAAATAGCAAGAATGTGGTAACCATTGCCATCCCTCAAAAGAACAATCAACATGACACTATCATCAACCTTCCATCACTTAGAAACTAATAACGCACCTTGCAGCAATTTCTGAATATATGTCAGCTGGTCTTTCTCCTTCAACCAAATTAACAGCAGATGCTCCTAACCAAATTAACAGCAGATGCTCCTAACTGAATAAATACACTGCACAAGTACATTCTTAGCCAAAACACATATACACAATAGACATCAAATTCACCAGAAACTTCAAAAACACATGCATTTCAAAAACTATACTTTTTTGTAAATTATAAACAACAACTACTGTATTAAGGACCAATAGCGTTTGAATATGTGTTCATATTGTTTCTTTTTTTAACAGCCTCATTAATTTAATCTTTCTACAAAATTAAACAAAAAAAAATTATCATCTTTTATCGAATGTATAATCAACTCATAGAAAAACAATATGTGATGCGAAGAAGCCCGTTAGTTCATTTTTTCTTTAAGGTTCATGAGAATATAGTACGTTAAACAGTAGAATCCAATTCTAATTTCTAATAATTATAGAAATACTAATTAAATGGTAATAATTTGTGCTAGCCTAATGAACACATGTGCCCAAGAGAAGCACCTTAAATCACGTATCTTTGACCATGAAGATCTGAATATATTTCTGGACTGATTTTGTTGGATTACAAAATTATTAATCATGTTTACTTAATTAAAAACACCCACATGCTACACACTCATGGTGAACAAAGGGTCTATTTTGTGCTAATTAACTCACAGAATACAAAAAGCGACCAATTTATTGTCAATAGAATACAAAAAGCGACAATTAAATCAACAAGCGACAAAACCATGGAGCAGCCCTTAAGATGTCAACATTCAATCGAATGTAATACCAGCACCAATCGATTTAATATGCAAAACGACAAACCCTTTGAATATTATAATTGACCCATTTAATTTAAGTGTACGAGGTTTAATCAGATCTGTTCTTTAACGATACCAAAAAAATAACAATTACCTCAAATACATCCGATCTGTTCTCGTCAATAATCAGATCTGTTCTTGAACGAAAATGGAGGAGTGAGGTGGCTAGGGTTGAGATGGAGAAGGAGATAAAGTGATTTAGGGGCGGCTGTAACACCCCAACCCGGCAAGGGTAGAAGTGTTACGAAAATGGTGACATATCAAAGGCAAGCATGACATACGACTTACATAATACAATTGGTTTACAATATTACAAAGGAAATATACCAAATCTACATAGTCATACATAAATGAATACTAAAACTAGGGTATCGTCTTCAAAAGCTAATCTCTCATCCCAAAGCAAACCCAAGCTCCTGGCTTCCTATTAAAACCTGCCGCAGGAAAAGAAATGCGGCTGAGCTTAAAAAGCCCAGTGAACAGATATATAATAAACGGAAACCAAAATTAAATGGAAATGAACAGACATATCATAATGAATGAGATATAGGAAAAGGAAATAAAGAGTAAGGTTTAGGACAGTCATCCACCACGAGCCCATATCATAACATATCACATATCATATCATATCATATCTTCATAATCATATAGAGGGGAGACCTCTCAGATAATCAGATAATATGAGGGGTGTCCTCATTCTTCAGGTGGAGTAGCTAGCTCCCATATTTTGTGAAAGGAGTGGATTGCACCCAGCCCCAGTCACCATATCATATCATATCAAAGCATATCATAACATATCTAGGATGCATCCATTCGCCCCCCAAACAAATCATATTGGCCATAACAAATCATAAAGCGCGCATATCATATCATAATGGGGACGGTGTAACCAAATCACTAGGGCTACACACTAGTCATGCCATTGGTGCATCAATGACACGGCCATGTTACCTTCATGGCTAGGAAACATATTTTGGCTCGTAGTATCAAACTGGGGTCAAGGTTAAAGGTTCATATCAAAGCAAAGGTTCATATGTCATAATCATAGTCCAAATCACAGGGTTCATATCAAAAGGTTCATATGCCAAAGGTTCAAATGTCAAAGGTTCATAGCAAAGATCAGGGTCACATCAAATCAGAGTTCAAGAGACTGAAGGCACCTTATTAAAAAGGGCAGAATATCTGTACCTTATTCCAAAGCAAAGCACAACCCAAAAGAATAAGATGCAAAGGATCATGCCCTCTCCTTCTTCACACCTAGAGGGGTAGAAAAGAATTACAAACCTTTCCATTTTAAGTAACTTTCCATTTTTAGCAGGTTTCCATGTTTAGTAAGTTTCCATAATTAGTAAGATTTCCATAATTAGTAAGACTTCCATATTCTCATTTAGTTTATGTTATTATTGAATCATAATATAGCTTTAGGGTGTATTTAAACAAGTCACAAAAGTTTAGGGTTAAATATGACAAGTTTTTATAGTTCAGGGTTATAAACGTAACTTTACCAAGGTTCAAGGTTTTAAAATAGAAATCTCATAATTTACCATTCGAATACTTTCATTTCCAGAATTACACATTTAGTCTTCACGTTTCCAATATTTACGGATTACACCCCTTTACTTTATTAATTTACAAATTAATCTTATACTTACAAAATTTACAAATTTAACCTTTACAATATTCATATTACACACCAAGTCCTTTTTATTCTTCAAATTACAGAGATTAACCTTCAATTTAATTATGTTACAAACAGCCCTCAATGTTTCGGTAATTTACACATTTGGTCCTTATACTTTTTAAATTACAAATTCGAATTATATAATTTACTATAATTACATATTAAACCTTAATTTCTCAATTTTACACAATGAACACTTATTTTAACATGTTATACGAACACACCCTTAAACATTCACAATTTTCACATCAAGTCCCTCTAGTTATCAAAGTTACATATTTAGTCCTTAAATTTACAATTTCAACCTTTAATTATTAACAATTACATATTAAGCCATTAAATTACCAAAATTACACATAACCCCCTGAATATAATTTATTACTCAAAACAGCACCAACTTTCCAGAAATTACATATTTAGTCCCTCATTTTAATTTATTTTTAATTCGACATTAAGATTACAAATTAAATCCTTTTCTTGCCTAATTTACATATAAGACCCTCATGTTATAATTTTTTACACATTCTCCCAGGTCCATACAATATTACAAAAATATCCCACAAGTTTTAATAATTACAAAACAGCCCCTTAACATTTAATTATTCAATCGGTTTGCATAAAATCAAAACAAAATCAAACCCTAGCAACCCCAATTATTAAGCAATCATTGTATCATCATTTTATCACTTTTATTTCCAGATTTCATCCATTATAAACCCTAGATCGATCGGTTCTATAATTTTTCCCTAA
This sequence comes from Artemisia tridentata subsp. tridentata, assembly GCA_021014915.2. Taxonomy (NCBI): domain Eukaryota; kingdom Viridiplantae; phylum Streptophyta; class Magnoliopsida; order Asterales; family Asteraceae; genus Artemisia; species Artemisia tridentata. The sequence goes on along the minus strand of CP139508.1, from coordinate 459,879,537 downwards.
TTTCCCCTTTTTTTTTCTAAAAACCCGATATACAAATAAATTCCCAAAACCACAATTTCGACTCAAACAATTCAAATGGATATTTTTCCCATGTTATAAGGAGCATAAAGAACCCACGAAAATTATATACAAGCTCAGGAAAAATTGTATGAATTAATAAGATCCGATTTCCAAAATTAGGGTTTTAAGCTCATAATTTTCTATTCAGCCAAAATACAAAGCATGGGTCGAATCCATTATTTTTACCATGTTATATATGATTAAGAGAGAGCTAGAAAAATACCAGAAAATTTATAGATCAAAGGATTCACACGCTTCGAATTATTGTTGCTCGGCTAGGGTTTTTCGAACCAATTAATTCACCATGAACACACGATCGACTCCAGGACTTTGTGGCTATTTTTCTCACCTTCCTTGCATCATGATGAACTCCAGAAAAATAGGTTTTTGATTTCTAAAAATCGGAGGTAGTGTGTGGGAATTTTAAGAGTGGCGGCTCATTGTATTTTTAGGGTTTAGGGGAGAAAATAAATTTAGGGTTTGATATATTAGTGATAGGCCGACCTTGGGGAGGGCATGGGGCCAAATAACCGGCCTTCACAAGGCCCAAATTAATTTACCCTTTATTTTGTGTATTTTCCTAATTTAATTGTAATTTAAATGCTTTTTAATTAATAATAATTGTGTATTTAAATTTTTTGTACACACAAGGGTATTTTGGTCATTTCACAACTTGTATAAATATTAATCGAAGTCTTCAAAATTATTTTGTACCATATCTTGCTCGTTTCCAGAAGTTTGGGATCGATTCGGAACTTTAACTAAGCTTTAATTAAATTTTAAAGTTTCAGGGGCATTTTGGTAATTTTTGCATGTTTTAGATTTTCGGGTTTTACAGCGGCGGTTATTAGGTTAAAAATGGGAGAGATGTAGGTGAATTTAGGAATAGAGAGAATAATGCAGTTTTTTAGAATGATACAAAATTACATAAACGCCCTTCCATCCCTTATAAAATGTAACTTGATATTTAAATTTATTACTATTATGCCACCAATATTTTTAGCCATTGATCAAATATTTAATGGTCAAGATCGGTTCTCGCAGTTCTGTACCTTTTTTTGGTTCTGAAAATAACCCTACACTATATATATATATATATATATATATATATATATATATATATATATATATATATATATATATATATATATATATATATATATATATATATATATATATATATTAATAACATATTATACACATGTTTTTTTAGATTCTGCGTTTTGGAAGAATGCTCGTCCCTGGTCATTGATCTCATCGGTTGGTCATTTAAAATATCCTTCATTTGAACTGGTTCATATAATTAAATAGTTTGTACCTTTATATATGTTAAGTTTTTGTTATGTTTTTTGATCATCAATATAGTTTATTGATACTCTACTTTAGGGAGTGTCTGTGGAAAAAGTTGTAAAAGTTGAAGAAGGCGATGGTTTTGTATATCATAAGGTTGGTGAAGCTGATGTGAATTTTGAACCTGTGAAGAGAAGAAAAGGACATTCTCGTGGGAAGAAACAGTTCACGGTATTAAAATTTGTTTCAACTGTGTTGCAATTAAATTATTCAATATATTTGTTTTGGTTTTTCATATTCTAAGATTTTTTAGGGGTGCGGGAGTTCAAGACATAGAAATACTAGTGTGCCAAACGAAACAATTGATGATGGTTGTACTTTTGTTAAGGAGCTTGGCCGTACTGTTATGAAGGGTTATATTGTAAGTGCATACCAGAATGATATAGTAGTTCTTATATAGTTTGTTTGGGTGTAAATTTTAAACGTGTTGTTTATGCATTTGTACAGACAATACCGGCTGGTTTTATTAGACAACACAAGCTCTACAATTATTTTGGTTCTGCTGATACAACCAATGTCAGATTGTGTTACTCGCACTCATCATTTCAGAAGGACCTGGTGTTAAGAAAATACATTGGTAAATCAAAAGTGAAAAAGTTTGATGACCACGTTGTCATGCTTGGAGAATAGAAGTATATTATCAATACTATTTAATAGTGGGTATGCCAATGTGCCAAAAAAAAATCTTCAAAAGTCATTAGTAATGTCATTAAGGCACGAGTATGTGGCTGATATGCGTGTTTTACACGCCTTGGTACTGTTCATGGTACTGTTTTGTACTATTCACGCACTGTTCCATTGTGATTTGGGAAGGTTTAACACTTTAACAAAGTTTTTTTTTTTTTTTTTTTTTTTTTTTTTTTTTTCTCTCTCTCTCTCGGAGCTTCTAGATTCAGGCGTTAAAGTTTTTCACATACATGAAAACATCAAAGCCACCAACATAAAAATTTAAACTTGAAACTGTGAATAAAAAACGTACAAGAAAACAAAATAACAGTAACTAGAAAGTAAATCCTTGATAGCAAGTAAAAAAAAAAACTAATTAGTTTAAGCTACAACAACAAAAATTTCCGGCGATAGAAACAATTTCCGGCAGCGACACAATTTTTTCCGGCGACCACAAATTTTTTTCCGGCGACAATGGTAACTTTTTCTGGCGAGAGTGGCGGTTACAGCAGCGGCAAACGGCGGTATGTGACTGCAAGCGGCGGTACTACAAAAAAAACAAACACGTTAAATAAAAAAAAATGTATGGATCTACAAAAAAACATATAAATCTATAAAAAAACATATAGATCTATAAAAAAAACTAAAGATCTACGAAAACATTTATAGATCAACAAAAAATAATAGATCTACAAAAAAAACTATAGATCTAGAAACAAAACATATAGATTTATAAATAAAATCAATATATCTAGAAAAAAAATGTATGGATCTATGAAATAAAGTATAGATACACGAAAAAAATTGTACATCAAGAAAAAAAAATAATAGATCTACAAAAAAACTATAGATCTAAAAAAATACCTCAAAAATTGATGGAGGAAGGTTTCGGTGGCCGTCGGGTGGTCGGGTGGTGGCGGCGTCGGTTGTTGGTGCCATAGGGTGGTGGTGGTGGTGTGAGTAGCGACGGTTTTTTTTATTTTTTTTTATTTATTATAATTATTTTTTTTTTTTTTTAAAGATGAGAGTGTTTGTGGCTTTTGTGTGTATAGTTTTTTAGAGTGAAATGAGTGTCCGTATGAGTATTTTTTTTAGAATGAGATGTGTGGTTTTTTAGTTATGAGATTAAGAGTGTTTTATGTGTGTGTGTGTGTTTTTTTTTTTAAATATAAAGGGGAAGTAAATGGGATGATGGGTATTCGTTGGGTATTATTCACCTTTAAAAAAAAATTTGTTGGGTATTGGTTTGTATGGAAAGTTTATTTGGTTTTATTGGTTTAGTAGTTTTTTAGGATTGTATATTGGTTTGTTGTGTGTAAATTTAGGCTTTTAATTTTTTTAGTTCCTTTGGTTTATCGATCTTTTTAAAATTTAGTCTTTAATGACTAACTTTCAAACAAGATTTAGCACCACATTCCCGTGGCAACGCGCGGGCTTCCCAGCTCGTTATGAATGAAGTTGGGTTCGCTGAAAAGCAAGCAAGTTCACTCTTGATGTTGGACTGTTGTCAAGCAAGGGTGATGTTGTTCTTACAATGGAATGAGCATCTGGCAGTTTAATGTTTATCTATAGACAATGAAGGTGACTTTGTGTAATGCATATTTATAAGGATGTATTTTGGTTGTTGTAGCTTGTTTTAGTAGATATCAAGTATGCTATGTAATTACAATATACATGTTGTGGTAGCTTTAGGATTAGTAGAATGTGTATATAAGTATAGAAAATTCCGTTTAGTTTGTTTATGACTTTTTTGCAAAAATGTATTTAGGATGGAAGGGTTAACGAAGGTATAGGTTGATTTATACTGCTACTGGTACGGGGATGCAGATATCCGAGAAAATTAGTACTGCTTACAGTTATTAGTATTGCTATTTAGGCGTTCGGACTGTTGGTATGCATTGCTGTTAGCACTGCTTGTTTATTATTAGTACTGATACTTAATACTGTTAGGAATATGTTTGTACTGATCATGAATGATTTTGTAGAAGGATATCTTAGTTTCTGTAAGAAATGTGATTAGCTCAGAAAGTTCAGCCGTTTGGTCAATTATATTTACACCCATCCTCCTGGTGTTTGTCTATGCTTAAAGGAAACTTGATGATTTTTGAGTAAAATATCAAGTTTAGGGGAGGATTTTTGGGTTTCAAGATGCTGCTGCTCAAGTTTGACAATATTGCTCATGGTTCTTAATGGAAAATACACCAAGTATGATTTTGCTGCCCGGCTTAATCATTCTGTTGCTGGTGTGTTTATTCTACTGCTGAGTTACTGAAGAAGATCAAGGGAATAGGCTAAGTATGATTCTACTGCTAGACATCGATGATCCTACTGCTAGAGTAAATCATTATACTGCTTATTAGATAAACGTGTATAGTTTGTTAGATAATTATGGAAAAGATACGAATAGGCTGTCGATTATTTGTTTTTTAAAACACTTCTTTTTCGTTTGATGTATTAAAATTAAAGGTAGGCACACCAGTTATATATATATGAGGAACATTGACCAAACGGCTGGGTTATGGCTGTCGATTATTTGTTTTTAAAAACACTTCTTTTTTGTTTGATGTATAAGGACAGAGTATATGTGATAAACAATTATTTTGCTAATGTAATTGGCATATAGGAAAGTTTATTTAAATTAAATACGAAATAAAGCTTCTTTATATACAACGTTTGTTGTTGAGTTGGTGTATTTACCTTCTTCGTCACAACAGATGATTTTCAATCCCTTTCGGTTTTTGACTCTAGATACCGCCACATACAGTTGACCGTGTGAGAAAACCGGTCGCTTTAGGAACAACCCTACTTGTGTTAATGTTTGGCCCTGACTTTTGTTAATAGTCATTGCGAAACACAAAGAAACTGGGAATTGTCGCCGGTTAAATTTAAATGGCATCTTGTTATCTGATGGGCTAAGAATCATACGTGGTATTGCGCAAATAGTACCAACACTTCCCCCGGATATAATCTTTGCTTCAATTATATTTACACCCATCCGTTGAACCTGTAGCCTCGTACATTGCATAACCCAGCCGTTTGGTCAATGTTCCTCATACACATAACTGGTGTGCCCACCTTTAATTTTAATATGTGATGAGGAATACCGGTAATCCGAATGTTGTTAAGGAAATCACACGTGTATATTGACTCATTGAAATTCGTGTCTTGATCAGCAATGCCAACGGTGTCAGTACTTTGGTATGTATGTTCTTCTCCGGAAAGGAGTTGCAGCATTCTATCGTTTACCATATCCACAAGCTCGTGGGTTGGTGCAAGGATTGCTTTTTCTTGGAAAAATGTTGGATTATAAAGGTTGTCTTTTAAGTTGGGGTAGGTTTCTTGTATTATTGATCCGATATGATCATCTGAGTCCGGAATTAACATATCATCTGGGAATTCAACGGTTGCTTGCCCATCGTTTTTACCTCCAATTGTTCCGTTCCCAATTGATAAAATCCAATCAGCGAAGTCTTGTATTTCTTTTCGTTCGGTACTATCCGATCGTGTTTTTAACCTCATGTTAACGGTTAGCTCCAATATAGTGCAATGCTGCCATAATTATGAAGAGTTTATAGCTGCGTGAATAACATTGTGTCTGGAACCGTTTGTGATAACCGGTAGGATTTGTCTAAAGTCTCCACCAAACAAAACAACTTTTCCTCCAAAAACATATAAGGAAGGCTTGGATGGATTTGTTCTGCATATATCCCTAAGCGTCCTATCCAATGCCTCATAGGAATGTCTATGAGTCATTGGAGCTTCATCCCATATTATTAGTTTACACATCCTTATCAAGTCAGCCAGTTCGCTATCCGCTGAAATATGGCACATAGAATCCTCTACTATATTGATTGGGATAGCGAACCGATAATGGGCAGTCCTACCACCTTCCAGCAAAAGCGCTGCGATCCCACTTGATGCGACATTTAACACTATCTGTCATTCTGACCTTAGTGCAGCAGACAATGTCTTGTAAAGATATGTCTTTCCAGTCCCTCCATAAACGTACACGAAGAACATACCTCCATGTTCAGAATGAACAGCGTCCATTATTGTTTCGTATATCCCTTTTTGTTCATCTGTCAACGAACGATACAATCTTTTGTGTTGAGCGCGTAATTCATGTTTATTGTATGCCAACTCGGTCGACACTAGTCTGTTGTAATTTGCCATCGTGAATATTTCATTTGGCAATGTCATGTTTGGAATATTTCTTAAACCTTTGTTGTTACAAAGAAGCATGTGTTCTATATATGTCAGGCATATGTTTTTCTTTTGGATGTCTGATAGTTCCAAATCTGTAAAAAAAAAATAATAATAATAAAAAAAATAACTTTAGCTTCTATGTTGTTGTTTGTTTGCTTTGAATACTTATATTTTGCATTTGTTTTCTTTGATTTTTTTTTTTTTTTTTTTTTTTTTTTTTTTTTTTTTTTTTTTTTGAAATTAAGTGTTTTAAATTGTTAATAAACATTGTAGTTAATATATATGATGTTTTAAAGTATGTAGGTAGGTTGTAATAAATATATGGGTATGAATGAAAGAATTTATCACCTGGGTCGTTCCTTTTGACTCGTTCGATACGCTCGACATCAGCTGCCATTACTTCCCATGTTTTTTCGTAAACAACAACTGGCCGAGACATGCTGTCTGTCATGAGTAGCATGACATAAAATGTACGCAAATATGTTCCTGTTCCCCAATGGCTGGCTTCTAACAATCCATCGATGTATTCCTTGTCGTCCACCAACCGCCCTCTTGCTTGGCAAGCGTCTTTATATGTACGATACGTGACACCCTCATATTTTTTAAAGTCAATCCAGTCCGTGGCACCTCTAACTTTGTTGAGTAATACTCACAAATAGAACAATTCGCCCATAGATGGAGGGACATGTTGGACACGTCCAATACACGTCCCTTTTTGCCTTTTTAACCATTTCCTTTCCTCTTGCCTCCATACATAGTATTCTGAAAACTCGTGGTAGAGTAGTTTTTTAGCTTCTTCGTCTGTCTTGTTTGTTTCCATCCATGCAATAAACTTGGTTTCATTAACCGATTGCTTGTCCAATGTGAAATCAATAGATTCCGTTGCATCAAATATAACAGACTGTTCCCCTTCTAAGTGAAATGGTAATCTTTCAACAGGCGGAAACCTGTAATATATATCGAATCCGTAAATTCTCCAAGCTGCTTCACATGCAGAAAGGTATCTACAATCGTAAAAATCCTTGACTTCATCGGCTTCTTCGTCTTCGAGGGCTGCAGTAACTCGATCTGGTCCCTTATTTATGTATTTTAAAATATATTTTATAGACCCAATCTGGTTGCACCACTCTACATTAATATGTGATTGGTATCGACGAAGCAGTCCGGGGTTGTATGGAACGACGAATCCGTTGTGCAAATCCATTTTACTTTTTGTTATAGTAGACCCGCCATTCCTTCTTTTATAAATGGCATACCCTGATTCATCAATGAATGTTGTTTCATTAAACTCTTTTGGGAACTTCTTTGTGCATTTGTTCTTTATGGTGCAAGGGCAGGTCGGTCGTTGAGGGCCGCACGGACCATGCATCATGTGGTCTGTTACAATTTTGTATAGTTCCGGATCCTCATGCTTGTCCGGGATTTTAGCGGAAATGAAGCGGTCAATTTGTGATGGGGTCGTTATTTTATGTTCTGCCTCCAAAAAAAGTAATATGTGAGCATGTGGGAGTCCTCTTTTTTGGAATTCGATTGTGTAAACAGCTGCATTAATAACATAATATCAGATATATGATATATAAAGAAATACTTGTTAGGAGATAACCATGTTAGGAAATATAGTTGTAAAGTAAATACCCGCTTTGAGCTTTCCAAAATAGTGTTGATCTTTAAAGTCTCGCATAAGGGTGTCCAGTTTTTGTTTAAAAACTCGAGCAATTGCATCTGGCCTATCTTCTGACTTCAAGCCCCTCTCAGCCACAAAGCGTGAAATTTCTGGCCAATTCGGGTTGCACGTAAACATAATAAAGAGGTCTGGAAATCCATAAACCTTGCAAATTGTCATGGCATCCAGATAGTTTTGCATCATATACCTTGGGCTCCCAGTAAATGACGAAGGCAAGATTACTTTTTTCCCTCGTAGTTTCACACCAGAATTTGGGTCTTCAGCCAATTTTGCCAATCTCGAGTATGTTTCACTTCTCAAGTCTTTTTGTTGCTTTCGTATGAATGACATCCTTTCAGATTCAACCATAGTGTATGCGCCGACAATGAACTGCTGAGTAAGCCGCCTTGCATTTAGACACATAGAAAAAACACCTGGCCTTTCTTGTAGTCGGTATGAAAAATACTCTTTCATTGTTACCCTTGTTTTTTTGTTTGTTGGTGTGTGATCAGTAATACCAAAATGGTATATGTCTGTTCGATAACCATCCTCAGCATACGGGAACAACACAGGATACTGTAGTGCAAGATATGAGGATGTAATTCGCTGATCCATCTTTTACCTCCCTCCTGCATGTGTAGAATAATGTCCCTTTTATTTGATGTGCTGTCAAAATCGCCCACAATTAGTGCCGCAACTTCAGAAGCAGTCGGTAGGTTATAATTCCTACCATCTCGTTCTCTTGTACCAATGAGACGTATTTTTAATTTATTTCTGTCTCTTTTAGATACGAATCATTCACCCGCCATTCGAAATTGAGCAACTAATGGGTTGATGGAATCAAGCATGTCGCGTAACTCAACTGTTAGTTGGTGGTCTATGCCGTGATTCTCTGTTGGGGTTGCGATGCCGCTGATGCAGTTACAAATATAGCAAGTTAAATACGAATTTGTAACATAATGTAGGTAATGAAAATCGCAAGATTTATTAAGATATAATCAAAACACAAAATATTCTTAATATTACATTATAAGCTTTGGCACCATACCTAAAACAACTCATCCTATTTTGGATTTCATTGTCAGCATCGTAAATATATAGTTGTGCAAACATTGGAGGTTCACCTTCGTCTGGCAATAATGAACCCATTAAGTGGTAATTTTCACCCTGTATTCTGTAACAATATGCACAATATCCTTGATTAACTAACGTGTCTTGCCTAGCACCCATTGATGTGAATGCAAACATTGAATTGTAGCGTCTGATATTTTCAATGAATGTATTGCTTTTTGGATGGTTTCCACTGATAAGTTCCATCAACGTCTCTGGTGGATTAAGTATTTCATTTCCCAATTTCACCTTTCCTCTGCCACAACAGAGTGAATATGACTCTGAATTAGGATTTTCATGTCCTGCCATACTTTCAGCTTGCCATAATAGTGCGTCACAAGAACCGCATTTGTGAATTGGATCTCCATGGTCAATGTAATCTGTATAGCTATATAGTATTAAAGCATACATAATTTATAAATACATGCCAAGAAATTGTGTTGAACAATTTTGTTAATGAAGGATATAGTCTGTGTACCATTAGATATTCCAACGAAGTTATCTTTTTCTATAACATCCTCTTTTGCCAAGCGTGTAGCACTAAATTGTGATTATTGGAATGTCTTTTGTCTAACTACTTTTGTTTTCTGCTTAAGCCTTTCTGATTTGCGTTTAGAAGAATGTGCACCGGATTGGTTGTGATCAATATTCGCAGGTGTTTCTGTTATTGATGTTATTAAGCTCAATATGGAAAACATTATAAAAAACAAATTAACTTGTACGTGTTTATGCTGAATTAATTTTCTTACGTGGTTGGGTTGCGTTATTGAAAGGACGTCCCCTTGGTCTAGGTTCTTTATTGACGTGTTCATTATTTGTATCCACATTCATCCACTGTGGAAGTATTGTTGTTGGAGGTCGCCCCCTTTTACGGAGTCGAAAATCGTTTAACTCTGTGTAAAATATAACAAAACAAAATTTTTAAGATTATAAATGCGCTAATGCCACAATACTGTAAATTCGGATATGCTATTTAGGACCAACAATTCATTTGTTAATAACTGATATGATTTTAAACAGCTAAACTATTATCACATAATTGTATCAATCCTAGTCCTAATGAAATAAAGATATGTATATTAATTCAATTGACTAACGTGTTTCGCTTTGTTGCACGCGATGACTTCCCTTTTCTGGATTTATCGCAGGTGTTATATGTTTGTAAACAGGTGTTCCTCTGTGCGGATCAGCTTCTGCTTCAGGTACTGCTGTTACTTGATCTTCAAAACAAAACATAATGTATAAACAGTTCCTTGTTTAATAATTATTAATAAGAAACAAAAAAATGGATTATTTGTCTAACCTTGTTGTAGTTGTTTTTTTTAGGTATGCCCCTACGCCGGATAAGTAAGTCGTTCGCATTGTTTTCCATTGTTGAATCAATGATTTGCTTTCTGATGTCACATGCAAAAAGATGAACTTTAAAATTATATTGTTATCAAAGTTTGGTACATATAAACTTTATATATGTTTGGTAAATATTTAAATGAACGCATATCTAAATAATTCATATTTATAAAAACTATTTTATAGGGATGTATAATTTCCTAAAATATATGTATATATATATATTTTTAAATATCTTATCGATATTTTATATTTGTAGTTATCTAATAATAAATAAAGCTTTTGATCGAAATTCTAATTCAAAAAACGATACCTTTTTTTAGGGTGTTTTACGCATGCTATGATTACTTTATATATGTTGGGTAAATATCTCTACGAAATCATATATAAATAATTTATACTTATAAACACAATTTTATATAGATGTATTTTTTCTTAAAATATCTGTATATTTTTTTTAAATATGTATTGAGTATGTTCCTTTTACAATTATATAATAATTAAAAAAGCTTTTGATGAATATTTTATTTTAATAACCGATTAGGAACAATACTGCTCATGGTTCTTAATGGAAAATACACCAAGTATGATTCTGCTGCTCGGCTTAATCATTCTGCTGCTGGTTCTAAAGTTCCTGCTGCTAGGCAAAATTTCCTACTGCTGCAACTATTGGAATCCTACTGCTAGTTATGTTAAGAACAGTACTAATCTGAACATTAGTACTGCTGAATATGATCATTCAAATTTAGCACTGCTAAAGTTTTTTAACAACTGAATAAGCCCTCTTGAAACTAATTTATAAATACCATGACAATAATCCCCCTTGAAACTAACAAACTAATTAGGAACAGTATTAATCTAAACGTTAGTACTGCTTACTATGATCATTTAAACTTAGCACTGCTAATGTTTTTTAACAACTGAATAAACCCTATTGAAACTAATTTATAAATACCATGACAATAAGCCCCCGTTGAAACAAACAAACTAATGAACTCTAAATAGGAGAAACAGTTAAATTGATTATATTTCATAAAGGACAGTGGGCATGGTATGTTTGTCTTACTTTTAGTTTAGTATAGTGTTCTATTATAATCTGTGTAGGTATATGCTATTATGTATACATGTTCCTACACAAATTATAAGGCAATTTTATATGAATGCGTAATTTTTAAAAAATAAAAAATGCATCAATTTTTTCTTTGATACTAATTAAATGCGTAAATTTCATTATTAGTAAAACATAAATCATATCAACATCTTAGAAGTAAAATAATAACAGTTGCAAGTCTTTTAGATAAAAATATTCAAGAAACATAATTTTTTGAGATTCATCGCATGCTTGATCAAATATCGTCATCACTATTCTCATCGTCGGTAGTTTCATAATCAGTGGAGCCGTCATTAATAAAACTTGCTATATCATCGCCAGAAGATACAGATCTAACACTATATGCGCCTGAATCGACTTCACATACTTCATCGTCGATGTAGCTGTTAGAAACATGTGTTCCGTGCACTCTACCCTCAACATCAACCATATCATCCCACATCAAAAGCTCTGTTTTATATTTCTCATCCGTGGTTGCATCTTTGTCTTGTCCAACATTATCATGATATTCCTCACCTATGGATATTAAAAAAAATAGAAAAAAAAATCAAATAATTTTAAAAAATATATATATAAGTACAAATTTAAATTTTCTAAACGCTACTCACACACAAAATTATACACGGAACCACTTTTTAACAAATAACCTGTTGAAGATTCTTCAATGATATCTTCATCAAGAATAGTATACTTGGGTTTATAGTCTACTAAATCATAAAAAGGTTCATCCAGATCATTGATATTAACCCACACACCTTCTTCAGATACACTGTTGTTGTTCTCATGTTCGTCGTCTGTATTTTCATCATAGAGCATATACTTTGGTAGGTTCGATGATACATTGTCTTGTATTGTTTTTGAATACGTGAACGCATTCGGTTCTTCATCAGCAGATATATTTGATTGATCTCGGTCAAAGATTGGATCGAATCGTTGTGACGCTTAATCTGTAAGAACCCATGGAAAAGTGGGGTTCTGCAAACCAAAACATAGTTAGTAGTTACTAACAAATTATCTGTTATGGGAATTGTTTGATTTATCTTGTTGTCTATGGTAGCTTAATAATATAGGATTAGCATGATTGTATGGTTTAGCTTATTATATAGACTATGGGGATTGTCTGGAATAGATTAAATCTTACGTTTACAATACGTATGAACATTGATTTGCGTACAATATATATGTTTCATAAAAATATAATGTGCAATTGTAAATTATTACCATTGGGTATTTTTCCCCAGGATGATTAGCAGCCAGATTTTTCAAAATTGTTGATTGTGCCTTTTCATCGTCAGATAAAGTTAGATCCACAACTATGTCTGATTGTGTCTTTTCATCGTCTGATGAAATCAGATCAACAACTATCTTGTTGACTAACTTGCCATTTTTAGTGTGTCTACAGCGTTTATGTATGACTGGGAAAGGCTGCAATTATCACAAACGTAGTTAGTTTTTTTTATTGGTAAGTATTACATAATATGAATTACAATCATTTTTTATACCTCTCCATTGTCATCTTTTTTTTACAGCTTTTTATCGTCTGATGAACTAACATCAAAAATTTTGTTGCTGACTAACGTGTTGTCTTTAGTTAGCCTACATTGTTTAAGTGTAACTGGAACAAACTGCAGATATCAGTAAGATATTTAGATTTTTTGATCCATGAGTTTCACATTATAAAATATTATCAAAATTTAATAAAAATACCTCATTAGCAGATTTATGTTCAGAATAATCAAGCTTGCATGTATTTTTACCAGTTTCTGATTTCGCCTTTGACAATATCTGGCTGTTATGTGTCAAACAAACAACCTAAGCAATGCATAAAAAATTAAAAACTAATAAATTCCACTACAATGCAAAACAGTGCGTAATTAAAATTTTATATAATACCTCATTATCAGTATCACGCAAATCAACATCATTATCATATGTGTTGTATATATATGGATTGTTTTGTTTTTGCTTATTCCAAAGTGGTGTAATTCGATAACCATTGACACCAGCAGCATAAATCTGTGTATTTTATGTTTATATATAATTTTGTAAATCTAGCACAAATAAATGACAACAAGAATAAACATATTTATGTTATAATACTTCATCATCTGATGGAACAACCTGCAAGTATTAGAAAGACGTTTAGATTTTCTGATTGATGAGTTTGACATAATACTAATTTACCATATTAGTGATACCTCTTCATCGTCAGATATAACAATAGGTTGATTATATTTTGTGAAACCATCATTATGGTTTGAGTAGTTAGAGTTGGTTTTAGCTGATGCTTTTTTGTTTTCCTGCATATAATTAACATAGAAGAGTGTTACCAATCTATATTCTAAACAGTTAGTTTAACTTAGCACGTAATCAATCTACTAATTTTGATTAAAACATGAATACCTTCGATGCCTTTGCTTTCGACATTGTTATTGTTTTTTGATAACAGTAATCGTATTTTAGGATTGAACAATACATATCGAATGCCGTTATTTAAATAACACGTAGGTGGATATATTTTAGGACTCGATTTGTTATACATTATATTTTTACTATAGATATAGATTACATATATATTTTAGATTACATATATCTTTTGAACATAATTATAGAATTTATTTTGAACATATTTATAGAAACCGAATATCTCAATATTTTAATTTTTCTAAAAGTTATCTATTCATAATTTAGGTTAAATTGTGATACATTCATTGGGTATAACTTTTGATAGTCCTATTTGTAATTTCAAAACAACAAAATATTTGATCAATGGCAGCTACACCAAACATTAATGAGTTGAAAGCAGCATGTGGTTTAGACAACCTATCAAATGCATTTAAGTTTTTGTTCTTCCAAGACATAACAGAAGAGGAGGGATTTCTCATCCGGATGGGGGACGAATGCACCCAGCTGAGGGCTAAGATCAAAAAACATGAACAAACCATCAATGAGGCTGATTCGTTTGGCCCTTTTCATGGGGTTGCTACAACTGGATATGATTGCCTGCTTGAAACTCACATGAGAGACCGTCGAAAACTTGATTTAATGTCTCAACTACTGGTGTTGGCTCGCGAAGGAATCGATGAGAAGGAAGCTCATGTGGAACAGATGGAGATTGAAGCATACTCCGAAGATGTTTAAGATGTGTTTATGGTTTTTTTTTTTTTTTTTTTTTTTTTTAATGTGATCATGCCTTCAGATTATGAACTTTTTCATGGAACTTTGTTGCAAATACTATCAAAACCTGTATGCAATTAATTAGGATGTATTTAAAAGATAATAATTTTTTTATTTTAAAAAATATGTCAATATCTTTCTACCTTGTTTAAAATTTTATGATATATCATGAATCAATGATCCACTTGTTTGGATATATAGTTGATTAATACTGGTTGTTTGGCTTTAATACTGATATGCTACGATTATCGCGGATACTTAGATATTTAGTATTGTTCGGTATAGAAGTTAGTACTGTTCGATGTTATTACTTAGTGTTGCCAAGTAGAATGGGTAATGCTGCTTATGCTTTTGTGCTGCTTGTGTCATATGTGATTACTTGTGTCATATCTTTTGTTTGTTATCAAATATCGGATGTTGTATTCATTACTGCATATGTAAATTTGTAATAGCAAATTGATGTGTTTAAAAACTAACAACCTATTCAATAATTAAACAAACATATGGTATAAACTGTCTAACAACCTATTCAATAATTAAACAAACATATGGTATAAACTGTCTAACAAAATTCATAATAAAAAACATTGTTCAATGCAAATATGGTGTTCAAAGAAAATATTTTTTCAAATAATGTTTAAAAAATAATGTGTTTATAATATGTTGTATCTAATATGTTTATAATACTGTTTCAAATAATATGTTGTATCTAATGTTAATTTGTAATAGCAAAATAATGTGTTTAAAAGATAACAACCTATTCAATAATTAAACAAACATATGGTATAAACTGTCTAACAACCTATTCAATAATTAAACAAACATATGGTATAAACTGTCTAACAAAATTCATAATCAAAAACATTGTTCAATGCAAATATGGTGTTCAAAGAAAATATTTTTTCAAATAATATCAAACGCATCCAGTTTCTTCATTCATCCTTATCCAAATCCACTGTCACCAGCCTCTTTGTTGGGAAGTTTTCCTGTGCTTCATTATCTTCTTCACCAATCATTTCACGTTGTCTCTTCTTATCTCTTCCAAAAATGATAAATACTTCATCCTATAAAAAAAGGTTAAAAGTAATTACAATAATTTACTTTGTTGTTTGGTATATGTTTTCAATAGACTAATGATAGTGTTCCAAGGCGTGGAGCCAAAACCATCTTGTCCAAATTTACCTCATTTGCAATAATAGTTGAAATTGCCGTGTCATTTGACGAAACCTATGATGTTCAATCAATTTAAATAACATTTATTAACTTATTTATTTTCAAACACGAATAGTGGTTAGACATATATCAACGTATAGTAAATAATACCTTATTCACACATCTTGAATTCTGTAACTCATGCTCATCATCATGTAGAATGTCTTCGGAATCATGCGGTTGATCACCAATAACATGTTGTTCACCTTCAGTGTAACACCCCGACCCGACAAGGGTAAAGATGTCACAATGATGGTTCCATATCAGAACAAACACAAGCATTGACATGAATAATACAATAGAATTTCAAGGGTTACAAAGGAAAATCTGAAACTACAAGGTTACAATACAATAATTTCTAAGTCTAAAAATAAATTCTTCTAATAATCTTCCATAGCTAGTAGGGTCTTCTAAATCCAATGATACTCTCCACTCATACCCAGCTTCCAAACTAAAACCTGCCGCAGGAAAAGAAATGCGGCTGAGCTACGAAAGCTCAGTGAACAGATATAACGATACAAAGCAGTAGTAAAGGAATAGTGAAGTAAATGGAATAATACAAGGTGTAACAAGAGTAGGAAGGAAAATGAAAAGGTTATCAAGAAATGTTTACAATAGGTAGGTGTAAAGTAAACCGTAACCCACCACCAGCCCAAGTTCAATTCAAGTCGAGTCAAATATCATGTCCTAGAGTAACAGAAACAGAAATCCACTACGAACCCAGAACATATCAAATCAAGTCAAGTAAACAAGTATACATGTATACGGAGGGGTGACCTCGGTATGCCAATTATAATATGAGGGGATACCTCCAAGGGTTGGAGTCATGAGCTCCCAAGAGTGAATGACGTGTATCGCACACACCCATCATGTCACTAAACAATTCAAGTAATCAAGTCAAGTCAAGTCAAGTACAAATCTAGGATGCATCCATGCGCCCCTGTAGGCTGCCACAATGTCTTCATCTACGCGCAAGTCAAGTATCATGTCATGGCAGGGACGGGATAGGTAATCACTTTCCTACCCAAAAGTTAAGTCATTGGTGCAACAATGACAAGGACATGAAACCCTCATGCCTAGTATGGCTCGTAGTCTCAAACTGTGGGTCAAGGTCAAGGTCAAGTGTACAAGTCAAGTTCAAGTATCAAGTGGTTCAAGTATCAGGTTTCAAGTTTCATGTTTCATGTTCAAGTTCAAGTTTTATCAATGGGTTCAAGTCAAGTCATATATCAAAAGGTTTATATCAATGTATCAAGGTTCGAGTCAAATGGTCAAGACAAGAGATCGTAGCAAATGTTCATAGTAAAGGTTCAATCTAAAAGTTCATTTGAAAACAATCCTTTTAAAATAGTTTCCATAAAATAATCTTTTAAAATGGTCTTCAATAAGATAGTTGTAAAAATGATTTTCTTAAAACATTTTCATAAATAATTAAAAAGGTTTTCTCATCCCGCTAAAATCTCAAGTATATCAAGGTTCAAGACAAGGTGTATGACAAGGTTCATATCAAGGTTCATAGCAGGGTTCAAGGCAAGGTTCAAGACAAAAGGTCAAGGCAAGGGTTCAAAGCAAAAGATTCAAAACAAGGGTTCACAATACAAGGGAACATAGCAATGGCTTGGGGAAATCCTAAACGAATCAAAACAAGAGATCAAGAGAACGAAGGCTCCTTACAAGAAGGGCAGAATATCTGTACCTTAGCGAGTGAATGGAAGCAAACAAATGGATGAACACAAGGACACACTGTCACACCTCTTCAACGAATCTACATATATGATGATTCATAATATACTTATTAGCTCATTTAATTTCATAACGGATTTTAAATACTTGTTACTAATCACATTCTTATAGTTAGGGTTTATTAAGTAATTATAAATAGTTTAGGGATTATAGTGAAACTATCGTAAGATTAGGGTATGAAATATAAATATCATAAAGTTACATGTTTTAACAAGTTAAACCATTTTAGTTTGAATAATGATAAGTTCCACCCTTAAGTTACACAATTAATCCTTATTTAGCCCTAATTAACTTCTTATCAGCTTTTAACCCTAAACAGACCACACTTGATCGAATTTATGAACCATATTAGAACTCAGAGATAAAATCCACAAAAATTTCCAGAGCTACCTCAATGTCTTGAAAACCCACACTAATTTTCCCAGAATTTATTAATTAGTTTAACCCCACATGAAAAATACCACAACTTGGACTACTCAGAAAACATGTCTGCTGTAACACTCAGAAAGTAACCACTTCATTTACCCACCAATACCTCCATTAAAAATCTACAAAAATTCATGACACTACTAAACATATTGACGTCACATACTGGAGAATTTCATGACCTAACTCCTCGTGGTTTGAAAATGAAAAATCGTCAAAACGGACTGATTTCCAGACATCCGAATTCAGGTTTGACACACGAATTTCTAAAAATCAAAAAGTTGCCTTCCCGACCTCTAAAAATTACAAGGCTAATTTTCCCAGAAAGATATTTCCTTGAAATTAATTTTAGACTCCAGAAACACCCAAAAACACGTTGTTATCACCAAGATCCACTCGATTTAATTTGACCCATATTCCTGGACAGTAGCTAGGGCTTATTATTTTATGTGATTAATTTAGGTTTTGTTTATCCAACGAGTACCCCTTTGATACAAACGATTTTGCATGATATATAACAGTTCTAGGTCGACTTTTATGTGGTTTAAACATGTGTATAATGATCAAAACAAAACAGCAACAGCAGCTCGACTTATAAGGTTTTTCATATTGTTATTTTATGTGGAACTTATGATTTCATGCAGATTTCTTCTATGATTTTATGTGCTTAGTTAATTTTGAAAAGAACATCAAATAGAAGCAAGAATCAAACAAGAAAAGAGTATTTGAACAAGGATGATATGATTAACCTTGATGTGTGATCAAAAGAACAAGAACAAGAGGATCGAACACCAACAGAAAATTCAGTCGAACACCTCTACTAAACCCTAGCTTCGAATACCCTTATCAAACTCACGAACAAAGTACCACGAACAAGGAACAAAGCATGTCTAAACCACCAAGTAGAGACCACAAGGAACCTCCTTTTTGCCTTGATTTGGACCGAACCAGCAGGAACAAAAGAGAGCAGCAAAATCGACTTTTTGATATAGGTTTTTAGGGTTAAAAAAAAATAATACCGGTATATATATTTAAATAGGGAACCGACTTTGTGTTATAGATAATTAAGGGATGACCTATTTTAGTGGGATTATGATACCATTTAATTTTAATGCAAATCTTTTCCTTTTTCTCTTTTTTTTTTCTTTCTTCTCCTAACCGAATTTTTTTATATTTATGTATATAATTATTTATTTTGTGATACTAAATTATAATGCAAAGTTTTTATTAGCTAATTGTTATTTGGTAGCTTAGGATTTAGTTATTTTAGATTAGGTACTAATAATATGTCTTTTATATAATTTATATGTTCTTTAAAATAAAAAATAAAAATTAGAGGGGTATTTTGGTCATTTATACGCTTTCTAAATTTCAGGTATTACATTCAGTACCATGTAGGTCTCCATCAATTACTTCTTTACCAGCTTCGGGAAAATCCAGGTCTTCTCCATGTTATTGTTCATCAGCTTCAGAATTATCGAGGTCTTCTACAATTTCTTCTTTACCTGCTTCAGAACTGTCCATATCTTCTCCAAGTACTTCATCATCAGCGTCAGAATCATCAAGATCCTCCCGCATTTCTTGTAGTTCATTTTCAGAATCATAAACGCCTTTCTCAACATTGTGATCTTCATCTTCAGATTCATGTAGTTCATCTGCATCCTCTTCCAGTCCATCTTCGTCACCCTGTTTTTTAATTGTGTATTCCATATACATTTTTTAAAAAAATATATAAAATCACATGAACCGTACTATGAACTGCATACATATTTTTAAATCTTGTGTTAATAAAAAGAGTTAACAGTACTAAGTTTACAGTAGCAGTACTAACTTGATATTTAGTACTGCTATTATGAGTTTAAACGAACAGTTTGAACTTGAACCTTAGTACTGTTGGAACCTAATTGTTATAATATGTATGATTAAACCGAAAATAAGCTAAAAACCAATTGTTTGTGTACAAATTTTCAGCAGCAAATGTGGAATTATATTATACCATACTCGATTGTTTAATTATTTAATAATGTAATGTATCGAACCTCTTAATCTAGGAAACCATTCTTGAAGTAATTGATTGTATCAATATCTTCAGTGACTTTTTCAGCTCGATAAATATGACTGTTATTGTTATGGTTAAACTCAGTATATTTCACTTTGAATAGATATTGTTTTCCGATTATCTGATTAAGCTCATCCGGAAAGCATTCATCTGTATCCATGCCCTGTTCTTGCATGATCTCCCATGCTGACAAGTTTGTCATCCTATGCACATTGTTATCAAATAGAATAATCTGGGCAGAACTACTATCATCGAATATACGAACAATGATTTTGAACCTACAAATTTAAATAAATGAAAATTAGGGTTGGGTAATACTTTTTGTTATAACAAATTCAATTATTTATGTTATTAGAGTTTTTTTGGTACCTAGATGCAACTGCATATGTTTCTCCATGTTTCTTGCAGTGCCACAATTGATTCTTGTTTTTCAAACCTGCCATCCCTTTTTATGCAATTGGTTTGACTCTAGTGCTGCATGTTCTGCACCTTGTATAAGCCCAACCAGCATCATATTGTATGCTATGCACTGTTGCATACACAACATAACATGTATCCTGAAATTTAATATTAAAGTTAGTTGCGCAAATGTATTAATTTATTGTGTAAAATTATTTAATATATAGTGTAAAATTATTTAATATATAGTGTATGAAAACATCGATAACGTTTTCTGACCGGCTCAATGGTACGAATCATTCCAACCAATTTTTTCACACAACCGTGCATAAATTCTGCAGGGCTAACAACATGTGATGCCTGATTGTAGGCTTCAATTTTGAACCCTCTTGCATCATATCCCTCTTGTTCTTCATAACTGTGCCACGTAGACATTAGATTTTGGGGAAAAAAAGTGGTCGAAAATTTTTTATTGGTTAACGACACTTATATTAGTTATTACCTTTTCCGAAAAGCCAGTAACTGAGGAATATCTCCGTTTATAAATATCCTTGAACCAAATAAAGCATTATGAATTGAGGGTTTATCTGCATCATGTGCAAGAGCAAATATATTTCGTTATACAATATTATTTAAGTTTTGAGGTAAATGTATAACAAATTGAATTAAAGTGTTACAAAACTTACTATCCCAGTATTTTACTTTCCCCATCATCAACAGAAAGTCTATATGACCAACTTTATCAAGTCTGTCTTCATATTCATTCCACAGCAACGCCCATTTGTCCCAAAAGGTAACATCAAGCCTCAAAGATCTGCATATTGTGTTATCAACATATGATTACATTTGTGCATTTTTTTATGTTAATTATAATAAAATTTAAGATAACTAACTTACTCGGCATCTTCTATGACAACCCTCCTCCGATTCTTTCGGCCACCGACGCTATTGACGGATACAATATTTCCAATAGCTACAACAGTTCCGATAACATCTGCAAATAAAAAAAGGGATAATTGAACTAAAACAAATTATATTTTTATATTTACAACATACATATGTTTATTAGATATACATACCAACACAGTCATGCTCATGGTACTCATAGTCTGTGTCCAATATGCGGCTGAATGGCTCATTAATGAAGCCAATAAAGTTGTCATCGATGTGTTCAACTCTCGTAACATCGGTCCCTTTATAAAATGAAATTTTATACATGTGTGGTAACAGCGGCAACCTTCCACCGTTTTCTGCTACTCCAAAGTTGGAGATTATATAACATTGACCCTCTTGCAACAGTGGCTCAAATTTAAACATCAATTCCTTTTTTATGTAAACTTGAATACGATTTGACTGTTGCAACAATTGTTAGTATTAATGTTTTTGTTAAATATGTACAACCATATATGATTAGTAATTAAATTAAATATACCTCTTCATCTTGAAAAACACAATCAAGACTGTATGGATCATGCTCTTCATTTAGTTTATGGGAATGCCAAATAGAGATGCACCTTGCTTTTATTGTAATATTAACAACCATAGGACTAATATCTCTAATTGGTGTTATTGTGCGGTCATTTATGTTTAGTCCTGTCAAATTGTACACGTAGTCTTCATATGAACTGAACTAAAACCATTTACATATTGAATAATAAATTCAAACCAAACCTTGTGAATGACTCCCAAAACTGGACATATTGTTTCCAATGCTCTTCCTTTGGTGGGGAGTTATTCCTACATATATTTAAAGATAATATCAGTTTGCAGTTTAGCAAACCATGTAAAATAAAAAATATATGTTTATTATTTGTCAACAAACTACCTGACGAAGAAGATCCACCAGTAGATGTATGCATCACTGTGGATTTCTTTCTATATCCACTAACACCTGTAAAATGATGAATATATTGTTGCGATATAATGAAATTTAACAAAAACATACACACAATAATTTATATCCAAATTACCTGTTGAGGAGCTACTTAAATTGGATGAATGAACTTTTGAAGTTCTTCCACCCCGTGTCGTTAACCCTATATAATTTTTTAAATTTGTATTAGGCACTCAATAATAATGAAAGTAATGGATGTAGAGAAACAAAGTTTGAATTACCAATTTTGGCATTCTCTCGTTCGGAATGCGTATCCAAAGACGTTGACTGGTACCCAAAATTTCCTCTTGCACGTGGATTAACAGCTCCTGTATGTTAATCAGTACATTATTCTCAAACTATTATATGCAAAATTTTATAACCGCCGGAAGCTAAATTAATTCTTAACAATAATACCTGATGCTGCACTTCTCAAATCTTTTTGTTGGTTCCTAATGTATGCCATCCTATTTGATTCGGTCATCGAGGTTGATTTCCCTAATAGCATTTACAAAACATTTTATCTTATCATTAAAGTGGTGTCATTCAAACATTAACATATCAAAGTTTGAAATAATGTATAGTAAGAAAATTAATTACACAACATACACAGTGTACACAAATTATTTGGATTAATGTCAAACTATAATACGTTGTGGTTTCCTACCTGGTGTGTCATCTCTAAACATGGTTGTGGCTGCTTTAGTTGTCCTATTTTTTGAAAGTTCAGTGTCTGGGTATTCAATAAACATATACGTAAATAAACTATATAATTAATGATATTCTAATTTAATACTTTTACACTATAATACCTTGCCGATGTGTTTTTGATGTACCACCCTCAATCATAGTTGCAACCACTGCAGTCGGGTTCTTTGTATTACCTTTAACTGATGCAAATATTAAAATATATTTGTGTTTACTCATTGTCCTTAAAGTTTTACACATATGATCCATTAACAACATAATTTTAAACCAAATACCTTGTTTATGCTTTGTTGGTGTATCGCTCTCAAACATTCTCGCATCTGCTGTTGTACTTTTAGGGGTTGAATATCTCATTGATTAAAAAAGCACAACATTATATCTGAGTAAAATTAAACATTAAATCACCTCTATTATCATTCTAAAGTATAAACATCATACATTCTGGACACGTAATTGGTGTGTCATTTCCAGCCATGTTTCCATTAACTGGGAATGATCTATTCTTCATACCATTCCCATCTACAAATTCAAACAAAATTCCTCATTGTAAATATAAAGTCTATGAGGGAAACATGCTTAACATAAGGCATTAATATATAAGTTGTAAATAAAAATAGAAAAACAAGTAAAATCTATTAGCAAAAAATATAATACAACTCTTATGAACTACTTATATTCTTTTCAAGTGTGTGTTACAAAAAAGGTTTAGTAGTACTAAGTTTAAAAGAAAGTGATTAAATTGAAACTTAGTACTGATATAATGTATTTGATGAAACAGTACTAACGTGCTAGTTAATACTAAATTGAAATTTAGTACTGCTACGATCTTTAAAGGCGCAGTTCTAATTTGAAACCTAGTACTGTTACTTAGCAGTACTAAGTTTAAAAGAAAGTGATTAAATCGAAACTTAGTACTGATATAATGTATTTGATGAAACAGTACTAACGTGCTAGTTAATACTAAATTGAAATTTAGTACTACTACGATCTTTAAAGGCGCAGTTCTAATTTGAAACTTAGTACTGTTAAGATGCGTTTAAAGAAACAGTACTAACGTGAAAATTAGTACTGTTGTAACCGAATTGTTACAGCAACAAATACAAAATATGCACAACATGTTTTATAAATAACAAAATCACATAATCTATCAATGAGACAATATCATTGTACCAAGAATATGTTAATGGTCATGTAAGCTATTAATAACACAATATCAATGTATTAAAAAACAATATTAAATTCAAAACCATATAATTCCACAAAACAAATATCAACATAATACTTTTAAAACATCATACCTCGTGAATGACTTGATGGTGTATCACTTTCAAACATGATGTCATTCATGGTAGTGGTTTTCTTCCTAACAACCCTTGAATCTGAAACAATTATGTAAATATTGATAAGAAAGTTAACACTATGATATAAACTATTAAACAAAGAATATCAGTTTGTTTGTTTGACACACATCAGCAATTTAATTAACTAAAAAATATCAATATTAAAGGTATGATAAACACAATTTAAATGCACAATACCTTTTTGATGCATGGTTACATCCACTGTAGTAGTTTTCTTTTTCGAAGCTTTTGCCACTGCAATTTTAAATAGACATGTGTCTCAACTCATTGAACAAATGTATTAACAGAATTTCAACAAACAACGTATACAAAACAATTTATCATTAGAGTACCTGATGCAGAATCTTTTACATTTGTTATATGGTGTGGTGTACTTTTCCCTTCTTGGACATCTACATAAAAATTCATTGTATCATGAATTAAATACAAATTATATGCAACCAAATTATTCAAGACCACAATACCTGGAAGACAACTTTCAGATTTTTGTTCTGCTTAGCTTTTGAAAGCCTCTCAGAATGTCTTTGCCGCTGCATAGTTGATTAGGTTGCTATGTAGATGGATTTCTGTATATTAAATACACATGCGTAGTTAATGATGTATATATAGTGAAAATTAGGGCTGCAATTGTGTGAATTTTAGATATATGCAAACTATTTTTGGAGATAAAAGATATGATAGAATCCATTCTAAACGTATCCTCATATGAATCAAAATGTAATAGCTATGTTATTCTAAAAAGCATTGAACAGTGGTGCCAAAGCACTGTTGCTACAGTAGTTCCGCAATTTTTATTTTAGACTCTGAGGTTATTGATCCATTGCAAAGTTAGTCCTTAACGGCTGTTACTTAACAGTCGTTACTTAAATTTGAAACGGACCAATAACTTCAGGGGCTGTTTCTGTGCAAATATTGAGCTGAAACAGCCCTTCAGGTTAACTTTTAATTTTGAAGTTAGTCCCTAAGGAATAACTTTGCAACATACCGACACTTTCAGGGACTAAAAAGGAAAATAACAACTCTACAGTGCAGAAAAGTGCCCATGAACAGTGCAGAACAGTGTTTACTATTAATGGGCAAATTACGCGAATAGTCCCGCAGGTTACCTATAAATTTCAAAGTTAGTCCCTAAGGACTAACTTTGCAAAATGCCAATAACTTTAGGGACTTTTTTCATAAAAAATCATACTATTTTCATAAATACTTTAACAGTGCAAAACAGTACCCATGAACAGTGTTTACTATTCATGGGCAAATTACGCGAATAGTCACGCAGGTTACCTATAAATTTCAAAGTTAGTCCCTAAGGACTAACTTTGCAAAATGCCAATAACTTTATGGACTTTTTCCATAAAAAATCATACTATTTTCATAAATACTTAAAAAAAATTAGTACTTGCGGTTATCGATCTTTTGCATATTTAGTCCTTAATAACAAAAATAATTTTTTGACAACCGTTTCATTTCGAGTTTAGATTAAATAAAATATTCCCGAAGCAACGCGCGGGTACCCCACTCGTTATCACTAATCCCTAATACATAAATAATCGAGTAAATTGCAAAAATCGTCCTTCTCGTTTGTCCAAATTGCACGTTTCGTCCTTATGCTTCATTAAGTGCAAAGATTGTCCGTATTTTCCACTGTTACGTGCGCTTTTGGTCCGTCATTTTAACCGGCGTTAAGTGAGTTCCGTTAGTAGTTAGACATTAGCCCTTTTAACTAACGATCGTTGCAGCACCCATCCTTTAAACTAACGTCCGTTATAATTTAAAATTTTTTTTCAAAATTTTTTTTTGACAATTATTTTTCTTCGTCCGTTTTTTTTTTCGAATTTCTTTTCTAAATTTTTTTTTCGTCATGTGAATTTTATTTGAAACAAATTTTTTTATAAAAAGGTATATTTATACGTTTTTATATGTTCTAAAAACATATGAAAACATATAAAAACGTATAAATGTTCTAAAATTTTCATACGTTTTTTATATAAAAAAATTCACGTGACGAAAAATGTATATATGTTCTAATATTTTTTATACGTTTTTATAAAAAAGTATATATGTTCTAAAAAGCGTAAAAATGTACTACCTCCGTCCCACACTAAGTGTCCACTATGACCTTTTTAATTCTTTTTTCTTCAACTTTGACAGTAAATATATTTGTTTGTGTTATATAATACTTAATGAAAATTGTACATATGAAAATACATTTAAAAACTTGATCCATTCATATATCTTTGATGTGTCGTGTGTAGTGCAAGTTTTAAAAATTTATAAAATCAATTTATCCAATTCTCTAATCAACACATACGAGCAAGTATACTCGTCCGTAGTAGTAAAGGTGGGTAAGTTGAGATCGTCCCAAGGGAATTGGGGTTTGGGTTTGCAAAATAAGTTTTGACAAAAAGGATTGTCAATCCGATTTGGTGTAAATTCTAAGGTAAGTAAAAATCAATCAATCAAAAACAAATATACTTGTGTGTAATTCCATGACAATTGTATAGAGTAATCTAACAAGTTTGGTGTAACTTGTAATGATGCACAACTTAAAACGAGTGATTCACAATCAATGGTTTTTATCATGAGAAATCATCTCTAAGAATTCAATCTCCTAGTTAATTCCTTTCGGCCTTTGTTAACTAGTGCGATAATTCTATTAGTCTCTTTGTTGTTTGAAAAGCATTTCTTATTCTAAGAATTCCTACGAATCCTTTCGGCCTTTTCTCGTGATGAAATCATTTCCAAATCCATTTTAATAAGCTAATATGGTGCTTGTCACACACCATAATCCATACTAATTCGTGCACTAACTTTTTGGCATAAAAACATAAAGAAAATCCTTTCGGTCTTTGTTAATCTTTAAAACTGTTTTTACCAACCAATTAAGCAAGATTAGATTGTATTTCAACAAACTCATAAAACAAGATATGATTTCATGCATCACTATGAAATAAGAATACTCCAACAATTATCACATCATACACACAAGCATAACCAAAATCACTCCATAATAATCATAATCAAACACAAGTAATCAACCATACTTTCATTCATCTTAAAGTAAAAGTAGTTCATAATAACTCAAACAAGAAATACCTAGTTATGAAATTACAAGAACTAGAATTGTGAAACTATAGCAACCACTCTCCTCCAATCGCCTATGATCACACGTAAACAACTCCACACTTGGACACAACTCTTGAGACTTGAACTCAAGATTCCCTGGACGTTCTCACAGCAACTACAAGCTTTCGGGCAATGATAATAAGTTTAGCAAGACTTGGTGTAAGCCTTCACTAAGTTTTGGGTTGTCACACTTGTAAACTAGCCAAGGGTTCTTTAAATAAGTGAAGGAACCCTTTGCCCTCAAGCAAAAACGTCCTTAATCAGTAAATAACCAAGAAATGATAAGCTACCATGATTATGGGGCTTAAATTCGTCATTAAATGCGTTTTTGTAACTTCAGTCTCCTCCAACCGATCGGTATTGAGGTCCAACCGATCGGTTGGATCTCTCAGTAAATCACTTTTCTCTCATCCAAATCGGATGCGGGCACCATCCGATCGGATGGGCCATTCTGCCATGCATACTTCATTTTTTCTTCCTTTTCACGTTACGTGCTTGATCCTTCGTTGTACCACTATTTCCTTCCATAGAACTTGATCTTTTCTTGATATATAAACATAGAAATCTTGACTTTATCAAATCCTCGAATTCTTGTGTGGTTCTTTTCTCGTTTCTTTCTCGTGATTCTTCAAATGTGCATAATTTCTTCATTTCTTCATCTTTTTATCATCTTTCCCTGTACTTGGCTATATTTACTTGCATATACACTTTTTCATGATTTAGTAACAAATATACACAAATATAACCAAATATGATGCACAAATCTAACGATAACGTGACTAAAAACATGTTTATTTTGAGCGTTATCAAATCCCCCACACTTGAGTTTTGCTCGCCCTCGAGCAAGTCTAGCTTTAAGAAAAACTGAACTCAATGGCTACTTCATTATGATTCTAAAAATCCAACAACTATTCCAATGGAACAATTGTCATTTTAACTTTTAGGTGTGAAAAATTCTTGAAACATAAATAAGTTAATTCGAGCTTGATAACATAACTAAGCTCCTCTCATAGGATTTTTAAATTCACTCGACACTCAAGGGTAAATTTAATGGCATATCACTCAATTGCTCAGACATGATTCACGTTTCTTACCATAAGCTTGTACGAGTATCAAAACAACAAAATAAAACATCAAAGAGGTCTTTTATTCGGGTTTAAGGTTAAAGGTTACGGTTACCTAGCTATTGTGCAAATATTTCATACAAGAATGTAATAGCTCGATAACAACGAATTCTTGACTAGCCAAGCAACGGATGGTCACTAGATTGTACCCTTGGTTCGCTAACGACGTTATTTGCATAACGGATGGTCACCAAAACACGCACTAGCTCGCTAGCAACGTTTTTCAACTATTCAAAAACCCGGATGGTCACTAGAACATCCATGCACTTCATAGCTAGACAAAGCCATCACTAAATCCGGATGCTCGAAAGCTAACAACGAATCAAGTAATTGGTAAAGGTAAGGATAATACATGGGGATTATTTGTGATTGGTTTCTATAAAATGAAAACGAATAAATAAGAATCAAGTCCAAATTCCGTTCCCAACTCTTTATACCTCAAATGATCACTCTACCAAACTTCTTCGATTGTCATTCTTCCGCATCTCATACTAACTCCTTCCTTCCTTAATAGCTCATTGACTATTTTATTTTCATCATTCCTTACATTCATAGCTCATTGCTATTCATTCCTTCTTTTTTTCTTTTTTTTTTCGTCACCCCTACACTTTGGATGAGCACACGCTACAAAAAATACAAATAAGAGTAGCGACCTCCTTCTTCAATGAAACAACATATACACATACAAAGTGTGGTCAACATGTAATCATCAAAAAATAACTAGTTTCGAACTTCAATTGAACTTGATTCGGGTAAGGCTAAGGTGTAAGGTGTAAAATCTTTTTGTATTTTTCTGGATTTAATCAAAAGAAAAGATAGGCTCAGAAGGTGTAACTAAGGGTATCTAGCGTAAAAGATTAACGCTAACAAATGGGTTCCAAATACTAAGGATAACTAACCAATGCGGTCAGCAAAAAATATTTTTGTAAACGGAAGGCCATTTGGTGTAAATCCTAATTTGCCTCTTATCATTTGAATATATTTTATTACTCGAAAGTAATTTTAACTGTAATGCATAACACGTACAAGTTCTAGAATCAACATGATCACCGGCACACTCATAACAAAATATAGAGCATAAGAAATGCTTTATACAAAAAGGCTTAAATCCTCACAATTTAAGGTGGGTTATAACATGTGCTAGCAATAGTTAACAATAACTCTCCTTCCTTGATTAAATTCAAAAAAAATTCAAATAGCCTCATTCTTACCATTGAATCAAAATATATAAATAACTAGAACATCAAGGGCGAACCTAACTCTAGTCACTCGAATCCCAAAATTCTACTAAAACTAAAAATTTAAAAATCATACCAATTTTTCCTATTTTCTTCCCTCCCCCACACTTAAGTTTTGCATTGTCCTCAATGTAATAAAATGAACTTAAAAGTAAAAGAAATGGGAAAAATTTAGAGAATAAAAAATAAAATAGAATAAAATGCAACCCGGAAAAAAAATTCGCATAGATTTATTTGATCTTACGTAAGCACATGAGTTCTCCTAACTCCGAATATTGATCAACACTAAGCTTTCGTGAATTCTTCCCCTGCAAAAAAACTGCAAAAACTATATGCGAAACAAACAAAGCAAAATACTAAAATAAACAAAAATAGTTCAAAACAAACCATAAATAATAAAATCCTAATAAAGTTAAGTTAAAGTAGTGGAAATAGAAATTATTCAACCAACATTGTTTTTAAAACATAACCATTGCTCAATCAAATCTTCGATGATCATCAATCATCGGCATCCATGTGTTCATCGCCATAAACCCGCTCATCTTCACTCTCGTCATCATCCTCATAGTTCTCTTCATCATCAAAAACTGTAAACTTGGGCCTTTTCTTTCCAACACCTGACGAGGAACCTCCTACATCGTAACTCGAACTCCCAACTGTAGGGACTCTACCATAAACTGGCACTGGATCGGGAAATGGTGCATACCCGGGATACGGGTAAGGATATTGGCAAGGATATGGGTCATACTGAATTGGGTAGGGTGGAACATTTGGTGGATTGTAGGGAGGTACCTCATAGTTAGTATCACGAGCTACATGTTGAATCATTGGCATGGAATAATCATAGTTTTAATTTTGCCTCATCATCATAGAATCTCTCCACACTTCCCTACACTCTATCTCATTCAATTCACGATTCCAATCTCCCCATCCCGAGTCAAAACTACCCGGGGCATGAACATTCCTAATTGGTGGTGGTGGTTGATACTGTTGTTGTTGATAGGGTTGTTGTGGTGCTTCATGAGGTGCGCCCATCGTTGGTTCTGTCACAGCTCCCAACGTCTTTGTTTTCCTATCCAACGCTTTACCGAAACTTTTATCATCCCACGTCTCACTCTCCTTCATTTCCGAACATTTTTTCAATTCCTCATACTCAAAATAACCCAAATTTCTTGCCAAATAATCACATAGTGACCTCCATAAATCACACTATTATCTTTTATCCCTGGTGCTCTTCTTGAAAGATACTCGGCTATTATCCAAGCCGTATTCTCGTTCTTATCCTCCTCCAACAATTTCATTAGCCATAGATCCGGTTGATTGCACTTATCCCTGCTACCTGTTCTACGCAAAACCCCCCAAGCGATCAACTTTTGTAAAATCTTCATAATAGGACTCCTTAACTTGGATGAGTTCCTTCTACTACAACCTGGATCTCCCACTCTATTCCAATAATCCGCTAGACCCTCATAATCATTATGCTTTCTTACCAACCTTGCAAAATGAACTGGAAACAAACGATGCTCAATTTCATCTTGATCGTATAGACCAAGAACTACAGCAAACTCCGGCAAAGTATAAACATGTTCCCTACCACAGAGCCTAAACCAGATACATCTATCATTCACAACATCCACAATCTTCCTTTCAAAATAAAATATGGAGAAAAACTCCAAACACCATTCTCGGTTAACATTCTCATAAATACTAAATGCTCTTTCCCACGAAAGATCTTCAAAACTATCACCGTCTCCCTCATAAACATACGACATTCTCAT
The DNA here is from genome assembly GCA_021014915.2 of Artemisia tridentata subsp. tridentata. NCBI lineage: Eukaryota > Viridiplantae > Streptophyta > Magnoliopsida > Asterales > Asteraceae > Artemisia > Artemisia tridentata. Next base: position 459,847,803 of record CP139508.1, on the reverse strand, counting down.
CATATTTCTTAACTCAGTCTCACAATTATACTCCGCAAACAAACTCCAATCGACTAACCTTGGTTTAGCAATTTCTCTCCCTTGTAGCTTCGAAAGACGCTCCCGAAAAGCGTGCTTTTCCTCCTTGCTCTTAACCTTGCTGAACTTCAAGTTTTCATTACTTTCAGAATTGAGAGTATATTGGACCTTACTCTTGGCATTCCTTTGCACATACTTCGTTACAATCGGATTCACTCTTCCACTTGATGAACTCGAGCCACCTGCAAGATAACTCTGTAGAAAACACAAACATATGATAGTATAAGAGCATAAAAACCAAGATGACATGATTTAGAAGTCACAAAACTCGTTTGGAAAAAAATTCATTTTTATTTACCGAGAGCTCCATCCGATCGGTATTACTCACCATCCGATCGGATGGAGTAATTGTCCCAGCCCAACCGATCGGTATCTACCCGCAACCGAATCGGTTGAGGCTTTCTGTCTCAAATTTTTTTTTCTTTTCCGATTTCTAATCAATTCCAATAATCCAGCTCTATCCTATCCTGCATTTGATCAATCATAATGGTTTCTACATATCCCACTCGTCTCCAAACACGTTCATAACATATTCGCATGATTTCTCAACCTTCCTAGAACATATGAACACTACCAAATCAAATCTCTTCCATTGATGTGCTAATCAACAATGCATCTTCCTAGAATCACTAATCAACAACTAAATAACACCTGGAAACCATCAATTGCAATCCAAATCGATTTAAAGTTTTGACCCATTTTAATCCGAAAATTCAATCAATCAATTTTTCCTCAAAACTTAATCAATCTATCTAATTCTTTTTGCAATGAATTCCTCAATCATTTACCCATCTATTCCATAAAAAATTACATCTTAATTCGAACTATATCAAAAATACCCAAATTTTGACCTAATTAAAGAAATTCGAATTAAAACCTAATTAGTACAAATTGATGATGTTACTTACTTGTTTAGGTGCCATAGATGATTCTTCAACACTCCTGCAACACTTAATAGACTTCTAATGGTCGAATTTCTGAATCCCAAGTTTGGTGGATTGAGTGTGTGTGTGTTTTTTGTGATTTTTGAAATCTTGAGTATATATATTTCAATCCATCCGATCAGTATTTGATCCAACCGATTCAGATTGAATTTTTGCAAAAACTTCACTTTTCTTTTGTCAACACTTTTCTCACACTTGTAAGAACAAATGAGAAGTGTTTTTACTCTTCAAAAATATTTCTTTTAAGCATAAAAATACTTCAACACACTTAATCTCCCAACTTGTTTTTCAATTCTATCTCTACAACTAAAACAAAACTTAACTCTTAAACTCAAAACATAACTTCATAAACTTAAAACTTAATAAACCAAGACAATTAAAAGGTCTAAACTCAAACTTAAACTTAAACTTAAATGCAAACATTAAACTACTAAAATGCATAAAAATTAAAAAGAAAACAAACAAAACACTTGCACAAGCTTTGTACTTTTATTCTTCAAACTCTTGTCTTTCATCCTTCAAAATATTTGTGCCTCAAGATATCTTCATTTTGGAACTTCCCGGACAACTTTCGGTTAGTCATTTGCGTTTTAAACTTCCTTGTAAAGTTCCTTCCATCCGGACAAACTATATCAAACTTCACATGCCATTCTCCGTCTTCTTTTTCCTTCTTGTAAACACTAGCTCCTTCGGGTCCCCATTCCAAAATTCTTCAATTGGACCGGTAAAGATCCAAGAAAATCTGTCAATTTGTTAAACACAAAAACATTCTTAAACGGGTTATAGAAAGCCTCCATCGCTAGAGCTCTTTCCATCTCATCTTCAATATCAAAGTAACTTGGGACAACCGGCCCATATTTAGGCCTCCCTTCTTCATCTCTACCTACTTCAAAACAACCCAAGTGGTTTTCTTCTTCTTCTTCTTCACCATGAACTTCTTTAACAATCTTTCCTCTAGGCTTTGGATAATAGGTATGCTTCAAGATTCCATCACTTATAGTCATAGTACCTCTACCCATATCTATAATAGCTCCACAAGTTCTCAAAAATGTTCTCCCTAACAACAACGGTAACTCCTTATCCACCGGAATATTAAGCACAAGAAAATCGGCCAAGAAAGCTTGATATCCTATTTGGACTCTAACATTCTTTACTTCTCCCTTCGCTTTTGCTCGTGAATTATCAGCCATAGTAAGATTATATTGATTTGGTTGAGGATTACCAAGTTCTAATCTCTTATACAATGGATACGGCATTACATTCACACTTGCTCCTGTGTCAGCCAACACATACATCGCATTGGTTCCATTAACTTTAATAGGTAACACAAAATTTACCGGATCGCTCTCCTTTTTAGGCAACCCATTCTCAACTATCCTTTCTCTTGCAATCTCATCAAAATTATTATCCTCTAACCTAGCCCTTGCCATCATAACTGCATCCAACTTCTTACGATAAGTCATGTAATTATTCAACACTTCTATTACCGGCTTCTCCTCCATAATTAAGCTCCTTAAACTTTGTTTCCAAATTTTCCAGAATTGCTTCTTTTTGCTTTTGGGTTAATGGTTTAACTATTTGTGGTGTTTTTGGTGGTGAACTAGATGAAGAACTCTCATTCTTAGGGGTGGAGGGTTGGGTAAGTTTGTTAAGTGGTGTTTTCTTTCTATTTGCTTTGCCCATTTTAACAATCTCTCCCTTTCCTACCTTTTCTTCTACCATATCATCAACATCTATCCTCATCTCTCCCAATGCAAAATCAATCCTACATTTAGTCTTAACCATAAAATCTCTACCAAACACAACTTCTGGTTCATCCGCATTTCCATATTCCAAAACAACAAAATCAACTTTGAACACATGACCATGAATATTAACATTCACATCTCTCACTATCTTTCTTCCATAATCCTCATAGTCAAGCCTAACAAAACCAAGCTTACCAAGCATATCTTCCGTAATATAGTTGTCTCCATATTCCATATTAAGCTGAGCATCCCAAGCTTTAATACCTTCCACTCCACAAGGTGTAGAGTACCTCATGAACGGTGCATCAAACTCCTTAGGTGGTGCTTGTGTAAACACAACAACTCTTTTCTCCTTAGGTGAACTAACATGACTTTCTCCAACTTCTTCTTGTCTTTCCAAATCAACCTTAGCTTCTTCCAAAATATTTCCCAAACTTTCCAATGAATCACCCGAATCTTTCAGCATCTCTTCCAAATTTCTCAAGTATTCCGAAACTCCGCTTAAACTCTCCATTCTACTTAAATACTAACTATAACATAACCACAAAAAAAAAATCCAAACTATTAGCGTGAGGGTTAGTTATAATCGAGATAACTTATAAATAAAATCAAAGCAAACAAACAAACAACTTCTATTAAAACTTCAAAACAACTAAAAATTAAAAATTTCAAAAATTTTTACCGAGGCATCCATCCGTTCGGTATTAGAACCCATCCGAGCGGATGGTTGAATCGTTAAAACTCAGATTTGCCCAACCGAATCGGATGCGGGCAGCATCCGATCGGTTAGATCGAATTTTTCTATTTATTTTTTTTATTATTGGAGACAAAAAAAAAAAAAAAACCTTAATAAATAAACAAATAAAAATAAAAAGCAAAATTAAGCTAATTAATAAAGATGACAATTAACACAAACTCACTAATCCATTAATCTTAATGATTAACTCTTAACTTTAATAATCATTAAACTAAGAGTTAATTACATTTTTGGTCCTCGTGGTTTACCGGGTATAACGGTTTTGGTCCAAAACGTTATTTTGTAACGGGTTTAGTCCATTTTGTTTAACCCGTAACGGGTTTAGTCCAAAATTTGTTGACTGGGTGTTTGACTAATTAAAAAATATTGATATGACTAGAATACCCTCGAAGTTAACCCCAGAAATTGCACCATTCGTCCCTAAGCTAACGGGCGTTAGTTCCGTTAGTTATTATTTGACAACGTTAGTCCATTTAGCCAACGATTATTTGCAACGTTAGTCCTTTATACGTTTTCGTCCGTTTTTCTTACGTTTCATACGGTTTTGTCCGTTTTTTTTACGTTTTCGTCCGTTTTTCTTACGTTTCATACAGTTTTGTCCGTTTTTTTTACGTTTTCGTCCGTTTTTCTTACGTTTCATACAGTTTTGTCCGTTTTTTTTACGTTTTCGTCCGTTTTTCTTACGTTTCATACGGTTTTGTCCTTTTTTTTTACGTTTTCGTCCGTTTTTCTTACGTTTCATACAGTTTTGTCCGTTTTTTTTACGTTTTCGTCCGTTTTTCTTACGTTTCATACAGTTTTGTCCGTTTTTTTTACGTTTTCGTCCGTTTTTTATCGTTTTTGTCCAATTTTCTTACGGTTTTGTCCGTTTTTATTCCTTTTTTTTCGGATGTTTTTCTTAAGTACGAAAAAAAATTTAAAAAAAATAATTTTGAAAAATTAAAATATTTTTTTTCCGAAAATAATTTTTTTTCGGAAAAAATAATTTTGAAAAAAAAATATTTTTTTCCGAAAATATTTTGAAAAAAAAATAATTTTGAAAAAAAAAATAAAAAATTTTCCGAAAATATTTTGAAAAAAAAAAAATCCGAAAATATTTTTTTTCAAAATTATTTTTTCCGAAAAAAAATATTTTCGGAAAAAAATTTTTTTTAATTTTTCCGAAAAAAATATTTTCGGAATTTTTTTTAATTTTTCCGAAAAAAAAAATATTTTCGAAAAAAAAAACGGACGAAAACATAAAAAAATGGACAAAACCGTATGAAACGTAAGAAAAACGGACGAAAACAAAAAAAAAAAAGGGACAAAAACGTAAAGAAACGTAACAAAAAACGGACGAAAACGTAAAAAAAAGGGACAAAACCGTATGAAACGTAAGAAAAACGGACGAAAACGTAAAAAAAAGGGACAAAACCGTATGAAACGTAAGAAAAACAGACGAAAACGTAAAAAAAAGGGACAAAACCGTATGAAACGTAAGAAAAACGGACGAAAACGTAAAAAAAACAGACAAAACCGTATGAAACGTAAGAAAAACGGACGAAAACGTAAAAAAAAGGGACAAAACCGTATGTAACGTAAGAAAAACGGACGAAAACGTAAAAAAAGGGACAAAACCGTATGAAACGTAAGAAAAACGAAAACGAAAAAAAAAAAAGGGACAAAACCGTATGAAATGTAAGAAAAAACGGACGAAAACGTAAAAAAAAAAGGGACAAAACTGTATGAAACGTAAGAAAAACGGACGAAAACGTAAAAAAAAAAACGGACAAAACTGTAGAACGTAAGAAAAAACGGAACGAAAACGTAATTAAAGGACTAACGTTGCAATAATCGTGGCTAAATGGACTAACGTTGTCAAATAATAACTAACGGAACTAACGCCCGTTAGCTTAGGACGAATGGTGCAATTTATGGGGTTAACTTCGAGGGTATTCTAGTCATATCAATATTTTTTAATTAGTCAAACACCCAGTCAACAAATTTTGGACGAAACCCGTTACGGGTCAAACAAAATGGACTAAACCCGTTACAAAATAACGTTTTGGACCAAAACCGTTATACCCGGTAAACCACGAGGACCAAAAATGTAGTTAACTCTTAAACTAATTAACTAGCATAATTAATTAAAACTCTTTAGCTACCAATCATTAAACTAAAATTAACTCTATTAACTAAAATTAATTAAAAACATTAAAGGCATGTAAAAAAAAACTATTCTTATTACCCTATTTAATTAACTTAATTACTTCTAACACTTAAATACATTAAACATAACATTAAATAAACATAATAACTGGAAATTAACAAAAAAAATTACCGAGGCCACCAAACGATCGGATGGAAATTCATCCGGTTCGGTTGGCTCCGAACCAAAATTTTTTACTTTTTTTTTTTACTACAAAACTTATAAACTAGCAAACCAAACTACCAAGTAATTTAGACAATTCCCCGGCAGCGGCGCCAAAAACTTGATGTGTCGTGTGTAGTGCAAGTTTTAAAATTTTATAAAATCAATTTATCCAATTCTCTAATCAACACATACGAGCAAGTATACTCGTCCGTAGTAGTAAAGGTGGGTAAGTTGAGATCATCCCAAGGGAATTGGGGTTTGGGTTTGCAAAATAAGTTTTGACAAAAAGGATTGTCAATCCGATTTGGTGTAAATTCTAAGGTAAGTAAAAATCAATCAATCAAAAACAAATATACTTGTGTGTAATTCCATGACAATTATATAGAGTAATCTAACAAGTTTGGTGTAACTTGTAATGATGCACAACTTAAAATGAGTGATTCACAATCAATGGTTTTTATCATGAGAAATTATCTCTAAGAATTCAATCTCCTAGTTAATTCCTTTCGGCCTTTGTTAACTAGTGCGATAATTCTATTAGTCTCTTTGTTGTTTGAAAAGCATTTCTTATTCTAAGAATTCCTACGAATCCTTTCGGCCTTTTCTCGTGATGAAATCGTTTTCAAATCCATTTTAATAAGCTAATATGGTATTTTTCACACACCATAATCCATACTAATTCGTGCACTAACTTTTTGGCATAAAAACATAAAGAAAATCCTTTCGGCCTTTGTTAATCTTTAAAACTGTTTTTACCAACCAATTAAGCAAGATTAGATTGTATTTCAACAAACTCATAAAACAAGATATGATTTCATGCATCACTATGAAATAAGAATACTCCAACAATTATCACATTATACACACAAGCATAACCAAAATCACTCCATAATAATCATAATCAAACACAAGTAATCAACCATATTTTCATTCATCTTAAAGTAAAAGTAGTTCATAATAACTCAAACAAGAAATACCTAGTTATGAAATTATAAGAACTAGAATTGTGGAACTATAGCAACCACTCTCCTCCAATCGCTTATGATCACACGTAAACAACTCCACACTTGGACACAACTCTTGAGACTTGAACTCAAGATTCCCTGGACGTTCTCACAGCAACTACAAGCTTTCGGGCAATGATAATAAGTTTAGCAAGACTTGGTGTAAGCCTTTACTAAGTTTTGGGTTGTCACACTTGTAAACTATCCAAGGGTTCTTTAAATAAGTGAAGGAACCCTTTGCCCTCAAGCAAAAACGTCCTTAATCAGTAAATAACCAAGAAATGATAAGCCACCATGATTATGGGGCTTAAATTCGTCATTAAATGCGTTTTTGTAACTTCAGTCTCCTCCAACCGATCGGTATTGAGGTCCAACCGATCGGTTGGATCTCTCGGTAAATCACTTTTCTCCCATCTGAATCGGATGCGGGCACCATCCGATCGGATGGGCCATTCTGCCATGCATACTTCATTTTTTCTTCCTTTTCACGTTACGTGCATGATCCTTTGTTGTACCACTATTTCCTTCCATAGAACTTGATCTTTTCTTGATATATAAACATAGAAATCTTGACTTTATCAAATCCTCGAATTCTTGTGTGGTTCTTTTCTCGTTTCTTTCTCGTGATTCTTCAATTGTGCATAATTTCTTCATTTCTTCATCTTTTTATCATCTTTCCCTGTACTTGGCTATATTTACTTGCATATACACTTTTTCATGATTTAGTAACGAATATACACAAATATAACCAAATATGATGCACAAATCTAACGATAACGTGACTAAAAACATGTTCATTTTTAGCGTTATCAATCTTGCATCAAGTATTATATAACACGAACAAAAATATTTAAAGTCAAAGTTGAAGAAAAAAGACTTAAAAAAGTCATAGTGGACACTTAATGTGGTACGGAGGGAGTATATAAAAACATTTTTCGTACATAAAAAACTTATAAAAAAAGTATATAAAAAAGTTTTTCGTATATAAAAAATGTTTTTCGTATTTAAAACTTTCTTTTATATAAAACTTTTTTTATATGAAAATGTTTATAAAAACGTTTTATATAAAAAACATTTTTATATAAAAAAGTTTTATAAAAACTTTTTTTTACATAAAAAACTTTTTTCGTATATAAAAACTTATTTATAAACTTTTTTATATAAAACTTTTTATATAAAAGAAATTTTATAAAACGTTTTGATATAAACAACATTTTCATATAAAAAACATTTTTATATATACAACATGTTTCATATAAAAAACATTGTTATATATAAAAAACGTTTTATATAAAAATGTTTTATATAAAAAACATTTTTATAAAAACTTTTTTCGATAAAAATTTTTTACATGTAAAAAAAAAGAAAAAAAAAGTTTCCGAAAAAAAGTTTCCAAAAAGAAATTTCGAGAAAAATATTCACATGACGAAAAAAAAATTCAAAAAAAATTCGAAAAAAACGGACGAATTTTTTTCTTTTCAAAAACAAATTTAAATTATAACGGCCGTTAGTTTAAAGGATGGGGGCTGCAATGATCGTTAGTCAAAAGGGCTAACGTGTAACTGCTAACGGAACTCATTAAACGCCGGTTACAATGAATGACCAAAAGCACACGTAACAGTGGAAAATACGGACGATCTTTGCACTTAATAAACCATATGGACGAAATATGCAATTTGGCTAAACCACAAGGACGATTTTTGCAATTTTAAATAATCAGTTATTCCGATCTTAAACTACCAACTTTTGTGACAACCTCGTTTGTTTTAGTTCTAGAAATGGGCACTTCATTATTTTATGTGTGGATTTGGGTAATCTTTAAAGTTTAAACCCCTTTACATTAGTAAAACATATAATGGTTTCTTTCTCTCGTAACTAATAAAGAAAATATTGATACAAGGACCTTGTATCCTGTTTTATAGTAGAGGAGACAAAAAGGACTGTGATACCTTTAACCTCTCTAAGCCAATGAAACTGAATTAAAGAAGAGGTCGTTAAATGAATATGTAATTAGAAATTCATGTCACATATATTTGGTCGCATCTTATATCGCAATGTAGGCAACCACTCATCCAAATCCAAGGTGCACATGTGTTACATTAAAACGTAGCAAACGTCCCTGACACATGCCATCGATGAAAATCTATATCTTATCCCACTTTTAGCTTACGATCTACAGTCTACAACACGAGAATAAAAAATGTGTCACGTTAGATAAATAATTATGTGTGAGGACGTTAGGTAACTGAAACCTCAAAGGCTAATAACTACAAAATTGGGCCACCTTGTTAGCCCGATAAGTTAAAAAAGAATCCAATGGATCCCTTTTACAAACACAATTGGGTCACGGGACATCTTTGAGCATGTTTTTATAGCAATTTCATTTTTATCTTTGTAAATTAAGCATTATATCTTTCATTTATTCATGCTTTTTAATGATTCTATCCATAAACGTATGAAAGACCCATATCTCTTCGCGTTGTTCTGTTTTCAGAATAACTGAAGCATATTCAGATGTTGTACATATTCTAAAACAATATGGGTGATTCTCGATTACTTGAAATCGTTTTCTTTAACGTTCAATTTTGTTGGTGTCACTTGTTTGATTTGTTACTAGTTAGAGACATAGTATAATAAACTCGCCTCACTTATACATGATCATATCCATTAAAACTAGAAATCATGTTTGACCGACATTGTCGTCTAGGCTTGTCTACATTATTACATCTTCTGTAGAGTTAAAATGATCTGTAATATCATGGTCACAGGTCAGTTAACTTATGCTAATATCTATTAAATATCAATTCATATTTGTCTCATTGTCTGTGCATAGACAGGGGGTAATAAATTTTATTTACATTTATTTGGATGAATTCGCCTAGAACATGGCCATGTTTGTCTATTCTAAGCTACCTCCATGCATCTTCAGGCTGGCATAGTTATGCCAACGTACAATGTACATACATTAATAATTTATGTACATATGTATCTTTCACCCATTATCTAACATGATCAACACCAATAAGTCCAGGATTTATATTAAATATCCTATTCCAATAGACTTGTCAAAATAGTAGAATTTGTATTATGTATAAACGTTTGCTAGCAACAACTCTCGAAATATCATCACGTTTAGCGAGTCTGTTAACATCGTTCGGTGACATCGTACTTGTGTCACTAGTTATTTACCATCTCAGTTTAGTGGAATAGTCTAGCAAAAGACCATAATATATGTCGATACCATAAAAAGAAAAATGAGTAGTTGTTTTCCAAGGACGGAAAAAATAATAAGTGAACCTGTATCGGTGCACATGTTGATGTATTCATATACAGTAACTTTTTGGGTATATATCATTTGTACAAGTTTTTTATGCACATAATACAATGATTTTTATGCATGCTTTGGATATATATACAATTTTGCATTTTCAGAAGGATATATATGCAAAAGGCAAAAAAAAAAAATAACGTGCATAGTTAGTCATACATAAAGTCAATTAAAAGATATTAAATTCAGAAAATGGGCAATTATTAATAAATGTACAAACAATTAATAAATGTCTGAATATTTTAAGTATGACTAATAGCTACGTTTTGCATGCAAATGTCTACTTTTTTTTTATAAAGATGATATTGAAATTCTACTCATTTTTTGCCTAAAATAAAAAACCAAAAAGATAGAATAAAGAATAAAGAGCAACGAAAGTGGTTGAAGAAAAACATATAAGTATTCTCTTGGGATCTACAAATAATTGACTAGCTAGACGAATGATTTTATGAGCAAGATATCAATCAAAGATATAGATAAATAGATCCAGATCTACAAATTATTGCACTTTGTGTGATCCAATGACAATGTAATAAGAAATGGGAAAAACAAGCAAATGGTTCAAGCATTTGTTAACCGGGAAAAAAGAAAAAACCATCATTCAACCACCATGCACCACCCAAGAAAATCAACCACCCACCGTTACTTCATTGCCCGCAACCCCTAAAGAGAAGCGTAGATGGAGTTTTCGACGTCCATCTACCACCGCCACCACCACCACGGACGTTACATCTATTCCACCTCCCTCTGTTCAACACAAGAATGTTGAACATAGCCATGCAGTGGCATTGGCGGCCCCACAAGAGGCCGCCAATACCAGCATAGTCATGACTCTGATCAATGTCCAAGAAGATGTTGCTGCAACTAAGATTCAATCCTTTTTTCGCTCTTATTTAGCAAGAAAAGCTTTATGTGCTTTGAAGGGATTAGTCAAGTTACAAGCATTAGTTAGAGGTCACTTAGTGCGAAAGCAAGCTGCCGAGACTCTTAGGTGCATGCATGCACTAGTGACGGCTCAAGCTAGAGCTCGTGCTCAAAGAGTACTAACACAAGATCATAGATTTCATCATGGCGTCAATAACCAAGAATTTATGGAAGATAACATCAAGATTGTAGAGATGGATATTGGTCACACGCGACCACACGTGTATATCTCGCCTGAGCCTTCGGAACGGGGGCATTTTGACCATTTTGGTCAAGCTACCGCATTATACTACTCGAAGCCCGAATATTCTAGGCCTAATTCTACTTATTCTATAGCTGATTATGCTGAAACAGTCCAAGAATTTGGGGCGTGTCCAAGTTATATGGCCAACACTCAATCCTCAAGGGCCAAGGTCAGATCTCATAGCGCTCCAAAGCAGCGCCCTGCAGATCAGACTTGGGCCCATGAAAGACAATCTATAAGTAGTATTAAGCGGAGACCTTCTGTTGAAGGAAGGAACGTGCCACGAGCTGTGAGGATGCAACGTTCATCTTCTCATGTTGGTTCAGGTCCTCAAATTAATCCCTACCCATGGTCAATCAAGCTTGACAAGTCAACTGTATCGCTTATGGAGAGCGAATGTGGGTCGACTAGCACTATTCTAACAAATGGCTATTACTCCAAATCGGTTGCTGGATATGGATACTAAACGGATCACTAGAGTAAAGTCATGAAGCTTCAACGACCATGCTGAAAGATTGTTGTTTGTACGCGCGTTAACAGATAAGTACCTAAGAAAATAAAATGTGAATGTTAGTTACTTTGATTTGTAATGTTATTGTTCAGTTGATGATCAAATGTAAAAGATAAATCAATGTGTTCATGTTACTGTTTCTAGCCTAATACTCTAATTTTTATAAGAAATTTCAAAGCGAAGAGTTCAATAAAAACGAATTAAACAAACTTTCAAACGTAGTTTACATTGTCCAAAACTTTAGTGCTGGTTTCTGATGAAAGTGTTGCCAAAACGTGTGAGATTGATTAAAGGATACTGAGTCCGAAAAATGTGGTGGAGGTAACACTCTATAAGAGGCATTGGAGTTGCTTGTTTTCTATCGAAAATGTAAAATTTACGTCACAACCATACCACCAAAAAGTTAAAAGCTTTTATATGCAATAGGTGGTCGATGAGGTTGCATGGTATGACAACCGATGCTCTAAGGTCTAAACCGGGGTAATGTTCGCAACTTAGCATGCATGTAATCAAATTTAGGTTCAAACTGCATTACTCAATACAATTAAACTATTTCAAAAAAATAAAAACAAATACAATTAAACATTTAAGAAATTGTAACTGGTTTTTACATTTTTTTAACCTATATGATATAGCATACTGATCTTTCTATTATTAGATTTTTTTTTTATAACAGAACTGTAATTTACCATCTAATATAACTACAAGACACTGGATTATAAGGCTAGACCCGGTTGCATTAGGACGAGGTTCATTAGTGTTTCATTATGATTTGCATGTAATATGTATTATATATATATAGTTGATGTTAGAATTTAATAAACATGACAAGTTCATATATTAAACATATAATCATCATATACATGCGGAAGCGTAGAATCTATTTTAACACATAAATAATTAACCGAATAATAAAGCAAACGTACCTTTGATTCTAGCTAAACAAGAATCAACTTCAATAATCATTCAATCAAGATCAAGAACCCTAATTAGGATTTATAATTGGATTAACGAATTACCCCTTACCGTTTTGTAATTCAATCCAAGATATTAACTATAGTGAGTTAATATCACGTTCTTGTACACACGTACTAATACCAAATTAATGTAAATGCTAGTTTAATAAAACACAAAATGATTTTGTTTTTGGAAAAACAAAAGTCGAACACCTCTTGAAGGTTTCGGCCGATTGGGACACAAGGAAAAGAGAAAAATACTTTTAGGGTTTAGTGTGTGTACAAAAGTTACAAAACAATGAACCCTTGTGTTTGTTTATATAGGATGACAAAACTTTGGGAACAAGTTAGGGTTTGGGAAGCCCATTGCCGATCGGATCTCAACCCACAAAGGGGTTCTAGATCTTTCTTGTTCTCTATTTTCCATCTATAGTCCTTTCCTTTTATTATATAACGACCATTAGACAATTACCGTTAATTACTTAACGTTCGTTAGTCGTTTTATGTAATTAATAATTAAATATAACTTTTTATATTAAATTATTAAACATTAATTCTTCATACGTAAAGTGTGCAATCCTGTGGTCTCGAGTTCGATTCTATACATACACATATATCTCTGTTCACAGGGATAACTATGGAAGATATCACCATGGATGAATATTTGGTTGTTTAAAGACGGAATTATGAAAGAGATGGAGATGGAAGATCTCATGCAAACAAAATAGAAGCTGAAGATGAGTCTAACTTGAAGACTCTGAAATAAACAAAAGTGATCACCGGGAGACAACCCGGATTTATCTTTACTGTTTTTCTGCAATCGAGTCTGTCAGACCTGTACATCGATGCGGCGCTTCCCTTTCCATGGATGCGGCGTATCGACTGCACAGGTCATATTTGTCCTTTATTTTTTTGCATTTAATTTTCTGCATTTTGAACATTCTGTCAGTTGATTCAATGCGGCGCATCTATTTTTAAGGATGCGTCGTATCAAGTTTTCTGACTCGTATTTTATTGCAGGCTCGATACGGCGTATCCTTTACCATGGATACGGCGTATCGACTGACCTGATGAAAAATTATAGTTTTTAGTTTTTTGGTTTATTTTTACTAACCATCGATTAACAAGATATGCACTATGTGTGATTTTTAAATTAACACGGGTTGTTTACGAAGAAGTGGTGGTATACATACGTTCTGAATTTTCTGTTGTGAGCCATTCATGGAGGCTTGAACGCCATTCCACACAGAAAATAAAAAGTTGCTCACAAACGCATAATGGAGGATCATACCGAGCAAATCTCAGGGGAGTTTTCCGTTCTAATTCTTTCTATTTCCTGTTTTTAATTTCAATTTTAAACAACGAGGATGTTGTTTATCTTAAGTGGGGGGATAGAGAATTAGAACGTTACTTGTCCTTATTTTTTAAAAATTTGCTTAATATGTGCTTAATATGCTTAAATTTAAATTTTTTCTAGCATGTTTTTGTTAAATCTAAGTTGCATGACCGCACACATAACCCTTATTTTCATATTGTGAGGATTAAGCCTATTCAATTTCCCCTATTTTACCCAAATTCCACAAAAATATGAGTGTGCCGGTGACTTGTAGTAAACTTTAGAACTTGGCTTGTATACTATTCGAGACCACCATAATGAGTATTATTTATATAATTGGAGTGACTTGTCTAACTAGGTAAATTTCTAGGATTACACCCAAATAACCTATATATGTTTTGTGTTATTAACTAACTACACTGGTTAATTAACCCCATGTTAAACCCTTTTGTTACTCTCATTTTTAGAGTAAGATACCCCTATAAAAACCCTCAGAGCCATTCCTTTCGTTTCTTACACCAATGTTAAAATGTTTCATTACACCTTTACACATTAGCTTACCCTGTAGATTTAAGTCCGTGGTTAGTTGCTTTTGGTAAAAATGCGTATTCTTTGCGTTTCCTGTGTTCGTGTGCGTAAATTATTATCTTTGGTTAGGTCGGGAATTGCACAATGCAATGGAGTGAAAGTAGATATTATAGTTTTAATTTTCGTGTGTTTACTACTTTCACTATTACATTTATGTCTGAAGTTATGAAAAGTATGAAGATAAATTATCTAGATTTATTGTGATGGTGATGTGGTGAAATTTTACACCATTTAGTATTTGATATATTTTTTTTAAAAAAAAAAAAAAAAAAAAAAAAAAAAAAAAAAAAAAGGAAAAAAAGGAAAAAAGAAAAGTTCAAAAAAAGAGAAAAGAAGAAGAAAGAAGAAGTTGGTAAGTTTGATAAACCAACAATGTAAAGTTATGTACTAGTAGAGATATCGCTACTGCTTG